>CM047811.1:62376019-62933135 GCA_026214975.1 Gentiana macrophylla
AACAAATCTTACAACCACTGATACCTTAACTCTAATGTCTCAACTAAAGGCTCATGAATTTGAATTGAACGGCGAAGACAGTGCACCAGCAGAGGCACATAAGGCCAGTGCACTGGTTGCACCCCAGCAAAGTCAAACAGTTGATGCAAATAGCAAAGAGATACAGGAGTTGAAGGAACAGGTAGCTCTACTAGTAAAACATTTTGACAGGTTTAGCAAAAAGTAGCAATTCAAAAGAGGTTCATCATGATACAAGAAGTCTAGCACAAGTAAAGACATGAAGAAAAAGGATGAGGAATACAGATGTTTCAACTGCAAGAAGAAAGGTCATTTCAAGGCTGAATGTCCGGAAGAAAAAGACAAAGATGAGGACAAGAAGAAGTACAAGACAACTGAAAAGAGAAAAAGCAAGAAAGCACTCAAAGCTGAATCTAGCAGTAAAAAGGATGAAGAATCATCTGAAGATGATTCTGAAGATGATGATGAAGCTGACATCTCAGAAAATGAAAATGTTTACCTATGCCTTATGGCTAAATAATCTAATGAAATTGAGGTAACTTCTAGCCCATACTCATCATCAAGTGAATTCTATGCTTCCACTAGATTCTGCAAACCTAATTCAAAATCTCATGAGTAAATTTGAAAAAAATATAGTTGAATCATGAAATTGTGGAACAGGAGTGTGAGAATCTAAGAAAGGAGAATAAAAGATTAAAGAAAGAATTGGACAAAGTAAAAGCTGAAAAAACTAGTAAGGAGATTCACTCAACTGATCAACAAGCAGTAGATGATCACTCATCCAATGTTGAAAGATCAGTTGAGAAAAATTCCCTACCAGTCAAGATCACCACTGCACCACTGAATGCACCAGTTTACAAACCCTCAAAATGGTTTGGATCCAGATCTGGTCTTGGCTACAACAGTCAAGATGAGAATAGAAACAATGGACAACACAATTCTGAATCTAAGACCAACAATGGACCAAAGTTTATTAAAGGACAGACCATAGTTACAACCACTCATCCTGCACCGGTGAAGTCAAAACCCAGTGTAGTGAAACAACAGACCAAACCATCAATCCAGTCAACCAAAAGCAAAGATTTTTTGAAAGGTAAAGGAAGACTTTACCCTTCAGAAGATTATTGGACACCCAAAATACAGGAAGAACCCATTTCATGCCATGCATTATGTGTTTAAGAAAAACCAACCAAGAGTTATTCCTAGACACATGAAGCAACATAGGTTTCCTACTACATATTGGAGAGTGAAAAAGGATGCAAATGCACCAAAAAGTAGAGAAAAGTATCAGAATACCTTCAGTAGAAATATTAGAAGCTATTCTGCCATGCCTTATACATATGAAGTTGATGACTTTAATTATCCAAAAAGAAGATCATTTGGATATACACTTGGAGTAGGAGGCATGACTACTAACAGGTTTGGAACCAAACAGTGTTGGGTACCTAAACATAATTAATTTGTTTTTGTAAGATGTCTGGTATATAGACAGTGCATGTTCCAGACACGTGACAGGAAACAAGGGATGGCTCACTGGCTTTAAAGCTTTTGGTGGACCCAAAGTCACCTTTGGAGGCAAAGAAAACCCTGGTAAAATTAAGGGTGAAGGCTTAATGCTCAAAAACAATTTGAAGATTCAAAATGTGGCCTATGTTAAAGGACTAAGCTTCAACCTATTGAGTATTAGTCCATTTTGTGACAAAGGCTACAATGTGCACTTGAACAAGGAAGGATGCAAGGTGATTCACAGCCAAACCAACACAGTGGTTCTTGCAGGAAGAAGAGAGGACAACATGTATGTGGTGGATTGGAGAACAGCTAAAGCAGAAACATGTTTGCTTGTCAAAAGTAAACATTCAACTAGCTGGATTTGGCATAGAAGATTAAATCACCTAAATTTCAACACCATCAACACATTTTAAAAGAACAAGCTAGTTGAAGGCCTTCCAGAGATCACATTCAAGAAGGAAAGTCTATGTGATGCATGTCAGAAAGGAAAACAAATCAAAAGCTCCTTCAAGTCAAAGCCCTATCAATAAACAACAAGAATTCTACATGTGCTACATATGGATCTTTTTGGACCAGTCACACCAGTCAGTATAAGTGGAAAGAAATACACTCTAGTAGTGGTGGATGACTTCTCTAAATACACCTAGACTATATTCATGAAGAAGAAGAGAGAGACACTCAAGAAGCTGCTAGATTTGCTAAAAAGGATTCAAAATGAGAAGGAACTGAAGATCATAAAGATCAGATCAGATAGAGGCACAGAGTTTCTAAATGTAATTATCAGAACCTACTATGAAGAAAATGGAGTACTGCACCAGCAATCAGCAGCAGGGACTCCACAGCAAAATGGTGTAGCATAAAGAAGAAACAGAACTCTCAAAGAAGTAGTCAGAACAATGATTGCAGAACCATGTTTGCCCAAGAGATTCTGGGCTGATGCAGCAAATACTGTGCAATACTCAAAAATAGATCAATCATCAACAAACATCTTGGAAAAACTCCATATGAATTATGGAATGGAAGAAAACCTAATATTTCATATTTGCATATGTTTGGATCTAAATGTTTTGTGTTGAACAGGAATCAATTACATACTTTTGATGAAAAAGCTGATGAAGCAATCTTTATAGGATACTCAGACACCAGAAAGCTTTCAGAGTACTCAACAAAAGGACCCAGGTGATTGAAGAATCAATTCATGTAGTCTTTGATAAGTCAAAAACAAATGGTGAAAGCCTTCAAGAACTTGAAGAAGCAGGACCAAGACAAGTCGACATGAATACAACATTACCAGCTACCATTCTAAATTACAATCTTGGAAATCAATATGAACCACCAGTCAATACAACAGAAGAGGTACCAGCACAAGAGTATGAAGTTGATACACAAGCTGAAGTTGTGGAAGCACCAAGTCAAGAACAACTTCAACCAGATCTCAATTGGCTAACAGATCATCCTGAAGATCAAGTCATTAGAGACATTCACACAGGAGTCAGAACCAGAAGACAACCGGAACATATGCTAACATGTTTTCTATCTCAAATAGAGCCCAAAACAATAGATGATGCAATCTAAGATGCTGATTGGATTACAGCTATGCAAGAAGAGCTAAATGAGTTTGAAAGAAATGAGGTCTGGGAACTTGTTGACAGACCAGACATAGCCAACATCATTGGAACAAAATGGGTATTCAGAAACAAGATGGATGAACAAGGAACAGTTGTTAGAAACAAAGCAAGGCTTGTTGCAAAAGGCTACTATCAAGCAGAAGGAATAGATTATGATGAAACATTTTCCCCAGTAGCAAGATTGGAAGCAATCAGACTCTTTCTAGCTTTTGCTACCCACAAAGACTTCAATGTTTACCAAATGGATGTCAAGAGTGCATTTCTGAATGGACTTTTGGAAGAAGAAGTATATGTAGAACAACCTCCTGGTTTTCAACTCAAAAGAAAAGAAGATAAGGTGTACAAGCTCAAAAAGGCACTTTATGGACTCAAATACACAATTCCTGATCAAGAATGGATTCAACAAGGGAACTATAGATAAGACTCTTTTCAAGCTAGAGGAAGGAACAAGTACATTGCTAGTACAAATCTATGTTGATGACATTATCTTTGGATCAGAGGATGAAAAGTTGTGTGAAAATTTTGCAAACCTAATGAAGAGCTAATTTCATATGAGCATGATGGGAGAATTAAATTACTTCCTTGGGCTACAAGTAAAACAAATGAAAGATGGCATTTTCATCAAATCAAGCCAAATACACTAAAGACCTAATTCACAAGTATGGTATGGACACAGGTGGCACATTAGATACACCAATGTGTGCAAGAGTCACTCTTGGAAAAGATGAAAGTGGAAAAGATGTTGATCAGAAACTGTATAGGGGAATCATTGGATCCCTGCTCTATCTAACTGCAAGCAAACCTGATATAGCTTTTGCAGTAGGAGTGTGTGAAAGATTTCAAGCCCACCATAAACCAATACTAGCAAGAGGACTAGGCCCATCGTAGTATAGCTATAGTGAATCAAGGTCGATCCCACAGGGAACCAATTGTGGGTCATTCCATAGATAAACAATTAATTATACATGTCAAGGACATAAAGGCGGTCTACGACCAACATAGGACAAGAAAAGGTAAAGGACACGACTCGACACAACGTAATTAACCTCCCCAATTATAGTCTTTATCGTTTGGACCTAGATAATTTATATAATAAACTGAACTTATTAACTGTCAATCCGTTTGTATCTATCTTAGATTGGCTACGGGAGTCATCCTCTTTAACTTGACGTAGCACCGGTAGGTCACTAGATCACTGTGATATTGTTACGTGACTTCGCCTTTTAAGTGCCTCCATCTCATATAACTCACACGCTTACGACACTAAGGATGCCGATATTGACCGTACACCTCGTCTAGGCAACATTCCTATGGTTAGGCGTACTTCCTAAACGATTACTCAAGCTCTCGTCCAACTAGCAATTACCAAGTTATAGTCTCATGCTAATCTACGACGTACGTATAATCAGGTGCTAGCAATCCCCAAATATAAACCTACCTAGATAACATTGAACGTCCGTGAAGAGCAATTCATAAGCCTACCTAAGAGTTTTATATTGGTATTTCCTTTTTACACGTTTTAATTAAACTAAGCGAGTAACGTAGCCATAGCCATACCTACTGAGATAATAAATTCAACTAGGCTAAACCTACCATAAAGACGTGGCAGAAATAACTGATGAAACAGGGCTCGGTCGACCGAGTGAACATGCTCGGTCGACCGAATGAACTTATTCGGTCACCCGAATCGATTTCGTCCCCAGATTACATCTTAGAATATATCTCTCAGCGTTTCATCATACAGAACAGATTAAACAGTAATTCGCACAGTATTCATATAAACTAAAATAGATACGCATTATTTAAATCAAGTAGATTCATGAATAAATACTAAGTGTATGACGTAGGTTATGGGATCCTCATAGACAAGGTATCGCCACATTCCTAACATCTTAGCCTAGATCTACATCATCTAGCTATGATTAACTAACTCAAACGATAAAGCATAATTGGGGAATTAATTACTGAAAATAAAAACAACAGAAAATTAAAGGCTTACATATTTGCAGCCCGAATAAAATCACGGACGACTACATTGTAACGTGCAAAGCTATGAATGTAATTGATAAAAGGTATAAGGTATTGTATGTATGTCTAAGGTGTGTGTTGGTGTGTTTTACAAATTTAAGTAGAGCTCTTTGCTTATATAGAGGTTTTTGCCGACCTAGGAAGGATCTAGAAGATATACACGCGATTTACGGGATAAACTTCAAGTGACCGAGCCGACTCTCTCGGTCGACCGAATGGATAGGCTCGGTCGACCGAGCCCTTTTTTACACATGTTAAACGCGTCTCTTTGTCTGACTTGTTCCCCACTGCATTCTTTTGAACTGATCTGATTTATCCTTTGATTAATGCTCCGATTTTCCTCTTCATTATCTTGAGATTTCACGATTGCGCGATATTTATCTTCCCGATTTATCACGATCTACAAAATCAGCATTTATCTCACAATAAATCGGTCTTTTAATAATAAAAACAGCTAAATACCAAATATCATATTAATAATCACTTAACATTAAATAATAAATATAAACGAGTGATTCAATATGAAATATACATTATTAATCTCGATTTAAGGTCAACGTTGATGACCTTTACGGGTATAATTTGACCGTCATCAACTACCCCCCACTTAGACTTTTATCGTCCCGAACAAAGCATCAATAAGTCATTCCCCAAGACAACATTTTCTATGGTCAAATCATACTTACACAAGAAACTCAAGTCAACTCATACTAGTCATGCTCATAAGATATCCATTATTCACTACTTACTATGAATTGAAGTGATGTGTGCATGTGCATTTAGTTTTATATATTCGTGGCAAGATTAGAGTTTATGCTAACTTCGCAATCTCAACCTACCAACATCAGCATTCCAACTTCTTACCTCGCAATTGTTAAAGCACTAGAATAATAAGCAAGAGCGTATCTATAGGGTTTTTGGACTTGGAGACCGAGTACTACTCAAAGCCTCTTAAAGAGTTGAATTTTTTTTTTTTCATATCTTCATATTTTTCAAATACTATCAATCTCAAGGAAGAAAAATTTTTAGAGTATCCCCCTATCTTAGATCATGTATAGCATTGAATATTACCACAAGCGCAAGGCTACTTTGGTAATGTCACTACAAGCCCAGTGTCTAACATTTTGCTAAAACACAGGTACGTCTCAAGCTTATTACTCTGCTTTAATGGCTAAAAGATAAGAATGCATCAGCAGATAGATATTGATACTAAGTTCACATAACCAATCATCTATGCAATGTACACCTAATTTCTTCAGTTATTATGATTTGCGCGGTATACTCGATTCACAGATTGAGTAATTGAATAATAAATAACTACTTGCAAAAATGGGCATGAATATCCTTAAATTTACTTAACATAAGTATAAAATGATCACGTACTCATGAAACTTGGTTCCTTTCCTATCAATTCTTAGCTAGAACTCACAATTCTAAAGTGCGAGATAAATAATATGGTATGTATTCAAATTTTCAATTTTTCAATTTTTCTACCGTTTCATTCAAATTTCAATCATAACATAACATAGCTAAGTCTCCTACCCCCCACTTAAACATGGCATTGTCCTCAATGACAAAAATAAATGAGAATTCAAGAAAAAGACTTAGCTCTGGAAACGGCTCTCAATAAAGGAACAATATCGGAGTAAATGTCAGCACGTTGTGGAGAAGCAAGTGAAAACCTGTATAAGCAGAAAAACTCCACGAAACCGTTAATAACACCATGTCTATGGAAGTTATAAAATAATGTGGCAGTAATGAGGTATAAATACCTAAAAACAGTTTAAGCCACTTTATTTATACAACCAATGACAATGGAAACCAAAAAGAAAAATACTAAATAGAAAGAAAAATAAACAAGCAACTAAAGATGGTAGTCTTCATCTATAACCCCCACCGCTTAAATAGGCTTAAAACCGGGAGGAGAAGACAAAGATAAAAAAAGCATTACCCCACGGGGGAAAACACGAGGTTGACTAGATCAACCTTGTATGCAATGTAGTAAAAGAGACACTTCGTAAGGTATAACAGATTCAATTTGACCTATTGGCTAAAGATAAAATCAAATGCTTAGCGCAGAAACTTCTCGCTTGCATTGGATATCAACAACTTAGGGAGATGTAGCTACTCCTCAAAATTACTAATAACCCAGTGTATCACGTAAAAGTCATAACCGTCATCAACAAGGTCGGATCAGTATGATAATGTAGAACAAAACTTATCATCTAGAAATGCCGGAATAGTCGGAAAAGTGTGAAATTTAAAACTTCCGGTAGAAAGATAAGTTGTACTTTGATCGAACCAAAAACCTTTAAAATCTTGCTAGGGTCAGAGCTACACTTACCCCAACTAGGATCATGAAATTCAAAATGATAAAAAATAATCATTAAAGCGTAGCAATATTTCAAATTCCGCAACACAAAGGTATTTTGTAAACAAAATGGAGGTTGAGAGTATGATGGGTTTAGAAAAAGATACACATAAGGTTGGGAAGAAAAGATAAAGGGTGGGTAAGAAATTGTGTTTATGGGTGGGTTGAAAATGGTTAAGGCATTGAGATTGGGTGGGAGAGTGAAACAGATGGAAAGAAAGAGAGGCGATGAAAGAATGGTTAGAAATGTGAACTTTCGGGGCAGATTGGTGAGAGGGTCGAAAAGTTTGAAGGTGAAAAAGTGTAAAAGGAAAGGTAAGGATAATTGCAGAATGAATTGCACATCACTTTGGATTTTCACTTGGATCACCATTCTGAAAGGTTTTGGAAGTTGACCAAAATTGTTCTTGTTCACACCAATCATTCTCTGTTACATTTTCAGTAATTCTCAAGTTCTCTTAATGCTTCCATCTTAAGGTGGATTGCTAAATTTCCTTTTCTTTAGCAATTTCTTGACTCTCCTACGGAACTCTATTTCACGTGGCCTATATTGAGTAAAAAAGTTTTGCACATCCTTAGCCCAATGGCCATCAGAACACGGCAAAATAAAAAAACCTCAACGTATGTCACGTTACTCTTATTGGACTCAAAGAAAGAAAAACCTAAAATCCTAAAAAGAAATTCTAAGGGTTTTAAAGAAGTAGTTCTGAGTTTAAAGTCCTCAGCTTGACTTTCCAAAAGTATCCTTGTCAGTCATCATTCTTGGATCACGAGATATTGGCCCCTCTGAGCACTATAAGAGGTGGGCTCATCATTTGCTATGGATTAATACCCTTCCCTTGGTTGTGAGACCTAGGAAACGACATTTATCCATACCATTTATCCAAAGCTCTTACCTCGGCTCACGTTTTAGGAATTAGTGAATTCTAAGAAACTCTGTTAAAATTACAGTTTTGGCCTTGACAATAAGAAACAATGAATCAAAGTACTCTGAATAAGGTCGGTTATGTAGCCAAGCCTACACCGTCTTATTCGTTGGAACATATGTGACAGTTCAGGCCAATCCGTCAAGATTAAGCCCCGTTTAGCCCGAAGGCTTATCGGCTATGCTAAGTCTTGTTGAATCTAGCATAACGTACATCACACGTGGAGGAGTCGATTGAGCGAAGCTCGGTTGAACTCGCCCAGCCATGGTTAGACCATTTCCGAGCCCATGTACTAAGATTCTCCGATTTTTAAATTGTCACCCAAAGCGTAATCTCGTTTCTGTTTAAGGTGGGTTCACCGAGAAGCCATCGCCATAAAACTCAACGAAAGTAGAAGATGGTGTTCTCTCAAAACTCAACGTCTTCTTTAGATTGTGAATGCTTAAACTACACAATTTGTTGCTCCCATGGCCAGTGGAAGCAATCTCATGCATAGGACAATGAGATTTTAACAGAACTACGAGAAACTCTTTATTCACTGCTTCCTTTCAACGACTACATGTTTTCTTACACCCTCTAGATGAGACAGATTTGGGGCAGAACCTCCGGCACTAATAAAATTAATCTTACAAACCAACTTCGGGCTAAGATTCATTCTAAGGTTCATGTATAGGCCAACTTATGCTCAAAAATCAAAAGGTAGTAAAACATAAGAAAAAAAAGGTAGTACCTTGCCTTCAACATTGTACCACGAAGAATCTAAGCCTTAAAATATATATATATATATATATATAATTTGTTTTTCGGAGCCATCTTGGTGCTTTAATGGTATTGCCTCCATCGCTTTTCCCATCGTAGAGCAGTAATTCCGCATGTTGCTGGGTTATTTTCTCAGCGCCCTTGAAAAATTATTGACTTGGATTATTGCTTCCTGGGTTTACGCAAGCAAAGAAAAAAACAAAACAGTAGATCGAATTTAACATGGTTTCCCATGCTGCTATAAGACCTACGGATTAAACATACGGGGATAAACAAACACGCGAAGTCCCAGACAATAATAGAACCAGGCTCGCGCAACGAGAGGCAATCTCATTGGGAGCGAAACCAAATTGCTCCAGATTCTGAATTTTTACACATAGCGACAAACCAGGAGGGACTCAAAAGCAGACTCAAAACGAGAAAAACTTGACATGAATAAGAAAATTATTTATATATAAAATTGACCGTTGGTTCCCGACAACGGCGCCAAAAACTTGATCGGGGTCAATCAGGTTATAATATACTTGACCACCATAAACCAATATTAGCAAGAGGATTAGGCCCATCGTAGTATAGCTATAGTGAATCAAGGTCGATCCCACAGGGAACCAATTGTGGGTCATTCCATATATAAACAATTAATTATACATGTCAAGGACATAAAGGCAGTCTACGACCAACATAGGACAAGAAAAGGTAAAGGACACGACTCGACACAACGTAATTAACCTCCCCAGTTATAGTCTTTATCGTTTGGACCTAGATAATTTATATAATAAACTGAACTTATTAACTGTCAATCCGTTTGTATCTATCTTAGATTGGCTACGGGAGTCATCCTCTTTAACTTGACATAGCACCGGTAGGTCACTAGAATCACTGTGATATTGTTACGTGACTTCGCCTTTTAAGTGCCTCCATCTCATATAACTCACACGCTTATGACACTAAGGATGCCGATATTGACCGTACACCTCGTGCAGGCAACATTCCTATGGTTAGCGCGTACTTCTAAACGATTACTCAAGCTCGTCCAACTAGCAATTACCAAGTTATAGTCTCATGCTAATCTACGACGTACGTATAATCAGGTGCTAGCAATCCCCAAATATAAACCTACCTAGATAACGCTGAACGTCCGTGAAGAGCAATTCATAAGCCTACTAAGAGTTTTATATTGGTATTTCCTTTTTACGCGTTTTAATTAAACTAAGCGAGTAACGTAGCCATAGCCATACCTCTTTGAGATAATAAATTCAACTAGGCTAAACCTACCAAAAGAGCGTGGCAAAAATAATCGATGAAACAGGCTCGGTCGACCGAGTGAGCAGTTTCGGTCGACCGAATGAACTTATTCGGTCACCCGAATCGATTTCGTCCCCAGATTACATCTTAGAATATATCTCTCATTGTTTCATCATACGAGCAGTTTAAGCGATAATTCGCACGATATTCATATAAACTAACATAGATCGCATTATTTAAATCAAGTAGATTCATGAATAAATACTAAGTGTATGACGTAGGTTATGGGATCCTCATAGACAAGGTATCGCCACCTTCCTAACATCTTAGCCTAGATCTACATCATCTAGCTATGATTAACTAACTCAAACGATAAAGCATAATTGGGGAATTAATTACTGAAAATAAAAACAACAGAAAATTAAAGGCTTACATATTTGCAGCCAGAATAAACTGCTGGACAGCTACATTGTAACGTGCCAAAGCTATGAATGTAATTGATAAAAAGGTATAAGGTATTGTATGTATGTCTAAGGTGTGTGTTGGTGTGTTTTTACAAATTTCGTAGCTGCTGCTTATATAGAGGTTTTTGCCGACCTAGGAAGGATCTAGAAGATATACACGCGATTTCTGCCGGATAAACTTCAAGTGACCGAGCCGACTCTCTCGGTCGACCGAATGGATAGGCTCGGTCGACCGAGCCCTTTTTTACACGTGTTAAACGCGTCTCTTTGTCTGACTTGTTCCCCACTGCATTCTTTTGAACTGATCTAATTTATCCTTTGATTAATGCTCCGATTTTCCTCTTCATTATCTTGAGATTTCACGATTGCGCGATATATATCTTCCCGATTTATCACGATCTACAAAATCAGCATTTATCGCACAATAAATCGGTCTTTTAATAATAAAAACAGCTAAATACCAAATATCATATTAATAATCACTTAACATTAAATAATAAATATAAACGAGTGATTCAATATGAAATATACATTATTAATCTCGATTTAAGGTCAACGTTGATGACTTTTACGGGTATAATTTGACCGTCATCACTTATCTAAATCCACTCCTTCACTATACTCAAATACCGCGATTTATATACATAAAATCACGCCATTACGTCACAAAATCCTTCCATATTCAACCACGTTTACACTACACAAATCATCCTATATAAACCACACTTAGAGATTTTTCAGAATTCTTTACACTCTCTTGCAAATCATAAACCCTATTTTCTCCTCTTGAAAATCGAATCTTTTCTAAATATTCATCACATTCATCAAATGGCCTCACCCTCTTCAATATCTCCCACAGAACGATTCTTTGAAAAATCGATTATCACTGGATCATTTTTTAGGCCTGAACATTATCTTTCTTTCTGTGATAATGATGTACAAGCCCAACGATTCCTTGATGGCTGTACAAATCTGGGATTAATGACCTTCCTATGCTCAATTGTTACTAAACAAAGGAGCTACAAAATAGATCTAACGAGTAAACAGTACCAACCCCAATCCATCTCTTCAACCAAGACATTCATAACATAAAAAAATAAACATAATTTTCGGCCCCTTTTAAAAAAAATTGGGACAAAAATCTACATGTTTACCACTCCTAGATCTAATATTTTATACGTATAAATATAGATCACCTTGGCGACTGATACCACTGTTAGTAATATCATCCACAACAGAAGCGGATCTATAAATTACACGTAATAAAATAACTAGATCTACTCCACAAGGAGGTTGTAGAACATACCTCTTGGATCTCAAAATCCAAGTAGAAGAACCGCAATAGAAAGTATAAAAAAGATTGTGTGAAGAGCACCACGATCTTCCGTACGTGTGATCCAAGCAACTCCCGGTGGAAGGAAATTCTCGTCTCGAATCCTCCCGATATGCTACCCGGAAAAACCTCCAAGATTTTCTCTTTCTCTCCCCTTGGCCGAAAAATATCTCTTCCTCTCTCTAAGATTTTCTCTTTCATAGTTGTGATTGATATCTCTTTGTTTAGTTGGTGTCATTCGGCTAACTAATGGTTCAAATAGTTTGGACCATTGGGATGCCACGTGGTATTATTTAGGAATCTGATTTGCCATTAAATAAAATAGGTCTTTCCAAATTTTATTTGGAATAGGCCTAGGCCCTATTCAAAATATTTGATTTTGGAAAAAGCCTAGGCCTAGGCCATTTTCAAAATTTTGACTTTGGAAAGGGCCAAGGTTGGTGCCTTTTGGTTTTGGAAACCAAAGGCATCCCTTTTGATTACGAATCAAAAAGGGAAAGAAATAAAAGAGACTTAATTTTGATTTTGATTTATTGTTAGAATAGTTCTAATTAATTAAAAATAAAATTGAAATCGTTGAAAATTAACCGTTAATTTTATTTCGATTAAAATCATTTAATTAATTAAATGTTAATTAGTTAATTGATTGGATAAAATTATTTAATTGATTAAACGTTAACCGATTAGTTAAAACGCAAGATGGTAATTTTAGATTTTTATCTTCTTTATAAGATTTTATTGAATGGATTAGATATTGTGTAGATATAATATGATAATATGGACCCCGATTGATCATGGACTCGACCAATATGATATATGTGAATGATTTATTTTTAGTTGGTTTAAAAATTATCCTATGCCGTTATGGAGAACGTGACCTAGTTTATTTTCTGCATTATCCCATTCCTGTTAGCTCCCCTCGTGTGCGGTAGGTGTATTTATTTTATTAGATAGAATTTTATGTAACATGAATGGAGCGGAAGATGAAGGCAAAGAAAAGAAGATATAGAGATACTATTGGCGGTTGCAGCTACCATTAGATTATGACTCGCGGTTTCGTCAGTTTGAATTCGAGACCGCACTTAGGAAAAGTCTATGATATTACCGGTTACTTTACGCATTTATTTATTTGTGCTTGTATTTATTTTATATGATACGATAGATGTATGACTAGGCACGATCTAGATAAATGTGTAAGATGTATGTCTATACAGATAGATGTATTTGATGAGACCGTATTAATTGAAATTAATTAAGTCAATTAATTTAAAATTACTCCTAGAACAAAATTCGAGTCATATTTTGTCTCCCAATATTATAATGACGGTGTAGAGCCCTTGTTCGGATCCAAATGAATGGCCCACATCGCGAGTTGACCTAACTCGGGTATATCGTTATTATCGAGATATTATCGTTATAAGATCTGATGAATATTTGAGTTACGAATCGACTAAGAATCTTGAGGTGATTGGCCCACGTCAGGACTGTCTGATTTTTGAGACAAGGGGTTGGCTATCACATAGAGATGTGAGTTGTCAAAGAGTTGACTAGTCAACCAATGGAATTCGAATGAGATGTGACCGGTAAGTCTACCCACCTATCGAAATTGACCTGGTCGATCGACCCAGGTCGGGGATCGAGTCAAGTAGATTGGATTCCATCCACTAAAGAATTTTGGAAAATTCTTGAAAGTGAATTGGGAGTAGTTGACTAGTGAGAGAAAAATCATAAACCGAAAGACAATTTTTAATTTGGCGTGTATAAACAACACTCTTTTATCTTTATTTCTATGTTGTAGTTTTTAGCGAACCTTATTTATGTTTTATTCTCGATTGTTAAAACCAAAATTAAATGACTGTTATATTTTGAGAAACGTTCTCAAGTATGGTTAAGTAATTTTAATCCTTTTAAAATAAGCAATGACACGAGTAACTACGTTATAGTAGTTAGAGACAAGGAGACTTCATATTTGATTAACTGTTCTAAGACTTTAATTATTAATCATAACGGAAGCTCATGATTAAATCATTTGAAATAAGTTTTAATGAGTTAATCATATATTGGATATAATGATATCCAATGGGCCGTTCTGTCATACGATGAAAATTGATTCAAACATTAGATGTGTTGAATGGGAATGACCACAACGAATTTTGAAAATTTTGTTTTCAAAATTGTAAGATTTAAGTATCAACTTAATTCTTTAATCATTGCTTGAAAGTTAATTGAATAGTTCATGTTTTGAATATGATTCAAAAGGTTAAATAAACTATGTAATAAACTTTGGATTTCTTTATGAAAGAAAATTGAAAACATAGCTCTTGTGATTTTTCTTAAGTCTTATGAAGACTAAACTAAGAAATATTTATAAGTGCTTAAAGGATTAAAAGGGAAAGTTAAGGCATGTGCTTAAATAAGAGAACCAATCGAAGTCTCTATTGTAAGCAAGTAAGTTGAGGAAAATATCTCTAAGCTCAAGTCGACATTAAGATATATGATATCTTTGGAGTATAATTAAATTAGAAAGATTAAATACAGAATATTCTGAGATATGGAAAGTGAAGAAAACATTGCCACATTTACTGTATAATATTCCGAGTCTGGTAAAATGATAAATGAACAAATAAATGTTATTATGTTCCGGTTCTTACGAAGAACAATATTTCAGTTATCCGTTAGGATTTAATATACAAATTCCATTGTAAGGAACAATCGTTATTCCGATAAAGTTGAATAGTCATCAAATCTAACATACTAGACTATTGTCACTGTATAGTTGATATAAGTTATAAAATCTCAACCAAAATTTGTATGGCTGTTATCCTTGATTTTTGTGGTTATTCTAGGCATAGACTCTCTAGAACAGAAAATATAATCAAATGTAATTTGATGATGTCTGAACCATATGATTATGAATCATGTTGTGAATACGTATCTTATATAAAGATGACTTAAATAACCTTTTATGAAAAGGTTATCAATTCTAGAAAATTTGCCTAAAGCCTGAACATACTGATGTTTGTTGGATTATAACAATTAATGCCACGAAAGATATTATTGTTTGTTACTCTCTTTGACTATTTTAGAAGTAGTTGAATATACTTAGTGAAGTACATAATTCGGGAAGCCCGAAAAGTTCGAGCTAGTACGAATATGAGATTGACGAACTACTTAGGAATTAATCTTCAATTGGATTGAAGTAATTAATACCTGAAGGGTGCTTCAGAAGCTATCTGAAATGGAATCAGATTCTCCCTTGAAGGATACCATTTTTGGATACACAATTAGGTTGTGTTTCTAAAAGGGAAATAACATTTTATACGATAAGAATATGATGTAAGCCATGAGAAGTATCTCTTACCGGTTTCGGGATAGTGCCCTTATTCGAAGCATGTACTTAACCAAGTTCTGAAGCATAAGGTTGAAAAATTCCATATCAGATATGGAAGAAGATAGCATCAAATCCATCTTAACCGATGATTTCGGGTTATCGTGCTTCTAGCAAGCAGCCAATGTGTGAAAGACTTGGAGCTTAGTATGACATATGCAACTTTGTGGAATATCTTAGCAAGTACGCTAGATATTATTTACTTACCCGTGGAGAAAAATTGTTTGTCTCCAAACATGCTGTCTTCTAGAGAAAATTATTCTTCCAAAAGAAACAGTGGGAGTGAATGAAATCTCAAAAGTAGTTTGAGAACCACAAAGAGATTTTCAACCATTGGAATATAAGCAGGCACCGTATAGTGATGAAGTGCATGACATTGCTCAGTGCACACATGTATTCTATGAGTCTATAGATGACCACACGCCTGAAAAGGCTACTTGTATGTTCATCTTGAAGAATGAAGATCTCGCGACTTGTGCAAGAATGCTTGAAAGGCAAGTTTAAGAGATATGGCTGGAGCCATAATATCTGAAACACATTCCATGCGTGACAAACGGGTTATGAACCTGGTATGTCTTACCTAAAGGGGATGTCTCTGAAAGGTGTAGCATGTCTTTATGAAAGACATACATGGATAGTAATACGATTACCTGTTAGGCTGAGTTGATGGCTAAGAGGCTACGAGGTGTAAACCTTGTAATTACCTTTATGCAGGCTATGCTTAAGTCTATTCAGATAGTGCTTGTTGTAGCTACATAACATCACTATATGATAGTGTTGAAAACGTTGGGCCAATGGCTTGGTGTTCATAGACGATAATGTGATGTGTATGCTTACGAGATCCATTTATGGACTCAAACAAGCTTCTTTGTATGAGTTCTTTACTTTGAGAATCAAAGGAGTTTGATTTGATCAAAACTGGAGATATTCCCGATATGCAAAAGGGTAAGTGGGAGTGTTGCAGTTTTCGAGCAAGGTATTGGATATCCTTCTCGGAATAAACACCCAATGTCATAGTCAATGAATGTTTGGTAGTTCAAGGTCTTTAAGAAAGCTCTTGGAAGTAGCAGTTCTTATATTAGAAATAAGAATCTATTGTGATAGATACTGCTTAATCATTATAGTTCACCCTTATAGATGATATGCTAAAAGAGTTTAGCATAGGTCATAGCAAAAGATACTGCTAGCCGGTATTCTTGGGATCTATCTATGATAAGACGTCAGTCCTAAAAGATAAGGTGAAAGATGATACTTATGGAAGGTCCCCTTTGCGTATGCAATAAGGTCCATCATAAGTGTTGTGAGTTAGACCAGATGTTCATACTTCATGAAGAGTCATGAGCAAGTATGAAAGTGATCCTGGTGTATGTCGAGAATATCCTTAAAAGTGTTAAGGATGACTTCCTAGTTTATTGAAACTTGGAATTAGATAAACGTAGATACATAGATGTATACCCAGAGTCTTATGAAGATAGTGGGAGTCTAGGTTTGCAGTCATTTTGATTAAAGTGATACAATGAGATGGAAATGTTCTTAACGAAAGAGCACTGTGGATTCTACAACTGGGCCAAGACACGGTTTTTCCTTAAAGGCGCAGCGGGAGCAGTACATGGATCTAAAAGGTTCATTCATGAGCCTTGAACGGTCCTTCCACTTTTTCTGTATAGCTAATAAAGTAAGTGGATTCATTGCTTGATGCAAGGACCAAGGTCTCGTTAGAGATTCATGTGTGTGTAGGCGGTTCCTTTTGACTTGATCATTTGGATCATGATGTAGGGATAGGCTGAGTCCCCATGGATAGTGATCCGTTCACGCTTAGGGTTGGTTTTAAGTATTCTATGAGATTTTTGTGTTTCAACTTGGTCTCGTGTGTACGAGTGATTGGCTTTAGGCCAAGTGGGAGATTGTTGAAATAGTGTCCTAAACCCAATCGTGGATTTTCCGATATTATATAGTTGTTCGTTTAATGAACCAATTACGATATTGTTATATGATAACGTCCTTAGTATTAAACTGTGTTGGTCCCTTGGAAAGGCTAACACAAGTTTAGAGGGGGGGAGGGGGTGAATAAACTTGTCACCAAAAACTAATCCTGAACTGGAAAAGTCCAAGGAACTGAGTTTCTCTGAAACTTAAACTGATCTTCAGTTCCTGCCCCTTTAACTTGTGCGGAGTTCAGTTAGCTTAAATGAATATAAGTTATCACTAACTTATATTTAGTCTCGTTAACTGGCAGCGGATAAAACTAGCCTTTAATGCAATAGATGTGTAACCATAAAATTAGACCTTCTATGTATCAGTTAAGTGCTGACTCAGTGTCATGTGTTTGCTGAGAGATAATGCAATAAATAAAACAAACACAGATGCATAAAGTAAATCAACACAAGATTTGTTTATGGAAGTTCCGGTGGTGTAATCCCGTCGTCTCCCCCCTTCTCTGTGGCGTAGGAGGTATCATCTAGAATAATGAGATAACCGTTACAAAATTCTAGTACTATGACAAATCCTTCACGACACCCTAGTTTCACTGCTACACAAAATGAAGAAAGGTGAGATTGCTCCCTTCACTCTGCACACTGATCTTTCGGAGGTGGAATTGCTCCTTCACCACTCACCACTCACATACACAAATCCAGATCGCACTAATCAATCTGTGTAGCAACACCGTATGAAGAAAGGTAGAATTGCTCTCTTCAAACTATACACAGCCAACCCTTTTTCACAAAGGTTAGGTTTAGAATTAATCAAGCATTAATTCAGTGAGCTGTTTGATTTTTCTGGATCTGATTTTGTAGCTCCAAGATGCCTTCATTCCCCCTTAATAGGTTACTGGATCTTCCTTTGAAGTTTTCAAGGCAATGTCGTTGGCTCCCCTTTTTCTGGATAAATATAATCTGATTTTGTGGATCTGGATTAGGATCTTTGAGTATATGCTTGTAAAGCTCTTTTTCTGATCCTCCTCTCACTTGCTTCAAGTGATTCTCTTGTATATTTATAGGGGTGATGTGACGGTTACTAGCTCTTGTAGCCGTTACACTTGTCATTTAGCCAACGTTCATATGTACGATCTTTTGTTGTATTGATAGTTTAAATTCAATCAAGGCCTTAACTCAGTTTTCTACTCTTCTTCAAAACTGAGTACCTTGTTTACTTAATATCTGACTTTAATTTGCTAATTCAGAGTACACCAATCAGTTTCTTCTTTCTTGGTAACTGATAATCTTTTTCCTTAAGATTATTCAGTTATACATGATCCATAACTCAGTTTTAGGTCACCACAGACTTGCCTGAATCCTGACTTATAGTCACGACTTAATCGACTTTCTAAATCGAGTTTGCCACGCCGATTCTTCAATCTTCAACAAGCGAAGTCATGTGTCCCTCGGTTCTTGATCTTCTAGATAAGCCAACCGAGTGCAGTGTCCTCAAATGAACTTACCTTCTTCGATTCTTGTATAATCGAGTTTGAACCCTCGCCTTGAGTGCATATCTCGCTTTTCTTGTTGTAACTCGATTTTCTTGTTGTAACTCAGCTGTTCGCCTAGTTCCTATTCTATTACAATGCTTGTGCGAAACAACCTATACAAAGTTCGGACTCTAGATAGAACTTATACATTTATCTCTGAGACCATTTCTTGCTTCTTCTTTTATTATGCACTATAACGATTGAATTACGACTTCATCATCATGGGTTGTAAGTGATTTGTCTAATTTTGTGACGAATCATCATCAAAACATAAATAATATTTCCAACAATTTCCCCCTTTTTGATGATGTATCATAACCCTCCCTGAAAGCAATAATAAAAGAATAATACAAGAAATCATAACAAAACATTTTAAGATAGCAAAATAGAACAGCCAAGTCTATCACAAGAACCAAAATAGAACAGACTAAGTTAAAAACTGAATTACATCTTTTCATTTTCTAGTGCCATTAACTTTTCTCCAAAAAGAATGCTCCTCTTCGTCTCTAAAAGTCTTCTTTCTTTTCTTTCTTCAACCGACTCACCATCTCTCGGCTTGATTTCCAGATATTCATTCAGCAATCTGTTTCCTTCTTCATTCTCTTGGTTTTTGAACTTACTCAGAATTTCTTTGAGTTCTTCTCCCATCAATTTCTCTTCTTCTTCTGAAATGAGATTAGCTTTTTCTTTTTCCTCCTTATTTTCTGATTTCTTTTCAATTTCCCCCTTAGTTTGTGTCTTTTTATTTGCCAATTTTTCAAGAAATTTGACACAAATTGCAAGCTTCTTCCTGATGTTCAGCACTGCTTTAACTGCATTATCTTCATCATTCTCAGTCATTGTGTCTTTAAAATCTCTTGTTGCAATCAGCTCTTCAAACATACTATCAACTGCTTCTTCATTAATTTGGGTAGTTAGTAGATCAGCATCTACTTGTCTGTCTTGATCTTCCATCAGTTGTCTGGCATAAACCACTTGACTTTAGTGCATCCTCTCTTCTGACTTCATCACTACTGACTTCATCTTCCCCCTTGTTTGAAGATAAGCGAAAGCAATCTTCAAATAACTTACGTAGGGTGATGATGTTTGAGTAATTGTTCAAACCTGAATAATGTATCCTTCCAATTAGTGCATGCATGTTGAACAGTTTCTCCTGTAGATTCTGTATTAAGCATTCAATGAATTCTTTCAGATTTTTCAGTTTCTCAGCTTCTGTTTCTTGAACCAGAAATTCTTCAAATGCTGATTTGCTTGTGGATGCCTTTTGAGCTTGTGACGAGGAGCCAGTTTCAGGATAGTAAAAGTGAGTATCATGAACTGTCAGTTCCTTTTCATACTCAGTTTCACAAAATTCTGCATCTTCAACAGATTCTCTCTGTTTTCAGTGTATTCCCCAAACATAGTAGTGGGAAATTCACTCCCTTCAGATTCTTCTTCACCAATTTCTTCATCTCCATCTTGTTCGCTTTCTTCAAGTTCATCAACGAACTCTTCAGTTTCTTTGTACATGCTTTCTTCAGACTCATCAGGCTTGCTTTCTTCAGTTTCATCAGTTTCATCATCAATTTCAATTACTTCCTTAGTTTCGATTTTCTTTGCCTCGAACCTTGTTCAACATTCTTTCTCGTCTTCTCGGGTTACATCGCTCCTAGTCTCACAGTCTCACTTGAACTGGAGTCTGAACCTTCACTCCACTCTTCTTCTTTGGTGACTTTCCTCTTCTTTGTCCCAGTGGACACTGACTTCTGTTTCACTTCGGTTGGTGTGGATTTAGGAATGGAGAAATGATCCAGTATCCTTTGCACTTGATAGGTAAAACCCTTTTTCAGTAAGAATGATTCTCCAGCGGCTTCCTTACTTTCTTTGATTCTCTGCTTCTCATCAGAAATCTGTTTTATCAACTGATTGAGTATAAATTTGTTCCAATTAAATCTCTCCTCAAACCAAATGGCATAAATCATTTTCATTTTGTCCGTTGAGAGAGTAATTTCGAGCATGACCAATGACATTTTTGGTCAGAAGAATTGTCAGGAATGCGAATTCTCCTTTCTGCTGATATATAGAGCCACTGAAATTCTTCTCCTTCTTATTGATTGCAGTGATGTTCCAAAGCTTGTATTTTTCCTCTTTCCCAAAGGTGAAGGATGAAGAGCCTCCAATTATATCTAGACGGAACACCAGGGAAAGTAGTTGTTCATCAATGGTGAAGTTTTGTCTTGAGCATGGTTTTGAAGCTTCTTCCATTGTTGGTGATTTCAGCATTCTTGTAGAAATCTCTAATGCCGTCTGGACATAAGGTAGAGACCTTTGTATCAATCAAATTCTCCAAACCTCGAATCTTTTTAATCTTCTTTGCAATTTGAATTGAAAGATTGGAGTTTGAGAATTTTTGACAGAATGCGTCTAGACTTGTTGTGATTCCTTTGTCAATGTTGTATTGCTCCATTGAATTTGGGATTCTTGAATGCTTGATTTTGGGAGAGCGAGGATTTCGTCAAGATTTTGTCTTTCAATCGTTTTCAAAATGAGTCGTGTCACAATCAATGAGATTATGTAGGGATGTACATCTACTTTTTCTCCCAGTTGACACGTGGCTTCGAGTGATTTGTCATGTCACCAAAGCGTCGGATGGTAGCCGGAAAGTCTTTATTTCTTTGACAGTATTGTCCTTCATCAGCTTTTGCCGTCTCAGTTTTGTATGGAAGTCAGTTTTCTGTGGATTTTGCAATATAAACTGACTTTTCCTGCAAAACAGTTTAAGTTTTCCTCGGTACCCATATCTTCTTGGGTCCGGCTGGGTTAGTTACTGAATTATTACTTCCAGTTTCTTGGTTGAGAGAATTATACCTTCTCAACTCTTTTCTAGATAAACCATTACGCTCAACCTTAGTTGATTTCACAAGGATTCTTTTAGATTTAACATCTTTAATTTCTTTGTGTAATCTACCAGGTCTTCCAGTATCTTGATTTCTAAGGTTTGTTCTTGTTGAGATCTCAAGACTTGGTAGGGGTGGGGGATTATCATTGCTTTTGTCAACTTTACTGAGCATTGTTCTTTCAGCAAAGTATGACAATTCAGTTTCTAGAAACTCATTCCAATCTTTGGCTTTGTCAAGTTCTTTGTCTTTTTGTTCCAATTCTAAGGACAGTTTTTCGGTTAACTTGACAAGATTAGAGTTTCTCTGACTGAGTTCAGCAAGTGATAACTGAGTGGAAGAATGTACCTTTTCTTGATGATTAGATATAGTTTGTACATTTTCTTGTTGCTGTAATGAGTCTTCTATATCAATATCTATTTGCAACAATTCCTTTCCTTCTTCTTTTGAGAGGTCTCTCAGTGATGGAACTCCTCTGGATTCTTTAAGGTGATCATTGAAGTTTGTATCCACTTCATCATTGAGTTGAGGTTCTAGATTTGTATAACGATTTGTCGTACTGAACCTTTCGATCATTTGATCCTGAAAATCAGATATATTTTGCAAACAATTAATCAAGGGATGGGTAAGCCAACTTCAAGCTTTAGATGTAGACATTGAAACTATATGAACTCGACATAATTGAGGGTCTTCAACAAGCTGGTTTGAAGTGTATCTTGGATCTCCTCCAGAAGGAAGATTTGCTCCGATACCAATTGTTGGTCCCTTGGAAAGGCTAACACAAGTTTAGAGGGGGGGTGAATAAACTTGTCACCAAAAACTAATCCTGAACTAGAAAAGTCCCAGGAACTGAGTTTCTCTGAAACTTAAACTGATCTTCAGTTCCTGTCCCTTTAACTTGTGCGGAGTTCAGTTAGCTTAAATGAATATAAGTTATCACTAACTTATATTTAGTCTCGTTAACTGGCAGCGGATAAAACTAGCCTTTAATGCAATAGATGTGTAACCAGAAAATTAGACCTTCTATGTATCAGTTAAGTGCTGACTCAGTGTCAGGTGTTTACTGAGAGATAATGCAATAAATAAAACAAACACAGATGCATAAAGTAAATCAACACAAGATTTGTTTATGGAAGTTCCGGGTGGTGTAATCCCGTACGTCTCCCCTTCTCCTGTGGCGTAGGAGGTATCACTAGAATAATGAGATAACCGTTACAAAATTCTAGTACTATGACAGTCCTTCACGCCCTAGTTTCACTGTCTACACAAAATGAAGAAAGATGAGATTGCTCCCTTCACTCTGCACACTGATCTTTCAGAGGTGGAATTGCTCCTTCACCAGCTCACCACTCACATACACATCCATGCAGATCGCACAAATCTAACAGAAGCAACACCACCGTATGAAGAAAGGTAGAATTGCGCTCTTCAAACTATGCACAGCCAACCCTTTTTCACAAAGGTTAGGTTTAGAATTAATCAAGGATTAATTCAGTGAGCTGTTTGATTTTTCTGGATCTGACTTTGTAGCTCCAAGATGCCTTCATTCCCCCTTAATGGGTTACTGGATCTTCCTTTCAAGTTTTCAAGGCAATGTCGTTGGCTCCCCTTTTTCTGGATAAATATAATCTGATTTTGTGGATCTGGATTTGGATCTTTGAGTACATGCTTGTAAAGCTCTTTTTCTGATCCTCCTCTCACTTGCTTCAAGTGATTCTCTTGTATATTTATAGGGGTGATGTGACGGTTACTAGCTCTTGTAGCCGTTACACTTGTCATTTAGCCAACGTTCATATGTACGATCTTTTGTCGTATTGATAGTTTAAATTCAATCAAGGCCTTAACTCAGTTTTCTACTCTTCTTCAAAACTGAGTACCTTGTTTACTTAATATCGGACTTTAATTTGCTAAGTCAGAGTACACCAATCAGTTTCTTCTTTCTTGGTAACTGATAATCTTTGTCCTTAAGATTATTCAGTTATACATGATCCATAACTTCGCCAGGTCACCACAGACTTGCACGAATCGACTTATAGTCACGACTTAATCGACTTTCTAATCGAGTTTGCCACCTCGATTCTTCAATCTTCAACAAGCGAGTCATGTGTCCTCGCTTCTTCAATCTTCAACAAGCGATTCTGTGTCCTCGGTTCTTGATCTTAGATATAAGCCAACCGAGTCAGTGTCCTCAAATGAACTTACCTTCTTCGGTTCTTGTATAATCGAGTTTGAACCCTCGATTCTTGGTGCATATCTCGAGTTTTCTTGTTGTAACTCGCTTTTCTTGTTGTAACTCAAATTGCTCGCTTAGTTCTATTCTATTCCAATGCTTGTCTCAAACAACCTATACAAAGTTCGGACTCAGATAGAACTTATACATTTATCTCTGCACCATTTCACCTTAACTTTTTTTATATGCACTATAACAGTTAGTTACGACTTCATCATCATGGGTTGTAAGTGATTTGTCTAATTTTGTGACGAATCATCATCAAAACATAAATAATATTTCCAACAAACTGTGATAGAGAAACCATGATAGTGATTATGGTTGATGAGATCTCTAATCACTTTAATAAGTTTGATACTTATATGTCTCTAGTCGTATTTACTATTAAATAAGACATTGATAATACAATTAGACAAGCACTTATTGGATGTCTTCTATCTTATTGAAGATAGGGATAGATCTTGTCTATCAAAGTGTAAGGACACTTGCACAATACGTGGACGTGCATTATTGAATGCACACGTTAGACTGACCCACTTACTTTATTAATTGTCGCACTATGTGGCGGTTGTGTAATTATCCTGAGACCGGAGTGTTCGTGACATCACGGTGTGGATTGTCATGCTTTGACACTATAGAGGTTTCCTTTAGCCATGATGTGATCATGCGGTAGTGACTGGTATGATACTGAAGCATGCGTAGGATTCATGTTGCTCGTCCGGAAATCGCATATCCTATGATTAGGGGTAAATATCCGAAAGGGTCTTCTTATAAGTAATGTCTTATTCTCGAGAGTCTTTGAAAAGCGGAAGTAATATGTTACTTTGAGAGCGTAGGATATCCAGATTATAAGATAAGGTCCTTGATGTTTGACACTCGACGTACGACCGTATGGATATTGAAACAGCGATAGGATTCTATTTACACAGTAACTGTTTCACATGAAAGGTATTAGTCATTGCATTTGGCTTTTCCGATGATTGGGGTTCATGGTGTGTTGCTAGACGTTATTCCCTGATCGTTAGGTATGAAGGGCATTTTCATAATTTGTACTTTGTGCCTACGGCCAACATATTCGGAAGCCTATCGGGTCACACACATAAGAACATCTAGCCGGATTAAAATGCGGTTGTAGTGATAACCAAATAAGGAAAGTTTATCTCGACTATAAAGTGTTACAGTGATAAATTAATATGGTGGTATTTATTTATTATGAATAAATATAATACAAGATATTAATTATGTTGATTAATTAAATTTACATAACTGATGTACATGATGAAATTATATTTGTGTATAGAATACACTTGGATTTTGCAAATTAATTAATCATAGAATTATATTAATTAAGAATATTCCGGATGCCAATATTAGGTTATTTGGGGCTCAAGTTTGAGTGTATAAGATACACTTGGATTGTGAAATTTAATTAATGAGATTATCATTTAATATTAGATATTAATAGATTTATGAAAAGTAGATTTATGGTAATAAGATAAAGATAGTCAATATTAGATATTGACAATATCTTGGATTTATTTAATATAAGATTTTAAATTAAATTAGATAAATATAGAATATCTATTTTCCTTATTTTACTAGTAAAATGTTTTCTTTCTCCTCAATATATTAGGAACCTTCTCCCAATCAGATTGGGACTGGTAGAGGCAAAGGTCACCACTATAAATATAGTGGTGTCCCAAGCTCTTTTGTATCATTTATAATTAGAAGAGTTCTAATTTATGAGAAAAATTGAGAGCTTCCTAGAGAGAGATTTCAGAGAGAGAAAAGCTTGGTCTAGCAACCGAGTTTTTCAAGTAGCAATCCAATGGTGGATTCCGACAGGTTGTTCGTGTGGACTAGCGGTAAAGGCCGAACACTTGGACGGCTTTGTGAAAAACTACAACCGTAGACAACGCAACAATCTATTTAGATCATCCAAGGTATCTTCCTAGTCTACTTCTTTTATGCTTGTTACTTAAACGAAGTCAGCCCTGGTTAAAAGGAAATAAATTTTAAATTCCACTGTGTTCTCGCATAGATTTCCTAACAGGTACACCAAACCTCGTCAAAATGTTCTTCTTAAGTAATCTCAGGACAACCCTAGCATCATTTGTAGGCGAGGCAACCGCCTCCAACCATTTGGAAACATAATCGACTACTACCAGGATGTAACGAATAGACTTTGACGACATAAAAGGCCCAAGAAAATCAATACCCCAAACATCAAACAGTTTTACCTCGAGGATATTGTGCAATGACATTTTGTTCCGCTTTGAAATATTACCCGTCATTTGGCAGGAATGACAGGTTCTAGTAAACTCATAGGCAGATTTAAAGATGGTTGGCCAATAAAATCCACATTGCAGTACCTTTTCTACTGTCTAATCCGGCCGATAGTGGCCTTCAACTTCACTTGAATGGCAATAGCTCAGTACACTTGAAATTTCATCATCTTGAATACATATCCTCAGGATATTGTTGGGACATATCTTGTATAGGTACGGATCATCCTAGTAGTAATGCTTTAGATCTGAAAAGATTTTCTTCTTGTCAATGCTAGCAAATTCCGGTGGTAGGTACTTTCTCGCAAGGTAGTTCACAATATTCGCAAACCAAGGGTATACTTTCCCCGCTCTTGATGTGTTGTGTCTAGGCTGGAATTCAACTGAAGAAACTATAGAGACGGAATGGATTTGTTCATCTGGAAAGTACTCCTCAATCTCAGTAGTTTGCTCTTCCTCCAACAGTGTTAATCTCTACAGGTGGTCAGCCACCTGGTTCTCAGATCCTTTCTTATCCTTAATTTCCACATCAAACTCCTGTAAGAGTAAAATCCATCTCAACAATCTCGGCTTGGAGTCTTGTTTGGTTAGAAGATATTTCAAAGCTACGTGGTCCGTGAAAATAGTGACTTTAGATCCTACAAGGTAAGATCTAAACTTTTTAAATGTGAATATCACAACTAAGAGTTCCTTCTTGGTGGTCGCATAATTCCTCTAGGCACTATTGATGGTACGATTGGCGTAATAAATTGGTTTAAAGATTCTGTACTCTCATTGGCCCGGGGCTGCTCCAACTGCCGTATTGCTTGCATCACACATTAACTCAAATGGTTTATTCCAACCTTGGGCTAACAGAATTGGGGCAGTTATCAACAATTGCTTCTGTTTGTTGAATGTCTCCTTGCATTCTTCTCCGAAGATGAAAGGTACGTCATTCGCAAGCAATTCAGTCAAAGGTCTCGAGATCTTAGAAATATCCTTGATAAACCTCTTGTAGAATCTTACGGTGCCAAGAAAGGCTCGCAACGTCTTTAGGTTTGTTGGAGGTGGTAACTTCTTAATGACCTCAATTTTTGCCTTGTCCACTTCCATTCCTTTCTTCTAGATCTTATGACCTAACACAATTCCTTCCGTGACCATAAAATGGCAGTTTTCCCAATTAAGTACAAGGTTGGTCTCTTCACATCTTTTAAGGACTCTGCTCAAGTTATCCATGCATGCTTCATAGATATCTCCAAAAACTGAGAACTCATCCATGAATATCTATAGAAAATCTTTCACCATATCTGCAAACAAAGACATCATGCACCTTTGGAATGTTGCTGGTGCATTACATAATCCGAAGGGCATACGATTATACGCAAACGTACCATAGGGACATGTGAAAGTGGTTTTCTCTCGTTCCTTGGGGGCAATTTCTATCTTGTTATAACCAGAATACCCATATAGATAACAATAAAAAGCATGATGGCTCAATCTCTCTAACATTAGGTCGATAAAGGGTAGGGAAAATTGTCTTTCCGAGTCGCATCGTTCATCTTTTTAAAATAAATGCAGACTCGGTTACCAGTAATTAGCCTGACAGGGATCAACTCATCCAACTCATTAGGTTGGACAGTGAATCCTCATTTCTTGGGCACCACATGAATCAGGCTTACCCATTCAGTATAACAATAGGGAATATGATTCCCATTTCTAGCATCTTTATTATCTCCTCCTTAACAACATCCTTTAACTGAGGTGTCAACCTTCTCTGAGGTTGAGCCACTGCCTTCTTCTCCGGATCTACCGAGATCTTATGCATACAAACAAATGGGCTTATCCCTCGAATGTCCTCAATAGTCCAGCCGAATGCTCCCTTATGCTCCCTCGATACTCTTAATAGTTTCTCCTCATGTAATGATGATAAGGCTGCAGAAATACTCAGGGGGAGAGTATCATTTTGTAAGTATATATACTTCAGGTGAGAGGGCAAGGGTTTAAGCTTTATGTTCCTCGGTGGCTCTTCCAACGATGATTTTAGTATCTTGCTAGTCAACTGTAAATCGAAGAACTTATGCCATGAAGGTCTATGAATAGGTCCTCCTATATCCATAGAAGATACATTTTCTACTTTTTGCACTGAACCTTCACTCCATCCAGGCCAAGTTTTCTCCTCACTTTCTTAATATTCCTTTAACGGCAATGTCTGCGCAACTTTGGGGTCTTTGGCCACTTGTTGTTGTAACTTCACGACAAGTATGTCAATGTCATCCCACATATAGCATGCTTCTCCTTCATATTGTGCGTATCTCATTGTCTTTAAGACATTTAAAACCATGCTATCATCATCCACACTTAGAATTAATTCTCATTTATGAACATCTATAAATGTTCTACTCGTTGTTAGGAAACATCTTCCTATGATTAGTGGAACATCACTATTAGCCTCCATGTCTAGCGCAACAAAGTCAACTAGGAATACAAACTTATCAACCTTAACCAGAACATCCTCTAAAACTCCACACAGTTGCTTCATAGACCTATAAGCTAATTGGCGTGTTATCGATGTTTCATTCAACTCCTTCATGCCTAACTTGTGAAAAATAGATAACTGCATCAGATTAACACTTGCTCCTAAGTCACAAAGTGCTTGGGTTAGGCATACTCCTCCAATCGTGAATGGTATGGGAAAGCTCCTAGGATCTTTACACTTAGGAGGCAGTTTGCTTTGCAACACTGTTGAGCATTCCTCATTAAGGCAAATGGTCTAAAGCTCTAACAACTTCCTTTTGGTAGAAACCGCTTCCTTCAGAAACTTTGTGTGCTCTAGCATTCCTGCTAAAGAATCTACCAAAGGTATATTCACTTGAAACTTTTGTAACATCTAAATGAAATTTTTATAACGGGTATCATCATGATTCGGTTTCGACTTCCTAAGGGCATAGTTACAATTCGTGAAGACTTACCTGCTGCCTGTTGTTGTGTTCCCTGATCGTCTGTTGGATCTGCAGGTTGTCACAATTGTGGGCTACCGTTGTGCAGTTGCGGCTCCTCTATTGCTTCTGATTCTGCTGCGTACTACTCTTTTCTACTCTCTGGTTCTTCTCTAAACCAGTCCAGGTAATTCCTTTCTGCTCCTTGTCATAATAACATTGACGTCTTTCAAGTTTTTTTGTGTATTGCTTGGCAAACCTTCTAGAGGACGAGCTGACACTTGCTCGGCAATCTGCCCCACTTGGTGCGACAGATTCTGCACTAAAGCTTCTTGATTGGTCAGCCTTGCATCGTTCTTCTAACAATATATTTTGAAATTTTCATTAAGCACGTTTCTGTATTTCGTTAATTGATTGACCTTATGGGTCATAGTTGAGCTCATCTTGTCCATTGCTACTTCCCAAGCACCGGACCTAATTCATAGAGGTGTGAAACCTCCTGTTTGCTTTGGTCTCTCTCCTCCATTAATATTTCTATATCTGAAACCAAGGTGATCGTGAGAACTTAGGCGATATCCGCCCCATATGGATTTCCTTGCTTTCCCAGATAGTTCACGTCTTCGGTGTTGGATGTCTTTATTCCTTGGAAATTATCTACCTTGGCGATGCGATCTTGCATGCCATCCATCTTCTCATTGATTACTAGCAATTGTATAAGATCTATTGAGAGGTATCCTCTCCAAATACGCCTTTAGATGCTTTCACAATCTCAATTTTTTGTTTCCCTCATTGGCTTGTGAGTGCTATTTGCTCTAAATTTTCTTCAGATTCCTCTGGTGATAACAGCGTGAAACACCCATTGCTTGATGCATCAACTCTCATCTATTCACTCGGCTGCAATCCGTGATAGAAACTATGCATGCGTATGGGCAAAGTGATATCATGGTGAGGGCATCTCCGTTGTGCTTCCTTAAACCATTCCCATTCATTTTCAAAAGTTTTAGCCGGTCTTTGCTTGAAGTTCATGATCTCATGTCTCATTGCAATGACTTCCCAGGTGGGCAATATTTGTACATAATCTACAGCAGGTTGGTCCAATATTGGATAGATCCTGCCACTAGAGATAACAAAAATATCTTTTCCTTATCCTTCAGCGTAAATGGAAACAACTTACGCTTCATATTATCTCGAGACACTCTTGCTGGTTTGACAGTTCTGACTATCTCCAAGAATTTGGTGACATGTACACTTGGATCTTTGTTTGGTACTCCATGGAATGTAGTGTGATTGGTCACATATGTATAACGTTTGGCTTCAGATGAAAGATCTCATTCGCATTCTCTGGTTGAACAATTGATGGCACAAATTGATCAATCGTTGGCATGGCATAACTCTGTAGGGTTCTTCTATATGCTGGTATAACCGCTCCATTGGCTCTGTTTCTTCCATTTTCTCCGTTTTGTTGTCCATTAATTCCATTTTTTTCAACCATTGTTTGGTCGAGTTCTTCCAAAGGTGGAATCTCCTCTTCTGTATCTTTCTTACTTCCTTCATAAGAGCTTACATCATCTACAAGCCTTTTAGTTCTTTCTTAAGCCTCTTTTAGCTTCTGCTTTGAAAACTTTTCAATTTCAGGTATGAACCGCTCGAGTTTAGCTACAGAACTCCGTGTGACGTACTACAAGACACAAAAAGAAAACGAAAAAGTTAGTTACCTGCCTCGAAGGCTGTTGCACTTGCCTGGAAGACTCAAAAGTATACAGACTCTGACTACTGACTCAACTCTGACAGAACAGAAATGACTCTGTTGATTCCCGGAATTCTCGCAATTGCGGGAGAAGGTCCCACAACCGCAAGGCAAATTTTCCTGAAATGAACAGAACATAACCTGTTAAGACTCAAATATTCACAGACTAAATAAATTACAGGAATAAGAATATATACAAATTCTCAATCTTAATTAATAATTATTTTTACATGAGTCCCTGGCAACGGCACAAAAAACCTTGATGCGTCTTGGATGTGCAAGCATGTACTAGATCTATAACAGTATAGTGAATGGCGTAGCAAGGGTCGAATCAATAGAGACTCATAAAAAAATTAGTAATCAAGATCAAGAACAATTATGAAGGTCAACGACCAACAACGGTATAAAAAAGTAGTAATGGTAGCAATATGCACCCAAAAGAAAACACAATTATACTCTTATTAATTTCCTAAATATTAGTTCTAAGTATACGTGTGTTGGTCCCTTGAAAATGCTTTGGTTAAGTTTAGAGAGCGGCGAATAAACTGAACACTTAAAACTTTTTTGGAGTTAAGACAAATTCAGCAGGGCTAAGAGTCTGCTGACTTAGACAATTTGCTGACTATTAATTCTATTGAATCTGTTGCAGTGGAATATAATCAAATTAAGCCTTGATACTTGTTGTTTAAAGATGATACTAAGTATTAGATACTCAGTAGTGAAAGTTGTGTGAATCCAGTAGCTAGTTTAGCAGGTTGATATGAAAAACATGCAATAAAATAAAGTGCAGAAAGTAAATGCAGTAAAGTAAAGTAAACAAATTTTATAGTGGTTCCAGGTGGTGTAATCATGTCAGTCCACTCTTCTCATGTGATGTTGGAGGAAATTCACTAGAGTCTTTTGATGTTGCTGTTACAAAAGTCCTTAAATTGTTTGTCCTTGACCAATAACTATGGCTTAACAAACGGAATACTAAGAACAGGTAGGATTGCTGCTTCTACTCCACTAGTCCTTAAAGGGTAGGATTGCCTTTTCACCAGCTCCACCACAAAACAATAGTCCTTGACACTTAGCAGTTGTTACGAACATTTTATTATGTTTTGATGGTGGCCATACTAGCTGTTATAGCAAGCCTGAAATAAGTTAGAATTCTCCGTTTAAGACTTTACTTAGAGTTTGACATGTTGTATAAGTTGAGTCAGACAAGTATTGTACAAGTTTGTAGGATGGCAAATTGAAACAGAAATCCGGCAGAGTGAAGCCAGCCAAGTACCTGCAGAGAAGCATTAAGACTTTATGGTCTGACTTATAACCAAGGAAGTCTGTGATGACCTTGGATAAGTCTAAGTTACAATTAAAATGATGAAGTACATTGTCAAATAAGGTGTACACTGATCTCACCCAAATTAAGGATCAGTGAAGTACAAGAAGTACCTGAAAGATCAAAGAAAATAACAAAGAAGTAAACCGGCAGAGTGAACTGACTATCGGCTGAGCAAAGAAAATTAGTGAAGGAAGAACTAAGACAACTAAGTCAGGAGGATCACTTACCGTTCAGGGAACGGCCAAGTAAACTTTACTTTCTCAGATTTCCAATGATGAAGATCAAGCAGTAAATGCACAATCAATTGAGGATCAATCAAGGACGGATTTTTTGATAAACGTTTGAAGAAAAATCCAATCACTGAAATCAAAGAGAATATAATTAAGGGGGAATCAAGAATTAAACCAAGGATTATTCCCCACATTAAATAGCCAACGGACGGAAATTCAAATCAAGGATAATCAAGGCTCTAAATAGAAGGCATTGACAGACAGGAAAAACAACGATTGAATCTGATAAGAAACAAGCAGAAACTATGCAATTTGAAAAGCTTTCTATATGTACTTAAAGGAAACATCTAGAGATCAACTCAGTATACAGAGCTCAAATTCCACATCAAGCACTGAGATTGATCACAAGTTTGTGAATCCAATTCACATCAACTGAAGCAATTGAATCAGAGGAATCTGATAAGGAGTTGCAACCTTTGTCATAGCTATTGAAAGATTTGTTGTCAAGGAGCAGTGATAGAGATTGAGTCACTAAAGTTTTTGTAGCCAGGGAGTTATAGTCTTGAAGATTGTGAAGCTTGTGTAGCCAAGGACAATCTAACTATTGTATCTGTGAAACAATAGTGAATTCCTCCAATCATCACAGGAGAAGAGTGGATTAAGGGATTACACAACCCTGAACCACTATACACCTTTGTGTCTATTTACTTTTTTACTGCACTTCATTTCATTGCATACTATAACTGTGATTGCACAATCTACTTTGGACCAACATTTAAAGAAGAGATTAATCCGCTGCCCAAAACCTTTTAAATATAAAAAAAGTTTTTGAAACTCCACTATAGTCATTCACCACCCACCCCCCCCCCCCCTCTGAGTATAATTTTACCCTTCTCTAGGACCAACAGCAGTGCTTCTCTGTCTACAGAATTCTTCTTGAAAAGAAAGGGTTGAATCAAGAAAGCGATTCAGCTTAAGCAAGCTTTTGATCAGGATGAAAAGATCAGCATCTTAAGATCTTCAAGTCTAAGTACTGGATAAAACTTTTAAGCAATGACACTTAAAGAAAATTCTGGATCAAAATGAATGCTTAGTTCATCAGGCTATTATGCTATTGATGTCTTGTAATTCGGTATGCTTTCGTGTGTAATCTAATTCCTGGGGTCCTCTATTTATAGATGTAAATCCAAGGTTTGAATTTGAATTTCAAATCTAACCATTATAGGATTTTCTGATTATTCCCTGAAATTCCCACTGTTGTACTTCTCTATCAGTGTCAGTGTCCTTCTGACAGACAGTCTGTCAATCAATGGTATAATTCTATTAAAGTTTGAACCCTTAGCCTTCAATCTACAGCAGGTCCTAGACACTATACTCAGCACCTAACCTAGATAGGTTTGCTGAACAAGTCTGCTGACCTCCTTACAGTGCATATTTGATCAAACATATACAAAGATCAAACTCTAGTAAACCTATACATTTATTCTAGACATCTTTTTGCCTTTGCTCTATAACAGCTAGTCTGACACTCATCATTAAAACTAGAATATGTCCAACAATTTCCCCCTTTTTAGTTGATGCCAATACCCTCCTTACAGCAAAGCAAAAAAGATAAAGACAATAAGAACAAAAAAAACTTCATATATTTCATTAAGGTTTTAAACTTTGTTCAAAACTATTACAACTAGATTCAACATAAAGAAAAAGTGTGTAAAGATAAGTTTGATGAACTAGTTTCTATCTTGATCTCTTTTCAGTTGGTACTCTTTGAGTTCTCAATGCATGTCTGCCATCCATTGATTTTCAATTCTGGAGAAATCAATCCAAGTATGCACCAACTTCCGTCATTTCCAAGCCTCGGCAATGGTCAACTGGAGGCCTTGCAAGTCGAATCCTTGCCCAATATAACATAGCTTGAATTCTTTCAAAGAATCTTTTGCTGACAAACTCCTCAGCCTTTGTTCAGAAGATTGTTCTCTTCCACCTATTGAACTTCCTCTTGGACCTCCTCTTACAGTAGTTCTTAAGGATTTGATTATTGCTTCCCATAATTTTAGTCCAAGGAAGTAGTTTAAACCTTCAAAGTAAGTCATATCCTTGTACGGTTTTCTTCTTGAGTTATAAGAAGTTTAAACTCATTTAGCAGTTCATCAGTTAACTGAACTCTTCCATATGCAAGGGCTCTTAAAGCATTAACTTTTTCTGAAAATCTTCTCTATTGAAACATCCTTGCTGCTTCTTTTGCTTCTGCTACTTGCCCTTCTTCCCCCTTATTGAACATCATCAATAAAACGGTTCGGCAGGCTCAAAACACCTTCTTGTGTGTTTATTAGATTATTCAGTTGTCCCTCCATAATTTATGTTCTAGTGTCTACTGAAGTAATCCGGCCCTCCAAAGTCTATTCCGGCAAATTCATTCTTTCCAGAATTTTAGGATCAAATGCAGTAGGGGTTGATGTCTCAGTTATTTTATCAACTTTCTTGTGTAAGGTGGAAGTTTCCTCAGAAATATACTTATCTGTCTTTGCAGAATCCAAATTTGATTGATTGACTTTTCTAAGCATGTCATTGCAGCTGAACTGCAAATGTGTAACATATGATGCAACAATTTCAGTGGTCCTTCCTTTATTCTTCACCAAATTGACAAGATCTTCAAATCTTTGCTCACTTGTCCTGAGTTGTTCCTCAACAAAGTGATATCTTCTCTAACAACTTTCAATTCTTCCAAGATATAACCCAGTATTGTGGCGGCAATACCAGACATATTTCTAGCAGGTTCTTCCAAATCATCATCCGGTCTTGGTTGTCTTATTACAATAGCTATGGTTCTATCCCACTCATAGGTTCAGGACTTCCCTCATCCAAATCTGAAATATTATCATGGATAAGGTCTTCTTCTTCAGGTGGAACACCAAACTCTCCCTCACTATCTCTATAATCAAGAAGTTTCTCTTCTAATTGTGCATCAGCAACCCCTTCTTGATTATCAGCAGGGACACCTTCATCAGCAGGTTCCATGCTGCTAGCAGGGGAATCCTCCAATCCCATAACAAGTTCCAACCTTTGTTGAACAATCACTGTCTAATCCTCAGTGAATTGAACCACCAGTTCCGACCTATGTTCAGTTGTTGTCTGACTTCCAACAGACAGAACCACCTCTTCAGTAGTCTCTTCAATCTCCATAGGTGTTGCAGATGTAGTTTCAGTAACCTGAGATTGAAGTTCTTGTATGATCATAGGGGTCACCAAAATTTGCTCAATGGGTGTATCAAGGATGACAACTATAGGGATAGGTTGTCCAGCAGGTGCGACAATACCCAATTGACCAACTAGGCCTTCCGGAATGGCAGGAAAAACTGCCATGTTCTCTCCCAGAACTGCTCCAACCTCAGCAATGACTTCCAATTCCACAGCAGCATTTGCTAAGGTCCCCTCAGTGTTGATTCTTTCATGGAATTGAACAGATTCTTCAGATACTGCATCAATCTGTTCATTCCTAGCAACTTCAGCAGAATCCTACAAAGCTGCACCTCTTAGAATTGTTGTTGCATCTAGTTATGTTTCTAGTTCATCTACAAAAGATGTCAACAATTCATCTTCATCATTCTCAGCAGTCTGCTGATCTACAGTAGACTGTCCCTTTTCAGTAAGGTGCTCCTTTTCTTTGCCTGTGAGGCTTAAGAAGTGGGAGTCCTGATGTTGGTAGGCTAAGACTGCGAAGTTAGCATAAACTTTAATCCTGCCACGAATATATAAAACTGAATGCACTTGCACACATCACTTCGATTCATAGCGAGTAGTGAATAATGGATACCTTATGACCATGAATGGTATGAGTTGACTCGAGTTTCCTGTGTAAGTATGATTTGACCATGGAAAATGTTGTCTTGGGGAATGACTTATTGATGCTTTGTTCGGGACGATCAAAGTCTAAGTGGGGGTTAGTTGATGACGGTCAAATTATACCCGTAAAAGTCATCAACGTTGTCCTTAAATTGAGCTTAATAATATATATTTTATATTTAATCACATGTTTATAATGATTATTTAGTGTTGTGTGATTTATAAGATATAATTTGATATTTACCTATTTTTATTATTAAAATATGATTTATTGTGCGATAATTATTGATTTTATAGATTACGATGAATCGGAGGATATCTACCATCGGAGAAAGTAAATCTCAAGATAAATCAATGCAGAATCAGAATGAATAAAAGATAAATATCGAAGCACCATGAGAAGTGGAGTAAGGAGCAGGAAAAGCCAGCGAGCCAATCAGAATGAAGCGGACTAGCTGGCAGCGAGACCCCTATTCGCTGGCAGCGAGTTGACCAAAACTCGAGGATTGACTGGGAGTTATCTCTACGCGTTTTAGGGTTTTTAAATGCATCTTTAGGTTGGCTGAAAACTCTATATAAGCAGTAGCCACGAATTTTATTTCACCATACTTTAGAATACACACCATTATACAATATTTTCATTTTTATAAAAGTTCTTAGTTTTTATTTATGTTTGTTCATTACGGAGTCGTTAGATTCACCAGTTAGAGATCGTATCAAGGAGTGGGAATCACGCTCGTCTTCGAGGGTAATGTCTATTCAATTATGCAAATTTTATTCGTAGATCTATATTATTTCGTGATGGAGTAGTTGTTTTGTGTATTGATTTCGTGATGTAGTTAATTAACGAACCCATGTTTATGTAGATCTGAGACGTAGAAGACGTTTCACGAGCAGACCTGGTATAGAGTTGAGCTCGCTGGCAGCGAGCACCTGTCTCGCTGGTAGCGAGTTCTGTGATGTTTCCGGTTTGTCTGTGAACAGCTTCGACTACGTCAGGTTCTCTGATTAAAACGAGTAATTAAACCTGATCAACTTAATTATTCGTCATCGTAACTTAACATGAGACTCAAAAAGTGATTGTTACTTAGGACAGAGATTCAATCGGTGTCTAAGAAGTACGCCTAACCATAGGAATGTTGCTTAGATGAGGTTAAGGTTTATACCGGCATCCCTAGTTTTGTAATTGTGTCAGAAGTTATATGAGATGGAGACTAAAAATGTGAAGTCACGTAATGGAGACACGATGATCCATATGGCCTACCCGGAGCTAGATCTATTTTAGGGGATGACTCCCGTAGTCAAGAAAAATTAATCTAAAATGTCTTATTTTGTCTCGTCGTCAATCTACATAGCATGGGGGAGTAATTACTACAAGCGTTATCAATACCATTTGTTAATTGTTTATAAAACCAATAAAAAAAAAGTGTCTTAGTGTCATTGTGCCTTTTGTTTGGTTTGTGTTTTTATTGTGTCAATTTTAATTCTACGTTATTGTTGGTCGGAGACCGCCTTTAATTTGCTTTTAGTCTAATAAGTTATATTTCGTTTAAGCCGAGTCTCTGTGGGATCGACCTCGACTCTATCTAACTATACTACGATTGAACCTAGTTCTCTTGCTAGTCTGTTATTTAAGTATTGAGTATTTTTATTACTTGACCCGACATCAAGTTTTTACGGAAGTAATTTATATACTAGCAAGAGATTACTTGCCATGCTTATGAGGCCGGAGGACATTATGGAGGAGACAAGACTGCTGCGAAATTTCTCCAATGTGGTTTTTACTGGCCCACGTTGTTCAAAGATGCGCATGAATATGCTAGATCTTGTGCCTAAATTACAACCGAACTGAGTTACAACTCGTTATTGTGTATTTTACCATTTATTTATATTATTTGATGTTACAAGCCATGTTTTTTGTCTTATTTATAGTGGTGATTCGAAGCAATTTAGTTTGGACTTGGAGTGAATAAAAGCACCAAATTGGATCGAGAATGGACCGAAGAAGCGAAAAACCAGCCAGAGCGAGAAAAATAGGTAAACTTGATGACGAGATCAAGTAATAATAAAATACTTGACCACCATAAACCAATACTAGCAAGAGGACTAGGTCCATCGTAGTATAGCTATAGCGAATCAAGGTCGATCCCACAAGGAACCAATTATGAATCATTTTATATATAAACAACTAATTAATCATGCCAAGCACACATAAGTGGTCTATGACCAACAAAAGACAAGAAAAGAGGAAAACTGACTCGACACAACACAGAAACATACAAGTAATTAACCTCCCCAGTTATTAAGTTATCGTTTGTTTAGTGAGCTATATAATTAAACAATACTTTACAACTATTAATCCGATTTGTATTTCTCTTATATTGGCTACGAGAGTCATCCCCTAAACTTGACTTAGTTCCGGGTAGGACACTAGATCACTGTGCTACATTACGTGACTTCGCTTCGTAGGCCTCCATCTCATATAACTTGCACGCTAACAAAACTAGGGATGCCAATATTAACCGTATTCCTCACCTAGGAAACATTCCTGTGGTTAGGCATACTTCCTAAGTGATCGCATCAGTCTCCATCCCATTAACACTAACTTTGTAGGTATCATGTTAATATACGACGAGCGTGCAATTCCCAAATACAACACAGATCTAGATCTCGCTGAAAGTCCCGGAAGATCAATTCATAAGCCGACCAAGGAGTACTATATTGGTATTTCCTAACTACACGTTTTAATTAAAATAGACGAGCAACGTAGCCGTAGCCATACCTACTAAGACAAGATATTCTAAGTGGACAATCACACCATAAAGACGTGACTAGATTGACTCGGCGAACAACTAAATCTTAGAATTTCCATATACAAAAAAATAGCGATTCATAAAGTAATTATATAGATCTACTAAAAACACGATTATCTTTCAAAGCAAAGTCATACATAGGTCACACGATATAGGCGTGGGGCGTGTGGATCCTTATAGAACAGGAATCCCCACTGCCTCACGTCGTAATCTTAGATCTACATCGTTTAACTAAGAAAAAACAATCTCAAATGATAAACAGTAATTGGGGGGGGGGGATTAATTACAACAAAGAAGAAGAAATAAACACAATCAACTCACATAATGCTGCTGACTTGTATTGAAAACTGCGTCGTAATATCTGTATAATATTGTGTAAAGTTGTATATATGTTGAATAAAGAAAATATAGTATTTATAGGCTGTAAAACCAACTTTAGATAGCCGTCAGCCGACTTAATTCACGTTTCCTGAACCCTAATGGAGTCTAAAATGCATCTGGAGAAGAAGGGACATTTTGGAAAACTTCATTTGGCGACCAGAGCGGGCTCGCCGCCAATGAGACCTATTTTTCTGCACTGGTTTGGTTTTCGCTTTTCCGGTCCATTCTGATCCGTTTTGGTGCTTTTATTCACTCCGAAGTCCAGCTAAATTGCTTCCGAATCAGCCCACTATAAATAAGACATAAAATATGGCTTGTAACATCAAAAATATAAATAAATGGCAAAATACACAATAACGAGTCGTAACTCAGTTCGGTTGTAATTTAGGCACAATACGACTTATTATTAACCAATTAAAGCCCATTTAAGCTAGAATCCATAATTAATAGATAAATAACGGCGTAAATTGACCGTCATTAACTACCCCTACTTAGCCTTTGATCGTCCCGATCAAACACAGAAGGCGAAAGAACCACCGAAACATAACTTACTAATTACTTACAGGCTCATTCGGAATTCCAAAGTAAATAAAATAGCACACACGTTTGTCAGTTAGGCATTAACCACTATTTCATCATTGAATCAACGTGTGTGTGATATAACCATCATGCAGAGTATTTGAAATAGAGAGATTCGAATTATAATGTCTTCTAGAAGCAACTCTCACCACTCAAAACTTTGTGACGCCTCCTTATCGTTTAACAAATAATACATGTGTAATACTCTGGTGAAGTGGGGTGGATTCGGAAACCAAGAAGCTTTTCTCAGTTCACGTTTGTTTCTATGCGATGGCCGCGTCGATTTAGAGACAGTAACTTGCAATGGTGGGAGCCTAGCAAGCAACTACTTTCAAACCGTCCACGAACTTGCTACCCTACTGCCTTGTTTTACAACCGTGCATATTATGCTCCATCGGTTTAGCAGTCTCTAACCTAAATGCTCATAATTTCCTCACTTTTACATAATTCACTCTTTTTTCTTTCATAAACCAAATCCTATTTTTTCTTGCCCGGTTCTTTCTTCACTATCATCGATATTAGCCTTATCGGAAGTATGACAAGAAGAAGTAATCAAAAAGTCAAGTAGTTCCTGTTTCAACATTCCAGAAAAAATAATTTCTTATCTAACCTTTCAGACTTAGCATTTAAGTTATACGTGCTTCAAAAGGCTGATTCAACGACAAAATATATGTTTAATACAAAACTACACACACAACGTGATATGATATTTACTAAGCAATTCTGAAGCTAGCATGGCAAAAATAAGTTATAATTATGCTTAAGAGCTTCTTTCATTATCTATACATGCTCGGTTTTCACAAAAGATAAATGTGATTCATGCTTAAATTTTTAAATATACTCATTTATTAATTATTTGATATACGGAAGCTAAGTGACTCGTACCCCCCACTTAAACGATGCATTGTCCTCCATGTATAAAATAAAATAAAGATAGGAACTTAGCTTCGGTCAAGTGTGGTAGTGGAACAAGTCGGTGAACTTCGGGGCACTCTACAAACCATGGACCTAACAAGATATACGATATCGCTGCAAAACAAATCTTCAACAAAGCTCGAAACTCGTTATAGCGTTAGCCTAGAAAAATGTAATAATCGAAAAAAAAGGGACCGTAAAAGGAACAAAATAAACCTTAAACATTTTGAAGTCCTTAAAACGATTACATGGAAATATTAAAACTACTAACCAGACGTGATTTAGTACAACATTATTATTCAGGAAATACAACAATAGACTCGATACAAACTCGACTCAATACTAACTTAGACTCGAGACCAAGGAAAACATACTAATACAGAAATACAAAGATACAATCAATCTCCTCCATCAAAAGATCATCCAAAACCCAGAGGAAAACGAGAAGTAGAAGGCTCAAATCCCTCATAACCAGGGGGTGGTGTAGGACAATGACGACAGGGCATAGAATCATCTTCTCCTTCCATGTTTCTTACAATCCTCCCGACCATGTGATGAGTCTTAGCCACAGTCTGCCCCATTCCATTCATACGAGCAAAAAAAAAAGTTGCTCCATGGCTTGTGCTTGTCCGGCGGCATTACCTTCCCCGTCATGCCTAGCTTGTTGGCGGGGACGAGGTGATGGTATTGGGTGTGGGTTGGCGTTGTGAATAGGTGGAATAGATGATATTAACAAGGGAGTCTCCGGGTCAACATAAGTATCCGTCCCTAACGCAGGCGACCGGCCCATGATGGCAAGTGTTGAAATCATAGAACCGTAGGCGAACGGTCATTTTCTTCCTAGCAACCTCGACCATGTATCCCGCATGATCGCTCCTAAGTCTCATCAAGCTGCTCTAACTCCAACCAATACATCAAAGCAGCTTGATATTCATAAACCGTATAGGTATGGCCGGATGGGAGTATGTCGGAACAAATAAACCGATGCAAAAACTTATCCTCCCAAGTGGTAAGTGTGGCTTCTTGAAAATTTCGAGCATGTTGACCTATATACCACTGGACATCAAAGTCAGCACCGATCTCCTCTAAAAACGCGTCCGAATGGTTATACATTAGAGAATTCCTCAGGGTCACCCACTATATTACCCAAATTAAAATAATCATAGATAGTGGTGGGTGAGATAGCGAACGTGTGGCCTCTAACAGTGGCAATGTGGGAATGGGGATGCACCTCTAAATAAGCACAAAAGTCTTTTACCAGGGACCCGTTACAACGAGTAGGCAGCTCGGCAACATACTCCCAATCAGGATAAGCGATAAGATTGCCAATGTTGTCCCCGCAATTCTCAAGATTTATGCCTCTTCAGCGATGCACCATCGCATTGCTCCAATGGTTACAAAATGCCTCATATACCGTGGGGCTAACAAATTGCGGCACCCCGTCAAGTACCGGTATCACGTCGCCATCGAGAACAAATTGCGCTCCAGCCCGGTGAATCTATGGTGGATTTCTTGGATTACGATTACGCCGATTCATCCTGCTGTGCTAGAAAATGCTCCCCAACTCAGATTCTGATATAAAAAAACCAACTCGCTGGCAGCGATTGTGGGTCTCGCTACGGGAGAACTGACCAGAGCAAGGTCGGTTCGGTTCGGCTCGCTAACTGATACCTTAAATGATTCGAAATGTGTATTTTCTTGAAAATTAAGAACCAAATTGAATGAGAAATGACCTCATTTCAATTTATAAATTTGGGAAAAATATAGAAAGTGAATAAAATTGGATAAAAAATGGTATAGATAGGCTAAGATAGCATCACAACATTATTTCTACGTAATAATGGTGTTGGAGAAAAAACGGAGGTTTAGAATTTAGATGGGTTTAGAAAAATGATATAGAAAGGATGATAAGAAGAGAAATGGTAGATGGTTAGAATATTGTGAAATGGGTGTGATGAAAATAGTTGGTGGAAGTGGGTTTAAATAGGTGGAAGATAAGGGAAAAAAGAGAGGGAAGATGAAAATGGTTTGAATTGTGAAAGATTGTGATTGGTGGGTTTAGAATGGAGAGGATTGATGAGGTGGAAAGTGATAAATTTAAAGGTAGAAGTATTAACCGCTGACCGTTCGGTTAAGGAACCTTGTGGAGTGGTTGAGGATGTGCTAGTAAGAGTTGAGAAGTTTGTGTTTCCTATCGACTTTGTTGTGCTAGATATGGAAGCTAACTACGAAGTGCCCCGAATCTTAGGAAGACCTTTTATGGCCACTAGTAGGACGCTTATTGATGTTTACAAAGGAGAGTTAGTGTTAAGAGTTAATGGAGATGAAATAGCATTCAACGTGTTTGACACTATGAAGACACCTGATGATGGAGATGATGCATGTTTCATGTTGGATTTTGTTGACAAGCTTGTCAATGACTTCCAACAATATGAGGATATTAAGGATTTCATCGAGGCTACCTTGGAATTAAAGGATGAAGTGAAATATGAGCGTAGCGAGGAAGAAAATGTGATATGGCCTGGATGTAGTAGAGGAACCTCTGGCCATGTTAAGGAAATGAAGTCTACCGAGGTTGAGAAATTCTACCACAGACCGACATTGGCATAAGTTCTTTGAGCTTAAGGTAACCGGACAAAAGTTAAAGACCTCGTTAGAAGAGCCTCCTACGAATCTGACATTAAAGCCTCTGCCTGCGCATTTAAAGTATGTATTCCTTCAAGATGAGACCTTGCCGCTTATTATTTCTTCCTCCTTGACTGTAATACAAGAAGAAAAGCTGATGAGAGTGTTGAGAGAGTATCGCGGAGCATTTGGATGGACAATAGCTGACGTTAAAGGCATAAGCCCTAGCGTTTGTATGCATAAAATCTCCGTCAATCCTGCAAAGAAAGCGGTTGCACAACCCCAAAGAAGGTTGACTCCACAATTGAATGACATGGTTAGGGATGAAGTTATCAAGATGTTAGAAATGGGAATCATCTTTCCTATCTCTGATAGTGAATGGGTTAGCCCGATCCACGTAGTTCCTAAGAAGGGAGGTTTGACTGTACAAGCCAATGAGTTAAATGAGTTGATTCCTGTTAGACTCATTACTGGTCATAGAGTGTGCATTGACTTTAGGAAGTTGAATGATGCAACTCGCAATGATCATTTCCCTCTTCCCTTCATTGATCAAATGCTCGAGAGACTGAGCGGACATGCGTTTTATTGCTTTCTTGACGGTTACTCAGGATACTATCAAATTCATATAACACTCGAGGATCATGAAAAGACCACTTTTACATGTCCATATAGAACCTTTGCTTATAATAGAATGCCCTTTGGTTTATGCAACGCACCAGCAACGTTTCAAAGATGCATGATTTCTCTGTTTGCTGATATGGTTGAAGATTTCCTAGAGATCTTTATGGAAGATTTCTCCGTATTTGGAGATGATTTCGATTCATGTCTCACTCATCTAGCACAAGTGTTGAAGAGATGCGAGGAGACGAATCTGGTGCTTAACTGGGAGAAATGTTGATCTCTGATGGTGGTCAAGTTTTTTGCAGGCTTAGCATTGATTGACTCTGGATTGAGCTTGAATGTCATTCCTAAGAGTTTGTGTGATAGGATAATGATTTTTACTCCTATGAATACGTTGATGACTATTCGCCGTGTGGAGAGCTCACGTATCGTCAGAACTGGGACGATGCCCAACATGACCATTAGTATTGGAAACTTCCGCTTTTTGATAGATGTAGTCGTGATGGGAATCGATGAGGACATTAACTGCCCGATTTATTGCCACCTCTAGAGCCCAGGTTAACATGGACAAGTTTGAGCTCACTATTTTCGATGCTAAAGGCTCAGAAGTCCATGGGATTATGAGACCCAATTATCCCCTTCCGCCTAGAGTATCTGTAATCAAAGTCCATAGTGCGGAGGAAGCTGCCTTGATTCTAGGCCGAGGCGAAGTTGGTGGTGTTGACACTGTTAAAGAGAGTTGTGAGGTAGAATTCTTGTCTATCTTAAGGAGAGAGAGAGAGATGCTCAGTCTCAGAGTACGGTACGAGTAGATACCTCTACGCTTCTAGATGACAAGGTAGAAACTCTGTACGGAGGTGGGGCCACCCCATCCAAAGGAGATGTTGAGATTCGAGAGAGCTTGAGTGCTAAAGATAGACGGAGGTGAGCTAGAAAGCGAACTCGTAGAGTTCGATCTGTTAAGAACTCACTGGTTTCTGAGATAGTGGCTGAGGTCGGCGCCTGTTTGGATGGTCAAGATGATTGTGTTTTCCTAGGTCTCACGACCAAGGGAAAGGCGCTCATTCTTAAAGAAGGCAAACAGACCTCGGTGAAGGCTAACCAGGTGCAAATCTGGAAGGCGAAAGACGGTAGCTCAATGAAATGAGAGCTTTTTGGAAAGTCGAGTTGAGGACTTAAAACTCAGAACTACTTCTATCCCTTAGGTTTTTCGAAGTTTTTTTAGGTTTTTAGATTTTTTTTCTTATCTTTTCTTTTTCTTTTCTTTGAGTCAAAATAAAAGTAACGTTAAAACGTTTGAGGTTTTTTATTTTTGCCATGTTCCGATGACCGTTGGGTTAAGGATGTGCAAAACATTTTTTACTCGATTCGTTGAAACGTGAAATAGAGTTTCGTAGGTGTATCTAGGATAGTATACTCATTTAGGAATAAAAAGTATACTATCAAACCGAGAAGAAGACGGAAGCAAAGTCTGAGATTTAAAGTGAAACTGACTGGAGGCAGAATGGATTTAATCGGAGACAGTTTGGTCAGGCTGCCCCGGCGAAATGCTGTTTTGCCCCTGTGAAACTACCTTTTCACTGGGCCGTGTCCTGTTTATTTTTAGAACAATATTTTTGGTAAAGTGTGAAAGTTAAAAAAAATTTGGTTTACCCTCCTAACTTAAAATTCAAATTTTTAGGGTCAAAAAGTAAAAAGTGGTCAACACACTTAGTCTACCTTTAACTTTATCACTTTCCACCTCATCAATCCTCTCTATTCTAAACCCACCAATCACAATCTTTCACAATTCAAACCATTTTCATCTTCCCTCTTTTTTTACCCTATCTTCCACCTATTTAAACCCACTTCCATCAACTATTTTCATCACACCCATTTCACAATATTCTAATCATCTACCATTTCTGTATCATTTTTCTAAACCCATATAAATTCTAAACCTCCATTTTTCTCCAACACTATTATTATGTAGAAATAATGTTGTGATGCTATCTTAGCCTATCTATACCATTTTTTTATCCAATTTTATTCACTTTCTTTCTTTTTCAGAAATTTAAAAATTGAAATGAGACAATTTCTCATTCAATTTGGTTCTTAATTTTCTGGAAAATACACATTTCGAATCACTCAAGTTATCAGTTAGCCAGCCGAGCAGAACCGACCTACCTCTGGTCAGTTCGCCCCCAGCAAGACCTACACTTGCTGCCAGCGAGTTGTTTTTTTTTTATCAGAATCTGAGTTGGGGAGCATTTTCTAGCACAACAGGATGAATCGGCGTAATCGTAATCCAAGAAATCCATCACAGATTCACCAGGCTAGAGCGCAATTTGTTCTTGATGGCGACGTGATACCAGTACTTGACGGGGTGCCGCAATTTGTTAGCCCTACGGTATACGAGGTATTTCATAACCATTGGAGCAATGCGACGGTGCATCGCGGGAAGAGGCATAAATCTTGAGAATTGCGGGGACAACATTGGCAATCTTATCGCTTATCATGATTGGGAGTATGTGGCCGAGCCGCCTACTCGTTGTAACATGTCCCTGGTAAAATAATTTTATGCTTATTTAGAGGTGCATCCCCATTCCCACACTACCACTGTTAGAGGCCGCACGTTTGCTATCTCACCCACCACTATCAATGATTATTTTAATTTGGGTAATCTAGTGGGTGACCCTGAGGAATTCTCTAATGTGTATGACCATTCGGACGTGTTTTTAGAGGAGATCGGTGCTTACTTTGATGTCTAGTGGCATATAGGTCAACATGCTTGAAATTTTCAAGAAGCCACACTTACCACTTGGGAGGATAAGTTTTTGCATCGGTTTATTTGTTACGACATACTCCCATCCGGCCACACCTATACATTTTATGACTATCAAACTACTTTGATGTATTGGTTGGGGTTAGAGCGACCAGTAGACTTGGGAACAGTCATGTGGGGAAACATGACTGAGGTAGCTAGGAAGAAAAGGACCGTTCTGCCCTACGGTTCTATGATTTCAACTCTTGCCATTGCGGCAGGCTGCCCCGCGTTAGGGACGGATACTTATGTTGACCCGGAGACTCCCTTGTCAATACCATTTGTTCCAACTATTCACAACGCCAACCCACACCTAAGACCACCACCTCGTCCCCGCCAACAAACTAGGCGTGACGGTGAAGGTAATGCCGCCGGACAAGCACAAGCCATGGAGCAACTTTTTTTTTTGCTCGTATAAATGGAATGGAGTAGACTGTGGCTGAGACTCATCACATGGTCGGGAGGATTGTTAGAAACATGGAAGGAGATGATGATTCTACGCCTCGTTTTCGTTGTCCTACACCACCGGGTTATGAGGGATTTGAGCCTTCTACTTCTCGTTTTCCTCCGGGTTTTGGACGATCTTTTGATGGATGAGATTGATTGTATCTTTGTATTTCTGTATTAGTATGTTTTCCTTGGTCTTGAGTCTAAGTTAGTATTGAGTCGAGTTTGTATCGAGTCTGTTGTTGTATTTCCGGAATAATAATGTTGTACTAAATCATGTCTGGTTAGTAGTTTTAATATTTCCATGTAATCGTTTTACGGACTTCAAAATGTTTAAGGTTTATTGTGTTCCTTTTACGGTCCCTTTTTTCGATTATTACTTTTTTCTGGGCTAACGTTGTAACGAGTTTCAATCTTTGTTGAAGATTTGTTTTGCAGCGATATCGTATATCTTGTTAGGTCCATGGTTTGTAGAGTGCCCCGAAGTTAACCGACTTGTTACACTACCGCACTTGACCGAAGCTAAGTTCCTATATTTAGTTTATTTTATACATTGAGGACAATGCATCGTTTAAGTGGGGGTACGAGTCACTTAGCTTCCGTATATCAAATAATTAATAAATGAGTAAATTTAAAATTTTAAGCATGAATCACATTTATCTTTTGTGAAAACCGAGCATGTATACATAATGAAAGAAGCTCTTAAGCATAATTATAACTTATTTTTACCATGCTAGCTTCAGAATTGCTTAGTAAATATCATATCACGCTGTGTGCATAGTTTTGTATTAAACATATATTTTGTCGTTGAATCAGCCTTTTTAAGAACGTATAACTTAAATGCTAAGTCTGAAAGGTTAGATAAGAAATTGTTTTTCCGGAATGTTTAAACAAGAACTACTTGAGTTTGTGATTACTTCTTCTTGTCATACTTTCCGATAAGGCTAATATCGATGATAGTGAAGCAAGAACCGGCCAAGAAAAAACAGGATTTGGTTTATGAAAAAAAAAGAGTGAATTAAGTAAAAGTGAGGAAATTATGAGCGTTTAGGTTAGAGACTGCTAAACCAATGGAGCATAATATGCACGGTTGTAAAACAAGGTAGTAGGGTAGCAAGTTCGTGGACGGTTTGAAAGTAGTTCTGCTTGCTAGGCTCCCACCATTGCAAGTTACTGTCTCTAAAATCGACGGGCCCTCGCATAGAAACAAACGTGAACTGAGAAAAGCTTCTTGGTTTCCGAATCCGCCCCGCTTCACTAGAATCTAGTATTACACCTGTATTATTTGTTAAACGATAAGGAGGCATCACAAAGTTTTGAGTGGTGAGAGTTGCATCTAGAGGACATTATAATTTGAATCTCTCTATTTCAAAGACTCTGCATGACGGTTATATCACACACACGTTGATTCAATGATGAAATAGTGGTTAATGCCTATCTGACAAACGTGTGCTATTTTATTTACTTTGGAATTCCGAATGAGCCTGTCAGTAATTAGTAAGTTATGTTTCGGTGGTTCTTTCGCCTTCTGTGTTTGATCGGGACGATCAAAGGCTAAGTGGGGGGTAGTTGATGACGGTCAATTTACGTCGTTATTTATCTATTAATTATCCTCGATTCTAGTTTAAATGGGCTTTAATTGGTTAATAATAAGTCGTATTGTGCCTAAATTACAACCGAACTGAGTTACGACTCGTTATTGTGTATTTTACCATTTATTTATATTATTTGATGTTACAAGCCATGTTTTATGTCTTATTTATAGTGGGCTGATTCGGAAGCAATTTACCTGGACTTCGGAGTGAATAAAAGCACCAAAACGGATCATGAATGGACCAGAAGAAGCAGAAAACCAGCCTAGGCAGAAAATAGGTCTCGCTGGCAGCGAGCCCTGCTCTGGCTGCCAGCGAGTTCTCCAAAATGTCCCTGCTTCTCCAGACGCGTTTTAGACTCCATTAGGTTTCAGGAAATGTGAATTAAGTCGGCTGACGGCTATCTAAAGTCGGTTTTACAGACTATAAATACTCTATTTAATTATTCAATTTATATACAACTTTACACAATATTATACAGATATTACGATGCAGTTTTAGTGTAGTTTTCAATACAAGTCAGCAGCATTATGTGAGTTGTTTGTGTTCATTTCTTCTTCTTTGTTGTAATTAATTCCCCCCAATTATTGTTTATATCGTTTGAGATTGTTTGTTGTTAAACGATGTAGATCTAAGATTACGACGTGAGGCAGTGGGGATTCCTCGTCTATAAGGATCCACACGCCCCACGCTTATATTGTGTGACCTATGAATGACTTTGCTTTGATAGATAATCGTGTTTTTAGTAGATCTATATAATTACTTTATGAATCACTATTTTATCCGTTTTGTATATAGAAACGATTTTAGTTGTTCGCCGAGTCAATCTAGCCACGTCTTTATGGTGTGATTGTCCACTTAGAATATCTTGTCTTAGTAGGTATGGCTATGGCTACGTTGCTCGTCTGTTTTAATTAAAACGTGTAGTTAGGAATACCAATATAGTACTCCTAGGTCAGCTCATGAATTGATCTTCCAGGACTTTCAGCAAGATCTAAATCTGTGTTGTATTTGGGAATTGCGCGCACCTAATTATACGTAAGTCATAGATTAACATGATACCTACAAAGTTAGTGTTAATGGGACAGAGACAGATGCGATCACTTAGGAAGTACGCCTAACCATAGGAATGTTGCCTAGGTGAGGAATACAGTTAATATCGGCATCCCTAGTTTTGTAAGCGTGCAAGTTATATGAGATGGAGGCCTACGAAGCAAAGTCACGTAATGTAGCACAGTGATCTAGTGTCCTACCCGGAACTAAGTCAAGTTTAGGGGATGACTCCCGTAGCCAATATAAGAGATATACAAATCGTATTAATAGTTGTAAAGTATTGTTTAATTAATAATTGGGGAGGTTAATTACTTGTATGTTTCTGTGTTGTGTCGAGTCAGTTTTCCTCTTTTCTTGTCTTTTGTTGATCGTAGACCGCTTCTGTGTGCTTGGCATGATTAATTAGTTGTTTATATATGAAATGATTCACAATTGGTTCCCTGTGGGATCGACCTTGATTCGCTATAGCTATACTACGATTGACCTAGTCCTCTTGCTAGTATTGGTTTATGGTGATCAAGTATTTTATTATTACTTGATCTCGTCATCATGTTTTTGGCGATAAAGTTGATATGTCTTAGAATACAAAAACCGTTATTTATTCCTTGATTCCGACCTGCACCACAATTGGCAGTTCTATTGCTCCGGGCGGTACTGCTAGTTCGCTTCGAGTGAAAGATATGGCATGTTCGTTCGGAGCCAGAATAATTGGCTTCTCTCTTCCCCTTATATTGATTGCATTTATCTGACTTTTGAGTTGATGGTTACTGGGGAATGCCTCTATGATCACCTTGATTTAATTCTGGTATCTGCGAGGGCCCCTGTCATTTCTATTACCCCCTCCTTGCTTCTTGTATTTATCCAATTCTCCATCTTTGGTCATTCTATCAACGATTTTTCTCAAGGTGATGCATTCATCGGTGACGTGGATGTGATCTTCATGGAAGTCGCAGTATTTCGTATCATCCCTTGTTTTGGGATCGGACCTCAGAGGTCTCAGTCTCTCGATCTGATCATGGATTTCATAGAGATTCACAAATAAGCTTTGCATTGATTGGAATGAATTCGGATTCATCAAACTTTATCGGTTTTTTGACCTTTCCTCCGATCATCTTTTCGTTCTTCTCTGTGCTCATCTTTCTTCTCATCCTTAGAGGGTCTAGATTCGTTTCGATTTTTTCCTTTCCCGGAAGGTGAGGGAGCCGCCCCAGTCAGACCAAATATGCAAGCCTGGTTAAGAAGGTCGCGCAAATTCGCAGGAGGGTGCATAGCGAAATATGTTTTCATCGCCCCCTTGGCGGCATTGTCGGGTAAGTTCTTTGTCTGCACATATATTCTCATAAACCCGTCATAATAACTCTTGCACAATTCTCCCTGATGGACCTCATACAAATCTTCAATAGATTTCTTTGGTCGCTTTGTTGTTTCAAACTCTTTCAAAAATTTCGCTCTTAGCTCTTCCCAGTTCTTGATCGAACCATGGGATAAGTTTCGGAGCCAAGCTGCGGCTCGCTCCTGCATGCTCCCCACGAACGCAACACACCAAGCAGATTTGTTTTTGGTGGCCAAGAGTGTGCAACTTTGAATGCGGCTATCCATTCAAGAGGGAAGATTGTCCCTTTATAGTAAATCTGTTGTGAATATTGCACACCTCTGAAGTGTAGCGAATCCAGTATTTCATCCGAGAGGACATCAATTCCCTGAGTCGACTCAGGTTTCCCGTCTTGTTTGGCCTTTTTCAACTCTGAGATCTCTCTCTCCATTTTTTCCCACATGTCGTCTTTTATGGGTTCGGTATTCTTAATGGGGACAAAATTTCTTTGGATGACATCTTCTGAGTCCACATAATAAACTGATTCTACGTCTTGTTCCGCTTTATTTTCACTTAAAATCTGTCGCGCGTCACGGAGGTCTCTGACCTCGCGGCGTTGAACGACGTTCCTTTCGAGGCACATAGGCCCCACGCTCTAGAGCTGATCTTCTTTCTGTACTTCTCTCAGGCATGTGCTTCTTCTTTCGGCTAGGGTTTTTTACGGCTATTGTGCTTTTGAGATGATCTCAGCACTGAGGTGGAGATTTGTACGTCAACAAACGAGAGCTGGGAGCTTTTTGATGAAGATACCGCGAGGATGGCCTAAAGAAGATAGAGATCTTCCTTGGGCTGCCGTAAATCCTTGCAACTTCGGATGAGCCGTACACCGGAAATGAGCTGAAACCTCCCGGTAACGGAGCCAACGATAATGACGAAATTGTCTGGAGTATTCACCGCTGAATACTCCAGATATTTTTGACATTATCACGCATGTACGGACAGACAGAAGCATCCGGAATGGTTCAGGATGGTGGATGCACGCACATTGAGCGTGCTGAGCGCGCATTGATCCTGCTTGTGAAAATGTTGAGTTTTGAGCCCCGAAACCAGTTTTGAATGTTAATTCTTGATATAATAACATTAAATGAAAATAAACAAACCTTGATTATCCTTCTGATGCGTTTAGTTCCGACATCAAATGGATTCTTCATAAGTGTTGAAGTTCGAGACCATCGGAAGAGCATGTTAGGCTTGTGCTTTGGTGAAGTAGTATTCACCAATGTCTGTGTATGTGGTTAGGATGTTGTGTCTAGTCGTCTAAGTGAGGGGTAGAGCTATCTGGTGGGTTTGCCTTGAAAACACTTAGTGGCTAGTTTGATGACTAATAAAAGACATACTTGAGTAGTAAAAGACTAAACATCATGTCATTCTCAGTAAGGCACAAGTTTATATCGCGATGTGTGGGTGATCAGTAAAATTGAATAATGCCGTAGGTTTACAAGACCCCAAGTACGGAGGGACTTCGCCAAACATGTACACTATCGGGGCTAGCCCGTGGCTATTGGTGTGATCCACTGATACGTTGCAAATGATATCCTGTGGCGGATATACATCATGCGTAGTGCCCTTGAATGCAGATGTAACAAAGATAAGCTAAGCTAGAACCAAATAGTCACAACACGTTGATGAGCATGAGTGAACCCTAGAGTTGTATCGGTCACATAAAAATAATGTAATAATAATGTGTTATGCTTTATAAACTTGTTTAATACAATAGCTTCTATCTTTTACTAAATACCTTTGTACTTACCTCAAATGCATGTTTGTTTGTGTGTTTGAGGATGAGAAGATGAACAGGTTGAGCAAGAGTTTGACGAGGAATTTGATGACAACGTCTGATGATGTTTTTTGTTGATGCTCTCATTTCTCCATTTCCATATGATGTTCTAGACTATGTTACTATTGAATTTTCGGAACATGTTGTATCTTTCTTTTGAAACCCAAAATTTCAATTGTGCATCTCTAGGATTTTTCATACGTTGTAAGTTTGGGAATTTTGTTGTAATAAGATTACCCTTCTAACTTTAGTTAATTGGCTACTTTCTATTCTTGTTTATTTGGAAGAAGAAAAAAAACAAACCCGAGTCTTTTAGCTTCCGTTAGCTAAACTCGATACGAAGTTGTAGATGCTTACGTATAATATAGAATTTATTTTTATATTTTTATATTACGGATAAGGACTCGGTGTCCGGGAATAAGACATTACAGCGATCATGATGTCAAGCTATCTTCATATGCTAAGCTCGGCGCTACCTTCAATCAAGGAGGCAACGCTTTTCTATTTCTTGTTTTTTGCAAGTTCTTGTCGAAATGTAATTTGATTGCTTGATGCGTCTGTGAATCTTGTATTTGAGTTTGATTCTTTGGGTATCACTGCTTATCCCTGGTTATCAATATTCATAAGCTAGTTTTGGAGTTGAAATGAATTGTTTGCAAACAGACCTTGGTTTATGGAAAGCTTTCTTCACATCTGATGTGTTGTGTATTTGCAAGAAGTTTGAAGAAGAAAAAAAGATGGCTCATAGGAAGTATAATTGCTCTGCTGAAGATGTAAGATATTGAAAATGTTAGTGAATCATTCAGATCAGCTGCAAAATGGGTGTTATTGTGGTATTTGAGGCGTTGTTGAATAAGAAAGGTTCAATGAGTTGCCTACAATTCTTAAGTAGAGCTAGATAACCTTTGATATTCTTAACTCAAAATTTCATGGTCACAACAACAAGCCTGATGTCACCGTATTTGCATCGACAAGTTGTCACGATTTCGTCGTCGATGCAAATAAGTATTTGCAACGATATGTCATTCGCAAAAAAAAAGTATCAGACAAGTATGAAAAGCACAGTTTAAATGTACATACCTTGTTTGATATATCTCCCCATGAATTTAACGTAATGGAGCCACGGCCAGATGTAATTCACATGATTGAATGTTGCATTCTTCTTCTCAGACCTCTAAAACATGTCAGGTTGATAAAAATTAGAACTGTGCATAATAGTTGTCATGAGATGGATGACAAATCTACAAATGATGACCCGAAACTTGATTAGGTTAGTTAATCAACAAGGGTGAAGAAAAAAATGTCAAGATGTAACCCCTCGCAATCCTGTGATGTGTGAATACATGACAACTAAATGGAAGACAGAGTGTAAAGCAGAGGTTTGTAGGGAAGCACAGACACCGTCCTCGTTAAACCGTGGATACATCAATCCTAAAATGTACCAAACAAGTTTAAAACTGAAAAATGTAACAAAATTGTTTCTGTCATAAATCTGCAACATGTACAACTAATCCAATATTTCTGCCACAAAATGTTCATACTTACTGTTTATTTCATTCACACCGGATCAGGATCCTCGGCTTTGAGGAGTCCGGCTTTGAGGACGTGGCCGCCTCGGGGCCGCTCGTTTCAGTCGGAGGAGAGAGAGCATACACTTTTGGGCGGCCTCGATCTCCCCACGTCGACAAAAGCTGGGGAGAAACTGGGGAGGAAAAGCCGAGGATCCACTCTCATTCACACTAGTCCGTAAATCATACGCTAATGAAAATGTGATACAACAGGAGATACATCGTATTAAACACACACACACACACACACACTGATGCATATTACGACCAGATTCAAGGCAGGCTAGATTGCAAAACTGATGCATAGACTGGCACAGGACAACATAACATATGCAAGACTCAAAACAACCTGATCAGGAATTTATATTCATACCAGATTCTAAGGCAGACCGGACCACAAAACTGATGCATAGACTACCACAGGACAACATGAAAACTTGACTGATTAAAGAGCCAAACAGAACATATGCAAGACTCCAAAACAACCACATCAGGACTAAAACAAACAGAACCTAATTAATCATTCATTTCAAATTTTGTTCACCATACTTTGTTTATCCATCAAAAAACACAAAAAATGGATAAATCCTTAGAAAATGTAGATTATCAAAACTTCATGGCTCCAAATTGTTGGTCATCACCAAAGTACTAAAATTAAATACAAAGAACAGACATCAGACAATACTTCATCCCTAAATTTTCAGACATTATCAACCATTTTTACATTTGCATTTCTTTTCCACTTTTCTTCACAGAACTATGATTCTTTAACTGCAATTCAGAACAAATTAAAATTATAATCCCACCACACCGAATTCAAAGCCTTGATTTCTAATCGAAATTCAAATTATCAATTTCAATTAACATAAAGCGCCAGGGATAAGAAAAAATCATTAAATGTAAAAATTTATGGAGACATTACCAGAATCATCCGTCTTCAAGCATTCATCCGTGTCAGTGTAATCGCTTAAGAACTGATAATTTGTAGAAGCACTGGTGGAAGTGAGTGGAGATTTCATTTGTGGAAGGAAGAGTAGGATGGGCAGATTTCAGGTATTGAGGCTACTTATAGGGGAGAGGTAGGGCTATTGTGAAGAAAAAAAAAGAGACGTTAGAACATTAATTATTGTTTAATGAAAGTTGGAACATTAATTAACTGGAAATCGAATTTTTCCGTTCTTCATAAGAAAAAAAATTGGGAATCGAATTTCCCATTATAGTAAATATTATGACGCTAGATTTTCTTTTGTTAGGACAAATTCATATGTTTTAAGAGTTAATTATATAATTTATTCTATTCATTCCACTCTTTGGTTTAAGGTTGAAAATGACTACTTTAGAACTTATTTGGAAATTTATGACACTCAAATAAAATCATGTGTTATAAGGACAAAAATAATATACATACCCGAAAATACCTCACTTTCAAAAAAAAAAACTATACTTTTTCTCCTCTTTCGGCGTTGCGTCTATGAAATTATCTTCTCAAAATTCTTCCTCCGTGCAACCACAGCCGCCTCATTCACCGCCGGACGAAAAAAACGTCTAGACTAACACCATGAGAAAAAGGTGGATGAAGAGAAATGAGATGCTTTGACACTACAAATGATTCTTATTGATAAAGTGTCAACGAAAATGTAGTGACAGCTGATTTTTGTTTCATAAAGTGTTACTGAAGATGCAGTAACACCTAATTTGGTCTATATGTATTGTGAATGAAGATATAATGACATGATTTGCTCTTCGTAAAGTGTCAAGTTTTTTTTTGTTGTTTCTTTTTTTAAAACTATTTTATTCATAGAAACTTTTGAAACTCACAGAGCCATGTTTCTAGCTTTAGGAAATGACAAAAGAAAAAAGAAAACCAGTAAAACTAAAGATCAAAAACATTCTTCGTAAAGCGTCAATTAAGATGAAGTGACACGTGTTTTTGTTTTGAAAAATGTTATTGACGATACAATGACAAACTATTATTGTCACCGCATCAAATGTTTAGCACTTAAAGTGCATATACACATGTTACTGTATATTCAACTTCATTGTTACTGCTTCTTCAGTTTTAGTGTTACTACATCGTCAACCTCATTGTTATTGTATCTTATGTTACTACATTTTCAATTATGTTAGAAAAGATCAAATGAGATATCAAAATAAAAAGGACGAAAAAATATCAACAATGGTGAATGAATTACGATGATATGAGTTGTATATAAAAAGATATAGTCGTTTAAAATATTAAGTACGAGAGAAAATAACATTATTATTTTTTTAATTTTCGCATCTATGAAAAGGGAAACTTGGTATACTTTTATTATTTTTGTCCTTATAAACCAAATAAAATTGAAGTTGTCCTGATTGCCCATTTTGAACTTATCATGTCCTTTTGGCCCATTCTTTCTTTACTTAATTTTATAACACACTTATATTTTTATTAATTATTGTCTATTAGTTACGTATTTGTTTCTGATTTTGTAGATGTTATGAAAATAACACAAATATTTTAAAATATTAAAATTTCCTACGTTAAATAGGAAAAATATTTTGCATAACTATTTTGATATACGAAATATTAATGCATACACAGGTAAAATAAGAACTTTCATATTGAAAGAGTTAACAAATTTCAGTACTTAATTAATTCAGTTTCTTAATGTATTCAGATTTTAGATTTAACAAATGGTCTCAATGCCATATTATGATAAGATGAAATTTCCCTTAAAAAAATTAAGATGAAATGCTAATGAGAAAAGTAACTCCATAAAGAAGCAGCGGGCGGAGGCAGATATTTGGTTCAGGGAGCACAACTCTCTATCAAATGCCAAAGAAAGATCGTTTAAGGAAACATGCTCTGCGATAAAAATAATAATAGCCGTCGTCTTAAATTTTATTAAATTAAAAAATTCCCTATATATTATTTTCATACCATCATAGAAAATTTTGAGAACCCCACACCTTCGTCATGTACGCGTATTCACTAGCGCTAATAAACTTATGTGATTACTCGGAAAATTAAATGATTTATTTGAAAAGAAGAAGAGAAAGTTAATCGCTTAAGAACTGATAATTTGCAGAAGCACCGGTCGAAGTGAGTGTAGTTTTCATTTGTGGATGGAAGAGTAGGATGGGCAAATTTCAGGGATTGAGGCTACTTATAGGGGAGAGGTAGGGCTATTGTGAAGAAAAAAAAGAGACGTTAGAACATTAATTATTGTTTAATGAACGTTGGAACATTAATTAAGTGGAAATCGAATTTTTCCTTTCTTCATAAGAAAAAAAATTGGGAATCAAATTTCCCATTATAGTAAATATTATGACGCTAGATTTTCTTTTGTTAGGACAAATTCATATGTTTTAAGAGTTTAAATTATATAATTTATTCTATTCATTCCATTCTTTGGTTTAAGTTTGAAAATGACTAGTTTAGAATTTATTTGGAAATTCATGACACTCAAATAAAATCATGTGTTATAAGGACAAAAATAATATACATACCCGAAAATACCTCTGTTTTAAAAAAAACTATATTTTTTTCTCCTCTTTCAGCGTTGCGTCTATGAAATCATCTTCTCAAAATTCTTCCTCCGTGCAACCACAGCCGCCTCATGTTGGTAATAGGTGTCGTGTGTGAAGTGATTTACGGAACAGAACTGTAATTCACGGATTTAATTACAGTAATTAAATTCATAAATAAACAACTTGGAAATAAAATCTAATTTCATTATTTAGATCTAATAAATTAAAGCAATAATGGTGCAGATCTAACAAATTAACAAACTATATGACAGATCTAATGTAACACAACTACTAAGATATAGATCTAACAAAATATTCAATTAACGTACAGATCTGACATAAACGATTGAGAAAATTTTAGATACAATGCATAAGTAAAGATGATGATGACAAATCGTGCCACATTAATAATCCGGGCCTAGATTGAATCTAGTGATGAACACCCAAAACCCTAATGCCTAAAGAATGAGAAGGTGTGATTTTGGTGTTTGCGGCTGAGTCTAAGAATTTATCTTAGATTGCCTACGTATCCTGTTATCTTCCAAGAATCAAGCCTTACGTAGTTCCTGGAGGGTAGTATTTATAATGACAACACATGCCCTAACCCTAATACTAAGTCGGCTTGAGTTATTGTCATATTTACCCTTTATGGGCCTTAACCCTTGCCCAAGTTATCACACTGTTAATGGGCCAGGACAGCTGGTGCGTACTATGTCCTCGATGTCGACATAACCAACCTGCGGCACTCGACTCTAGGACTCCTGGTCCTACACTGCTCGATTTTCGATCGTCGTAGCCTTGAGTCTAGGCATCGACATGAGTACCTTGGTGCTTATCCATAATGTTATTTTAGGACCAATCGATAGACGACACGTCGAGGGGTGAAACCCTATATCGTCATAAGCCTCCCAGACTTGAGAGAGGCGACTCCCACCGTCCGAGGTCGAGTCTATTGTTTGAGTCGTCTCCGAGTTGGGTTATCATTTGGGCGGGAAAAAGCCTGCCACTTGCAACCCTAACTGCTCGTAGTTACGTGGCATGACGTCAGAGCGCACTAACACTTCGAATTCCGTCAATCATAACGTTTCTGTCTTGATTCTCGCGATTTACAGGGGGTTATAACTCCTCATTCTTCATGTCTTTTCAAATCATTTAGAGATTGTTGGGGAGATTTTGCATCATTAAAACAAAAGAAAATTTATAAAACCTATACTACCATGCAAAACTACCTCCTAACCGGCCGAATACCGGGTAATTGCTAGTAAAGTTGGATAAGTACGGGTATCGATCCTCAGGGAAAAGGGCTATCGAATCTAATCTAATTAATCCTCTTTATTAACTAAAACCTAAACTAAAATGAGAAAAGTAAATCGGACAGAGGATTGTTAATCCAAAGCCGTGAAGGATAAAAGCGATAAAAACATAAATAAAACTACATCTAGGAAAACGGTAAATCTATCTACTGAACAACCATAAACAAACCATGATCAACCTCTTCCCAACAACCATCATCTCACCGAAAGAAATAAGATCAACACATATTCATTCACAAGTTATCTTGGATTATTATCTTATCTAAAGAAGCGTTTCTCTTCCGATTTATCACGCCATTCATTAGTTTACCTTCCGGTCTTAACTAACATCTATACAAATCAAAGATATGGATGAAATCCTAATCTAACAACCTTATCCTCAACTTCCGCTTGTTGGAATAATAATTGTTAATCTCTCTCACGATAATCTAACGAATTCATTAACTTCCGTTATCTAAATTCGATTAACATACAGCCATACAAACATGAGAAAGAACAAGAACAACATAAGGAAATAAATACACGAAAAATCCTATCTTTCCGGTAACGGTGATATCCCTTAATTCAATTCTAGGATAATCTTGCATCGAATTAATTCTAATTGTGGTTCTCTCGTAAACCTAGATAATTAATCTACGAACTTCCGTTATGTATAGATTAAAAATCCAAACTTTCCTACGGTGATCTAAACTACACCGACTTCCGTCATACGGTAGCATCAAATCATACAATCATCTTTCGATATAAAATTGCACGATACAAATAAACGTAGGAAAGGAACAATTTAAATAAAAACTTACAAAACATCCATTAAAAAGAAATAAGGTGCTCTTTGCAAAAAAGAAGCTTCAAAGCTCCATCCATGGCTGCTCAACACTCGAGCAAGAAGGAGGAGATAAACGAAAAGAAAGAGGAACACCTAATCTAACCACCGGCCGGCCAAGCATGGAGCTCAGCCGGCCGGCTGCTACTCTCAAAACTCGACTTTAGGGTTCAAGGAAGGAGCTGCTGCGTATGAATTATAATTAGGGTTGGGGCTGCTGCTGTTTTTATAGAATTTTGAGTCGGCTGCTACAGTAACCGCGGCCGGACGCCCGTCCATATAATGTCGGACGCCCGTCCAAATTCTCCCGAACAGATTCTGAACTTGTAACGCTCATATCTCGGGCCTCGTAAGTCGGAATGGAGTGATTCAAAATCCTGTAGAATCCTCTCTTCAAGCCCTACAACTCTTCTCTTGAGGTCCAGAGTCAAATCGGTTGTTATCATATCAAGAACCGCGTCGGAAGTTCAGCGCTACCTGAATCCTGGTTTTCTTCCTTCAGACGCTCGTCCACAAGGTCGGACGCTGTTTGCTTCTACGGACGGAGGATAGACGCTCGCTCATCATGCGCCTGAACTCTCTCGATCCAATTCAAACTTCTGAACGCTGGTTCAATATAGTGGACGCCCGTCCATTCCTGGACGGGACATGGACGAACGTCCAGCCTTGCTGGAAACCGATTTCTTGATAATTATCTTATTTCTTCCATCTTTATCTTCTTTACCTCATCTCTATCTCTTCAAGATTACTTCAAACAACTTCAACTTCGATTTTAACTCTTCCAACTCCTTTTCCAAGTCGAAAATATGTATCTACACACATCGAAAACATACCAAAACGTAACACGATTCCAAAATAATATAAAATCACCAAATAAACATTTAAATTGATATGTTTTCATATTTAATCATTAAAAAACTCATTTACTCAATTAATCAATTATAATCCCGATTTCTATGAAAATAACACGTATATGGGGAATATTGATATACAAAATATATGTGAAAATCACTACAATTTAGCCCTAAACAGAGATCTTGGCAAGCATAAAGGGAGAGAGAGAAGTTGGAGTAGAGCCACTTCGTCACTTCATTAGCATAAACATCAAAAATCAAGTAAGCGCTTCATTTGTGTTCTTCATCTTTTTCTTTGCACTCATCCATGTCAAGTAGCGCCACTGCGTCTGATAGGGGTAGTGTGTCACATTCCAATAGTCAAACCCCGGCGTATGTTCCTTCCGATCATCCTCTCCGGCAAGCTTCCGGCGAAGCGGTGGACACCTCTTCTTCTATTCCTAACCAACCCAAGAATTAGTAACTAGGATGGATGGTAAAGGTCCTAAAGGCAATCTCAGTGCTCTTTCCCTTGGAGATATTACCAAAATCTGCAAGAAATCCAATATAACCAGTCCCCAATTTGAAACTCAACTCCCCTCTGGTTTACATCAGTTCGCCGATGAGCCTCCAGAAGGGTTCTGCACTGTCTATGAGGCCCAACTTTTGATTGGATTAAGGTTTCCACTGTGTCCGGCCGTCCTTGCGATCCTGGATCATTACGATATAAGCGTCTCCCAATTAGCCCCGAACGCTGTCAGGATTCTAATGGGGTTCGTCATAGCCTGTCGAGTTGTCGGAGTCTGCTTCTCGATTCCCCTCTTTCGATATCACTACCAAATCACAGCCATGCCCGACAACTGTGGTATACCTTTCAAATGAGGCCAAACCGGCATGAATTCGTATCTAGAGGTCTTCTTCACATGGGGAGTGGAAGCCCCGATTCTTCTTCCTTCATCATGGCCTGGAGAACCCTTATGTAGGACAGTGGAGGTCGAGGGGCGTGAAGAAGGACAAACTAGGGAGTGCTCCAACGCCTCGAGAGGCGTGCCAACTGGATGGCTTTGGCTTTGAGGTGTGCACTCGAGACTTGAGTCTTCTGTATGGACTAGCCCATCTGGAGGAGGCTGGACCGATTCCCTATGCAAATCTTCATGCCCAAGATCAAGAGAACCGTAGGGTGTTTCTTTATTTTGCTTGTGTATTTATTTCGTTGAGATTGAAAACTTATCATTTGTTGATCAAATTAACCAGTTCTTTTTATCTTGCACTGGGGAGGTTCTCAAGGATCAGCGATCCCACACACCTTCCACCGTCGGTGAGCTTAGCTGCCCCGCCTTTCGGGGATCGGGATGCGCCTGATGTGCCTGTGACCGAGACCAGGGCACCTTCTTCTGCCAGGGAGGGGAGGGCTGCTCAGCCTGAGACTGCATCTACTGGCGTCAAATAGACGGTACCAGCTCGATCACCCAACCAACCTCCGACCTCTGGCAGCTTAGTGGTCCGCTATGGTTCGTTGCGGGACGAGGATGAGGAGGTACTAGTCGATTTGACTCCACCCATCGAAGAAAACATCGAGGAACGAGCAGCGCCGACCAAGAAAAGGCCAACCGTTCCTGAGTTGGTGAAGGAGCAACAAAGGCAGGCAAAGAGAGCCCGAGTTGGTGAAGCTTCTTCCGATCCGGAAGTCGATGTGAACTGGGCTGCAAATGATTGCGCGACCTTGGAGGGCAAGGCTCTATCCCATTGCTTCGGAAGTCAGCCCGCCTCGTAAGTCGATTGTTCCTTTTCTTTAAGTAATAATCTCTCGAGGCATATGCCTTGTCTTTATTATTTAACTCCTCTTATCTTTCGACAGAATAACCTTCTTAGCAGAGAGGCTGCCCGGCAATTTGCTAAGCCAGTCGAGTCAGAAGAGGACCTGCGGAGGGAAATCCGTAAGCTGATCGAGGACAATGTTAAGAAAAGTGCTTCCATTACCGGTATAGAGTCTCAATTCGAGACGCTCAAGTGCGAGGCGACCGTCGAGGTCAAGAAGCTGCAGGACGCACTGACAGCTACTGCCAACGACTTGACTCGAACACAGAAAGAACGGCATGACCAGGGTAAAGTGTTAGCTGATCTGGCCGCAGACTTCGAGAAGGTGCAACAGGCGCACAAGGCTTCATTGGCCGACGTGGCTATGGCCCGACAGGAGAGGGATGCCATGAGAGTCGATCTGGAGAGAGAGAGGGATGCCCTGAAGGCCGAATTGGATCAGGTCCGTGCGCAGGTCGAGACGACCAAGACAGCTGCGATCCTTGAGTATCGGAAGTCGACTGACCTCGACACGGATTTGGATGTGCTGATGCGCGCGGCTATGATGGGCAGCTTTACTATGGCGGTAACGCTGACGAAGGCAGTTTACCCGGGATTCGATGTAACAACGCTCGAGACTCCAATGTTCTATAATCCCGAGGCGGAGAAGTTGTACGACCAGTACAGCGAGGAATTCCAACAAGGAGAGTCTCTTGCCACCAAGTATGGTCCTTCAACCTCTACGCCCGCTGTTGAGCCGAACCCCGAAGTCAACCCTTGACAGTTGTTCTCTGAATTTTCTTTTTGTTGAATTCGAACTTGAAATTTGTCTGTACAACTTTAATTAAACTTTGCTTTGGCTGGTCTTGCCGACCTGACCGTATTTTGTATTAACTTTGCTTCGAATTTGATTCGATTTTGCTGCGTTTTGGCTCTGTTTGCTTTATCAATATCGTATTGCCCACCAAGTGTTTGCTTTATCAATGTCGTATTGCCCACTAAGTGTATTATGGACCTCTGGTTCTTATTGCACTTGTGAGTTTAGCTGAGATCGAACCGTCTGCCTTAGCATTGTTTGTTCTTCGGACTATTTTGGCCCGACTTTATGACTTGCGTCTTTGCCTTGGCCTCGTTGCCTCATAAGCCCGTTTGGCCTCTGGCTGAACATTTTAGTCCGACTATGCGAACTGTCCCTTGGCTTTGGCCTTTTTCACCCCTTGGGCTCGTTCAGCTCTTGACTGGGACATTTGGTCCGACTATGCGAACCGTCCTTTGCCTCAACCTTTTTTGCCTTTTGGGATCGTTTGGCTTTTGGGTGGGACATTTGGCCCGACTATGCAAACCGTCTTTTGCCTCGGCCTTATTCGCCTCTTGGCCCGTTTGGCTTTTGGCTGGGACATTTGGCCCGACTATGCGAACCGTCATTTGCCTCGGCCTTTTTCGCCTCTTGGGCTCGTTTGGCTTTTGGCTGGGGCATTTGGCCCGACTATGAGAACCGTCTTTTGCCTCGGCCTTTTTCACCTCTTGGCCTCGTTTGGATTTTGGCTGGGACATTTGGCCCGACTATGCGAACCGTCTTTTTACCATTGCATTTTTTGCCTACTAGGCTCATTTTGCTTTTGGCCGTACTGAGTTGTCCGACATGCGGATTTCTCTACTCGTTGTTGACTGCAATGCCTAACATTTTATATCACGTTGGACTTGTAATGTTATGGCTATAACTCCTAACAAATATGAAAGCATCTCAAGAAAAGACAAGTTCATTAGAATCTTTATGAAATTGTCACATGGACTTATTACAAAACTTAAAAACGAAAAAACAGAAATTGATCGAAATGAGGCGTAACTTAAACATAATACTTCCTCAAGTTGTTGACGTGCCAGTGTCAAGGAACCGTGGTTCCATCTGCTCGACCGAGTTGGTAGAAACCTTTGGGGTGAACCTGTTAGGTGTGATGCCCGAAAGACAATTTTGTAATTGTTTTATTTAATAAATGAAATTATATTTTTATTCATATTTATTATTCTCATATTCACTGATGTGACAATAGTATTTACACTACAGAAAACCCTAAAGTATATCGTTTATGTAATCACTTAACTCAGTGTATGGGATATACATGGGAGGATTGAGTTAGTGAAGATGTACTTAAAATAAAATTATCCCGTAGTGAAGTTAATCGAGAGTATCGGGCCTCTCCTTTAACGTGCTATTAATGCGCCCAGAACACAATAGTTGTGATTGTCTTATTTAGACTTTCGGTTAAGAGAACCTAGTGGGGCATTTATATATGATAGATATATCATATAGTATTTGGACCGATTTGATTAGAGTTCACGATATAATTCTCATAATCGAGAAGTCTTATCGAATCAATCGATGATCATATTTATGGATATATCTTAATCCCGAGGTGATCACGATCAATCGCTTGAATCAAGATGAGGTTTGACTGACGGTTAAGGATTACACCGAGTCGTGATCTGAATTACCTATCTTGGCATTGTCTTTGGATTGAGTGAGTAGTCCGTGTTATCACGAGATACGAATCCATTCCTTCCATTTATGAAAGTAGATAGACGGTTCCACTTATTTGTTAATCCTAAAACCGATTGATCGTGCGAGTTCATATTACAATCGATTAGCTACCAAAGAGTTGTATGAATTAATTGATCACTAGGGGGTTAATGGTAAATAAGGATAAGAGGTTCTGAAAAGGGTTAACGGTTACTTCCCGATTTAGAATGAACAGTCTATGGAGGATTAATCCATATGTAATGATTATATCAATGGACGCTTATTATAATTCTCGTGAGGAGATAAATATAATCTTATAATCTGAGGAGTGCAGTCACGGGATTATGGTGGCATATTCATGTGATTGATTTATCGAATATAATTATCTGTTTGTAAGATAATTATTTATTTGATTTATCGGAGCCGCTGATTATTAGTCCATGGTCCCCGACGTGCCTCCAATATAGCATAGCTATTCTCGGACGTCGAATCCTAATAATATTAATTTAGTTCTTATTAGAACTTAATTAAAACGATATGTGAATTAATTGTTTAGTGAACTATTAATTTGTTGGGCTAAATAATTAAATATGAGAAAAATACATTTTTCATAATCTTGGCAAATTAATGTGTTATGGCCGAAAATTAACATTGACTAGGTCAATGCCAAATTTCGGCCAAGAGCAATGTTTTTCGGAAACAAGAAATTGTTTTAAGACATGTGCATAAAATATTTATTGGATAAATATTTATGGTAAGAAATAAAGATAAATATTATTCTAGATTTGTTCTAGAATATTATGGGATTATTTTTATTTATTGGATTTATTTATTTGCAAAATAAAATCCTTGGAGGACAAGGATTACTCTCCTATATAAAGAGAGTTCTCCCAAACCTAAAACACTAGCATAATTTCGACTTCACCTCTTAGAGAGGAGAAGAAATATTTTTTCGGCCAAGGGGGAAAAAGGAGGAAAATCTTGGAGTTTTTTCCGGGTAGCATATGTTAGTAATATCATCCGCGGCGGAAGCGATTTATGGATCTAGATCTATATAATACACGTAATAAAATAACTAGATCTATATCTACAAGGGGGGTTGTAGATCATACCTCTTGGATCTCAAAATTCAAGTTGAAGAACCGCAAAGGATGAATGTGAAGATGTGAAGAGCACCACGCTGTCTTCCGATCGTGTGATCCAAGCAATTCCGTGGAAGGAATTCTCACTCGAACCCTTCCGATATGCTACCCGGAAAAATCTCCAAGATTTTCCTCCTCTCCCTTGGCCGAAAAATTCTTTGCTCCTTACTATAAGGTGGGTGTCGAATTTTATGTGTGTGTAAGGCTTGGGAGAACTCTCTTTATATAGGAGAGTAAAACTTAGCCTCCAAGGATTAAATAATTAAGAGATAATTATTACATTATTAATCCTTTTTCCAAATAAAAGATAAATATAATATTTATCCCAAACAAATTAGGATAAATAAATATATTATCCAATATTCCATGATTTATCATTTAACAAATAAAAGATAAATCACACATTAAATAATTATCCAAGAAAACTAATTCCTTGAATTAATTAAATAACCATGCATGCGCACCTTTTTTCTAATCAAGTCATGCGCATCTTTCCATTAGTTTTGACCAATTGGGTCAAAATTGTCAACACACTAATTTTGGGCCGAGTCCACGAAAAATGTCTTTTCCGTGTATTTAATTATTTAGTCCAACTAATTTAATAGTCCACTAAACAATTAATTCACATATCGTTTTAATAAAGTCCAACAAGAACTAAATTAATATTATCAGGATTCGACGTCCGAGAATAGCTATGCTATATTAGGAGGCACGTCGGGGACCATGGACTAATAATCGCGTCCGATAAATCAAATAAATAATTATATAATAATTATATTCGATAAATCAATCACAGAATATGCCACCATAATCCCGTGGATCGCACTCCTCCGATTATGAGATTATATTTATCTCCTCACGAGAATAATAATAAGCGTCCATTGATATAATCATTACATATGGATTAATCCTCCATAGACTGCTCATTCTAAATCGGGAAGTTACCGTTAACCCTTTTCGTAACCTCTTATCCTTATTTACCATTAACCCCTAGTGATCAATTAATTCATACAACTCACCGGTAGCTAATCGATGTAATATGAACTCAGCGATCGATCGATCGGTTTCGATTAACAAATAAGTGGAATCGTTTTTCTACTTCCATAAATGGAAGGAATGGATTCCGTATCTGTGATAACACGTACTACTCACTCAATCCAAGACAATGCCAAGATGGGGTAATTCGCACCACGACTCGCAAATCCTTAACCGTCAAGTCAAACTTCATACCGATTCAAGCGGTTGGCGTGATCACCTCGAGATTAAGATATATCCATAAATATGATCATCCATTGATTCGATAAGACTTCTCGATTACGGAATTATATTGTGAACTCTAATCAAATCGGTCCAAATTTCTATATGATATATCTATCATATATAAATGCCCCACTAGGTTCTCTTAACCGAAAGTCCGATAAGACAATCACACCTATTGTGTTCTCAGGCGCATTAATAGCACGTTAAAGGAGAGACCCGATACTCTCGATTAACTTCATTACGGGCTAATTGTATTTTAAGTACATCTTCACTAACTCAATCCTCCGTGTATATACCATACACCGAGTTAAGTGATTACATAAACGATATACTTAGGGTTTTCTCAGTAGTGTAAATACTATTGTCACATCGGTGATTATGAGAATAATAAATATGAATAATAACGTCAATTCATTTATTAAATAAAACAATTACAAAAATTGTCTTTCGGGCATCACACCTAACAATCTCCCACTTGCACGAAAGCATGTGATTAATTGTTTTAGAGCACACCCTATTATTTAAAATACAACAAACTACATCTCCCACTTGCTCTAAGGCAATGGAGGCCCATCCCGCATTCTAGTACCCATTAAGCATATCATAACCATTTCAGATTCCAAAGTACACTCCGAGTATGCCGTCGTAGGATAGGTCAGTGACTCGGGGAGCACCTACATCTAAATGTCATGGGTCTTAATGATTAGTCAGGTTGTCGGCTCGAGACGATCCGTAGAATCGAAACGTTACCGGTCCATCTAATCATGTGGTACTGAGTAAACACTGAGCCCGAGATCGACTTAACGATCATCCTCAATCGACTTAAAAGTCAAAATCGATTATCACACATATCCAAGTTCACACATGAATATGTCCGCATATTGTTCCTCGTTCTCTTCAAGATACTAAAGGACATACTAAACTTGCTTTGTTAACCGAATCTAAGATTCGATCAAAGTTGACGTTCAATAACCTCGACCAACGCTTACTAAAAAGAGAATCTATCCCATTTCTCTTGATCCGAAGATTTAGAGAGTCATTCCCGAGGCATAGGGTAGAACTTCCTCGTTGAATGTTGCATACACGTGATGCATCATCTTAACCAATAAGATGGATGGGAAACCAAATGGATCGATTCTAATGAATTCGACCGAGTCAAACTCTTAAGAATGTTGTCCAAATCTCTATTGCAGAGAATTGTGGCATTTGTCGATCGACTTGAGATAACACACCCATGTTGATTCCAACTGTGCAAAGGTTATCCTTCACAAACACTAATATATGTATATATTCACTCATGTACTAAAATTGATATCCAGTCTACAAAAGACTTATCAATATTTTGGTCAAATCCACATATTGTAGAAATATATGACTTCCAATGACCGAGAGGTTTGCTTTTTATCCACAAAAGGACATAAGCCTTGACAGTCATCCTGTCATGAGTTCATAAGGCATTACCCTTTTGTTCCGAATGAATCCAGACTCCGTTTGTTTGGCAAGAAAAGTCTCAGGGAATCACCCCTATTTTCTGCTTTTGAACGAAATCATGCAATACCGAACTCATTCTACTCTTTTCCGTGTAGATCCAATTACTCCCACTGGGCCTGAGACGCTCAGGTGGTTCTACAAGAGCATGAACAGAACTGGAGTTCCGAACTCCATTCACAGGGTTGTGGCTATTAAACCAACCTCTATTATAAGAATCCTATACTGCTCACAAAAGAGCCATAGGTCATCAATCGATCCTCAGACTACAAAGTCCGCCGAACCCGTAATGGGTAATGGATAAACCATACTCCCACTACATTTTGGGTGGATCGAAATTCTGATCTAGTTTAGTAGTATTTAGTGTTATCACCAACAACCGATGTTGGATGTGGTCCGATTTTAATCGCTTAGTAACTACCTTGAGTAACGTCTTCGCAAGGTTTAAGGTTTTACTTGTTCATAGACTCTATCGTAAAGACGCAACAAAGATAACCGCTGTCCCTTCCCGATTTCAAGGATCTTATAACAAACCTTTTTCTCAATGCTACAAGATATTGAACGATTGGTCACTGACCGAACGTGTTCGCGAAATTTCCAGACCTACCTTCAAGCACCGTGTGCTAAATGCTTATATTTATGGAAGTGGGGTGAACCGAGTCCACACCTTATCCGTAAATTCCAAAGCATATTCTAGGTAGACTGCTTGGTCTTACATTTCAATATAAACCGATATTTCGCTTCTAATATCTTTATTGAGTTAAGCAGTGTATTGTAGCACATCTAAAAAACTATATAAGGCAATTTAACGGTTTCTCACTTAGTGAAAACATTTCACTATGAGGCAGGCCGAGCATCAGTCCCTAGGACTATGTGATGGCCCATTCCGAGTATAGAATACTCTATCTCTGTTGAAAACAGAGAAACCTCGTAATATTTTGGATAAACTTACCGGAGTGTTTGAATAGTTATCAGACAAGAAGTCACTACTCGGAAGCTCCTACTAGCTCAGATCTTTCATCGACTCCCGAAGTCGTCATGAACAAGCTATGTTACTTCTTTATATCCATTATCCTTTCCCGATTGGTAGGAAACTTAGTCATTGAACCTTTGAGACAATATAACCAGATCGGGAGAAAGGAATCACCCCGAGCCGCCTTGTGTCTTGTCTTTTAGGGACTATGCACTAACTATGGAATATGAAGAAGCGTTTATCTAAATATAGAAACCAATTGCTTTTAATAGTTTTTAAGATGTGTTTTATATACATATTTCAGCAGTTCTAAGTGGTTTTTGACTTTATCAAACAAAAGTCCGAGTCTTGGATTTGTACTACAAATGGTATATTCACTTTCTATACGACAAACAAATTATCGAATAGAAGGTAAATCCATTCGTTCCAACGAGAAAATAAATTTTCCGCGATATCCAAGGATTGAATCCGAGATTCATTTCCTTATATCACTCCCACTTTTCTAGCTAAAATTAAATGCCCGTTGTTTATGTTGGAAAGGTGTCCTAAACCCAATCGGGTCGGACCGGATCCGACCGGGTCGGGTCATTTACAGTCTATTTAGTTCATGTAATAACTTTATTATGATTAATAAAAGCACTTATGTTATTATATATTGTTTATCTTCATATTATTTGTTGTATATATATAGTAACGTCCCTAGTATCAATCTGTGATAGAGAAACCATGATAGTGATTATGGTTGATGAGATCTCTAATCACTATAACAAGGTTGGTACTTAAATGTCTCTAGTCTTACATATTATCAAATGGGACATTGATGATATAATCGGACTAGCACGTATTGGATGTCTTCTATCTTTTAGAAGGTAGGGATAGATCTCGTCTATCGAAGTGTAGGGACACTTGGACTGTACGTGGACGTGTATTAGAGAATGCGTACGTTAGACTGACCCACTTACATTAAGTGTCACACTATGTGGCGGTTGTGTAATTATCCTTTTGACCGGAGTCTTCATGGCATCACGGTGTGGATTGTCATGCTTTGACACTATTGAGATTTCTCCTAACCACGGGCGATCATGCGGTAGTGATTGGGTATGATATTGAAGCATGCGGAGTATACATGATTGGTCGTCCGGGAATCGCGTATCCTATGATTGGGATTGAATATCCGAAATGGCCTTCTTATAAGGAGTGTCTAGCTCTCGAGAATCTTTGCAAAGTGGGAGTAAATGTGTTATTCGAGAGAGCATGATATCCAGATTATAAGATACGATCGTCAATGTATTGACACTCAAGATACGATCGTATGGATATTATTATAGCGATAGGATTGTAAGTTACACGGTAACTGCTTCACATGAAAGGTAGTAGTCATTGCTTTTGACTCTTCCGATAATTGGGGTCACGGTGTGTTGCTGACGCTATCCCGTGATCGTTAGGTATGAAGGGCATTTTAGTAAATTGCACTTTGTGTCTACGGCCAACATATTCGAAGCCTATCGGGTCACACACATATGAACATCGAGTCGGATTAAAATGCGGTTATAGTTGATAACCAAATAAGGAAAGTTTATCTCTGACTATAAAGGTTATAGTGGTAAATTAATATGGTGGTATTTATTTATTATGAATAAATAAAATACAAGATATTAATTATATACATAAATTAGATTAATTAAAGAATATTCCGAAGTCAATCTTTTTGGGATATGGGCGCCACTTTTGAGTGTACAAGATACACTTGGATTGTGCACTTTAATTAATAAATATTGCCATAATATTAATATAGGATATTAATTGATTTTGGAAAAATAGATTTATGGTAATAAGATAATTATAATCAATATATGATATTGACAAAATATTATAATTAAAGAGATAAATCAATCTAATTGTTTTTCCTTATTTTATTGGAAAAAGGTTTTCTTCTCTACACTACTATTAGCGCCACTTCCTCTATAAAAGGAAGTGGGTGTCAAGCTCTTTTTATACAACACAATTGCAAGAGTTCATAATTCTTGTGTAAAATAGAGAGCTCTCCATAGTGAGTTTGTGAGGAAGAAAAGGTCCGGTCTAGCGACCGGAGTTTTTCCGATAGCAATCCAAGGAGGATTCCAAGCGAGGGGTTCGTGTGGATTAGCAATAGAGGCCGGACGCGTGGGCGGCTTGCGCATTGAACTACTCTCCGTTGGCGGTCAAAGCGACGATCTTGTAGATCATCTAAGGTATAACCGTCAAACTACTTAACGTGTTTATTGCATTAAGCGAAGAACGATCTAGAAAAGGAAATCAAATTTTAAATTCATTGCGTTAAACTAGTGATTTCCTAACAAAGGTATCGAGAGACGGACTTGAGCTTAAGCAATAAGCATAATTTAAATGCGTAGTATTTAATCGATAGATGCAAGATTTAAATCGCGAAACGTTAAAACAAAAAAATATATATATATAGGGTTCATGGGGTCGGCCGATTGGCGGCGCCCATCCTCGGCGGCGGCGGCGGCGCGGCGGCGGTGGCTTTCGGTCGCTGTCCGTCGGCTCTCTCTTCCATTGGGGAGATCAACCTTTTCGCTTTGTGATATTTTATTGTGCATAGATATCTCGTTTGTTTAGTTGTGTCATATGGCCAACCAATGGTTCAAATAGTTTGGACCATTGGGAAACCATATGGGACATTGGCCTTTCCAAATTTTGATTTGGAATAGCTGAGCCTTTCCAAATATTTGATTTGGAATAGGCTGGCAACTGCCCACTTCCAAAATTTTGATTTTGGAAAGTGGCGTGCCTAAACCAAAATTATTTGGCCTTTCCAAATATTTGATTTGGAATATGCTGCAGGCCCTTTCCAAATATTTGATTTGGAATAGGCTTAGGCTCAGCCACTTCCAAAATTTTGATTTTGGAAAGTAGCCGAGCCTGACTAAAATAATTTGGCCTTTCCAAATATTTGATTTGGAGTAGCTCTGAGCCCTTTCAAATATTTGATTTGGAATAGGCTGAGCTTGTGCCACTTCAAAATTTTGATTTTGGAAAGTGGGCAGGCCTAAGCTAAATTTAGTTTTGGAAATGAAACAAATAGGAGACTTTATAATTTTAATTTTATTTTGAATAGTTCAAATTTAATTAAAATTGAAATCGATTTAAAATTAAATGTTAATTTTAATTTTGGTTAAATCATATAATTAATTAAAAGTTATTTAATTATTTGATGTGATAAAATAAAGACGCATGAGTAGTAGTAGTTAAAATTAGAATTTAATCTTTTTCATAAGATAAAATTGTATGGATTAGATGTGTAGATATAATGTGATTATATGGACCCCGATTGATCATGGACTCGACCAATAGGATAGATGGGAATGTTTTCTTTATGTTGGTTTTTGAAAAATTGTCCTAGGCCGTTATGAAGAACGTGACCTAGTTTACTTTTTGCATTTATCCCATTCCCTGAGTTCCCCCCCGTGTGCGGCGGGTGTAATTATTTATTATGTAACAAGAATGGAGCAAGAAGTTCGAGACCAAGGAGAAATAAAGAACCCATTGGCGTACAGCAATAAAGATCCTATTGGCGGTTGCAGATACCCTTAGTTTGTGACCCGCGGTTTCGCTGGGCTTGTATTCGAAACCGTACTGTAGAAAAAGTCCATGATCATACCGGTTATTTTATGCGCGGAATGTTGTGTATGTTTTACTTTATATGATATCGTAGTAATATGCACATAGTAGATGAGACCATAATTAAACCAAATTAATTAAGTGAATTAATTTAAAATTATTCCCACGCCAAAAATCGAGCCAAAATTGTCTCCCAATATTATAATGACGGTGAAGAGCCTTTGTTCGGATCCAACTAATCGACCACCGTCGGGAGTTGACCTACCACGGGCATATCGTTATTATTGAGACATGATCGTCACGAGATCTCATGAATATTGGGTTAAGACTCGACTAAAGTCTTTCGGTGATTGGCCACCGTCAGGGCCGTCTGACTTTAGAGACAAGGGGTTGACTATCACATAGAGATGTGAGACGTCAAAGAGTTGACTAGTCAGCCACTGGGAGTCGCATGCGATGCGACTGGTAGGAGTACCTACTTTTCAAAATTGCCGAGATTGATCGACCACCGTCGGGGATTAAGGCAACTAGATAGGGTCCCAGCCACTAAAGAATTAATTAAAATTCTTGAAAGCCAATAGGGAATAGTTGGCTAGTGGGAGTAAAAACCTTATAAATTTCTTAGTGCAAATTTAGGTTTTTATACATGAGCTTTTACTTATTCTATCTTTTATTTATTGTTGTAGAAAATGTCAAACAAATTGAACCTTCGTTTTATCATCGATAACAAGCTTGACGAAACTAATTTTCTCGATTGGGAAAGAAACCTCAAAATCGTTTTGAGGCACGAGAAGATTGGCTATGTCTTGGACGAGGCCCTACCGGAAAAGCCCGCGAGGGTTCGGCCGCAGATGTTGTCGAAGTACAACAAGCAGCACCGCTCGACAAGATCGATGCTACATGTATCATGCTTGCTTCTATGACACCGAACTGCAGAAACAAAGATGAGTCTATGGACGCCTACTCTATCATGGTCCACCTGAAGGAACTTTACGCTTCTCGCCTACTCGCCTTTGAGAGAGGTACGAGGTCTCAAGGCCCTGTTTAGTTGTAAGATGGCATCTGGGACTGCTGTGGGGTCACACGTGCTTAAAATGATCGGGTACATAGAGAGGCTTGGGAAGCTGGGCCACAAGTTGGAACGAGTTGAGTATTGACTTGATTCTGCAATCTCTACCGACTCATTCTCGCAGCTTTGTGATGAACTATCACATGAACAAGATAGATTGCTCCTAAGCGGAGTTATTGAACATGTTGAAAATCTCTTTGAAGGCACCGTAGGGAAGGGAAAGCAAGTGTTGCCGGTCACTTCGAGCAAGGGCAAGGCAAAAGCCCGAAAAAGTCCAAGAAGGCGAAGGTCGCACCTAAGCCAACGCCTAAGATAGCAAAAGACAAATCCAAGGATGCTTGCTTCCATTGCGGTGAGACCGGACATTGGAGGAGAAACGCAAGGGGCTTCTTGAGTACCAAGAAGAAGCATTCGATGCTTCGACTTCAGTATATATTTATGATTGAGATCAACATTACTTCTTCTAAGTCTAACCACCGGGTATTAGATCTCGGTTGTGGTTCTCATATTTGTACGAATATGCAGGCACTAAGAAGAACTAGAGATCTGAGGAAAGGAGAGGTGGACCTACGCGTTGGAAATGGAGCAAGTGTTCTTTGCTGCTACCGTCGTAGGAGTTTATTTTCTTTCATTGCCCAAAGGGGCTAGTACTAGAACTCAATAATCGTTATTTTGTTCCTCGCTTCTTACGAAGAGCATTATTTCTATTCTGCATTAGATGTTGATGGATTTTCTTTTACGTTTGAGAATAAATGTTGTTCTTTTTCACGTGATAGAATCTTTTATGGTACCGCATACTTAGCAATGGTCTCTACATATTAGATATGAATGTTGATGTACTTAATATAAATAACAAGAAAGCCAAAATAAATGACTTGAATGAATCCTACTTATGGCATTGTAGATTTGGCCATATAAATAAGAATCGCATTTCCAAACTCCATAAAGATGGAATGTTGGATCAATTCGATTCTGAATCGCTTGATACATGCGAAGCTTGTTTACTTGGCAAGATGACAAAGTCACCTTTTAGTGGCAAAGGGATAAGATCCAATGAATTGCTTGAGCTTATACATACCGATGTGTGTGGCCCAATGTCAATTCAAGCCAAAGGAGGATACTCTTATTTTATCACTTTCACCGATGACCATTCTCATTATGGTTATATATACTTAATGAAGTATAAGTCCAAGCCTTCAAAAGTTGAAAGAATTCGAAGTGAAGTGGAGAAACAACTAGGTAAAGAAATCAAAACACTTCGATCCGATCGAGGTGGAGAATACCTAGATGGAGAGTTTCAAAGTTATTTAAAGGAGAATGGGATTCTACTCAATGGACCCCTCCAGGACGCCACAAATGAATGGCATATCTGAGAGGAGGAATCGTTTTGTTAGACATGGTACGTTCCATGATGAGCTATGCAGTTCTTCCAAAATCGTTTTGGGGGTATGCTCTAGAAACCGCATCCTATACACTGAACCGAGTTCCATCAAAGACGGTTGAGTCCACTCCCTATGAAGTGTTCAAAGGGAAGAAACCAACACTAGGTTACATGAAACCTTGGGGATGTCCAGTTTATGTGAAACGAACCATGCCTGACAAACCGGAACCTAGATCTCGACAAATGTCTGTTTGTGGGTTATCCTAGGGAAACCAAAGGGTACCAATTTTACCACCCTGAGGAACAAAAGGTGTTTGTTGCCAGGACTGGCCACTTTCTAGAGAAAGAGTTTATTCTGGATAGGGTCAGTGGGAGTAAGATTGATCTTGAAGAAATTCGAGAACCACTTACGGATAACAGTCCGTTGATGGAAGTAGAGGAGACACCACATACAAATGTGGCGCCACCCCCTACCGTAGACACAATAACACCTCGAAGATCCACTGGGAACGCCGTGGACCCGATAGGTACATCGGGCGTGTATCTCATGGAAGATGAGGACCCTAGAACTTATGAGGAGGTGCTATTAAGGCACGACAAAGAGAAATGGCTTGAAGCCATGAATTACGAGATGGAATCCATGAAGGACAACCAAGTTTGGAACTTAGTTGATCCGCTGAGGAATAGTTCCCATAGGTGTAAATGGGTCTTTAAGAGAAAGACCGACATGGACGATAACGTGACCACCTACAAGTCTAGGTTGGTGGCAAAAGGTTATAAGCAAAGACAAGGAGTTGACTATGATGAAACCTTCTCACTGTTGCCATGTTAAAATCCATTAGAATTTTGCTTGCTATTGCGAAGATACCATGATTACGAAATCGGCGGATGGATGTGAAAACTTTTCCTTAACGGGAACTCATCTGAGGAAGTGTATATGACACACTGAGGGTTTCACAACCAATGACGCCAGGATGGTGTGTAAACCGCAAAGATCCATTTATGGATTAAAGCAAGCTTCGAGTTGGAATCTTCGCTTTGATGAGATAATCAAACAGTTTGATTTCATCAAGAACGAAGATGAGCCCTGTGTTTACAAGAAGGTTAGTGGGAGTGCCATTGTGTTCCTAGTGCTTTATGTGGATGACATAACGCTCATAGGGAATGATGTGCCTATGTTACAATCAGTCAAAGCTTGGTTATCCAAGAACTTCTCTATGAAGGACTTGGGTGAGGCAAATTATATTCTCGGGGAATAAAGATCTATAGAGATAGATCTAAAAGGTTGCTTGGTCCGTCGCAATCCACCTACATAGACAAGATCTTCAAGAGATTCAAAGCATGGAGCGATCAAGAAAGGATTGCTGCCCATGTCACATGGGGTCTACTGCCCAAGGGAATGAGTCCTAAGACAGAGAGAGGAAAAGGGCACAAATGAGTAAAGTCCCTTATGCTTCGGCAATTGGGTCTATCATGTATGCCATGTTATGCACAAGACCGGACGCCTCGCACCCTCTTAGTATGACTAGTAGGTACTACCCAATCCAGGTGATGGTCACCGGATTGTCACCAAGAATATCCTTAAGTACTTGAGACGCACTTAGGGATATGTTCCTGGTTTTCGGGAATGATGATTTAGTATTACGAGGTTACACACGGATGCCGCCTTCAACCGCGGCAAGGATGACTTTAAGTCACAACTGGATTTGTTTTCACGCTTAACGGCGGAGCAAAGTGAGTGGAAGAGTTCCAAGCGAGGAGACTACTGCAGATTCTACAACGGAAGCCGAATACATAGCGACCTCGGAGGCGGCAAAGGAAGCGCTTTGGATGAAGAAGTTCATTCTTCGAACTTGGTGTGGTTCCTCCATTGAAGGTCCAGTACCTCATCTTGTGATAATAATGGAGCGATATCTCGATCAAAGGAACCAAGGTCTCATCGAAGTCCAAACATGTGCTACGGCGCTATCACTTGATTAGAGAGATAGTAGATAGAGGAGATGTAAAGATAGAGAAAGTCCACACGGATGATAACATAGTGATCCGTTAACTAAGGCATTGTCTCAAGCTAAGCATGAGAAACATGTTCACTTGCACGGGCTTAGGCATATGGGTGATTGGCTTTAGGCCAAGTGGGAGATTGTTGGAAGGTGTCCTAAACCCAATCGGGTCGGACCGGATCCGACCGGTCGGGTCATTTACGCCTATTTAGTTCATGTAATAACTTTATTATGATTAATAAAAGCACTTATGTTATTATATATTGTTTATCTTCATATTATTTGTTGTATATATATAGTAACGTCCCTAGTATCAATCATGATAGAGAAACCATGATAGTGATTATGGTTGATGAGATCTCTAATCACTATAACAAGGTTGGTACTTAAATGTCTCTAGTCTTACATATTATCAAATGGGACATTGATGATATAATCGGACTAGCACGTATTGGATGTCTTCTATCTTTTAGAAGGTAGGGATAGATCTCGCTATCATCGAAGTGTAGGGACACTTGACCGTATGCGTGGACGTGTATTAGAGAATGCGACGCGTTAGACTCGACCCACTTACATTAAGTGTCACACTATGTGGCGGTTGTGTAATTATCCTTTGACCGAGTCTTCATGGCATCACGGTGTGGATTGTCATGCTTTGACACTATTGAGATTTCTCCTAACCACGGGCGATCATGCGGTAGTGATTGGGTATGATATTGAAGCATGCGGAGTATACATGATTGGTCGTCCGGGAATCGCGTATCCTATGATTGGGATTGAATATCCGAAATGGCCTTCTTATAAGGAGTGTCTAGCTCTCGAGAATCTTTGCAAAGTGGGAGTAAATGTGTTATTCCGAGAGAGCATGATATCCAGATTATAAGATACGATCGTCAATGTATTGACACTCGAGATACGATCGTATGGATATTATTATAGCGATAGGATTGTAAGTTACACGGTAACTGCTTCACATGAAAGGTAGTAGTCATTGCTTTTGACTCTTCCGATAATTGGGGGTCACGGTGTGTTGCTAGACGCTATCCCGTGATCGTTAGGTATGAAGGGCATTTTAGTAAATTGCACTTTGTGTCTACGGCCAACATATTCGGAAGCCTATCGGGTCACACACATATGAACATCGAGTCGGATTAAAATGCGGTTATAGTTGATAACCAAATAAGGAAAGTTTATCTCTAGACTATAAAGGTTATAGTGGTAAATTAATATGGTGGTATTTATTTATTATGAATAAATAAAATACAAGATATTAATTATATACATAAATTAGATTAATTAAAGAATATTCCGGAAGTCAATCTTTTTGGGATATGGGTGCCCACTTTTGAGTGTACAAGATACACTTGGATTGTGCACTTTAATTAATAAATATTGCCATAATATTAATATAGGATATTAATTGATTTTGGAAAAATAGATTTATGGTAATAAGATAATTATAATCAATATATGATATTGACAAAATATTATAATTAAAGAGATAAATCAATCTAATTGTTTTTCCTTATTTTATTGGAAAAAGGTTTTCTTCTCCTACACTACTATTGGGGGCGCCACTTCCTCTATAAAAAGGAAGTGGGTGTCAAGCTCTTTTGTACAACACAATTGCAAGAGTTCATAATTCTTGTGTAAAATAGAGAGCTCTCCATAGTGAGTTTGTGAGGGAAGAAAAGGTCCGGTCTAGCAGCCGGAGTTTTTTCGATAGCAATCCAAGGAGGATTCCGGCGAGGGGTTCGTGTGGATTAGCGATAGAGGCCGGACGCGTGGACGGCTTGCGCATTGAACTACTCTCCGTTGGCGGTCAAAGCGACGATCTTGTAGATCATCTAAGGTATAACCGTCAAACTACTTAACGTGTTTATTGCATTAAACGAAGAACGATCTAGAAAAGGAAATCAAATTTTAAATTCCGCTGCGTTAAACTAGTGATTTCCTAACAGTTTACTCTTTTAATCGTTAAATACACTGCTACATTGTTCTTCCAAAAAACTCAGCTCAAGAAAATCGCCAAGGATTCATAGGTTGGTGATCCAAAATCACTGTCCTTATCCTATGATTTTCAGTTAATTAATTTTTCGGTTTAGCCTTAAAGTTTACTCAGTTTAGATGACTAACACTTTTAGACATATTCTCCCATTCTTGACTTCCGTGAATGGAAATAGTCTTGAACCAGCGGTTCGTTTGAGTAGACACTACTCTTGAACCGTGGGATGTCTATTTCGAGTGTTACTCGTCGGGACTTCTCGGATTTTCTAATATACCAGTAAAAACAACAAATCATAACATTAAAGCTCCCACTAGTTCTTCGGTTCCAAATACCGTCTAACGAGCAATGCTTTATTTTTATGATTTTCCGATTTTTTCGATTAGAAAATCTTTCGTACATAGTTCTATTGTTTCGGAAAAAAACAACAAATCATAGAAACTCCCACTAGTTCATCGATTCCAAATATCGCCTAACTAGCAACATTTCATGACTTTCCGGTTTTTCAATTAGAACGATTCGTGTGTGTAGTCAATTACACTTTTCTAATGTTCTAGAAAACAACAAATCATAAAGCTCCCACTAGTTCATCGATTCCAAATATCGTCCAACTAGTAACACTTCATGATTTTCCGATTGTTCAATTAGAAAATTACTCGTGTAATCACTACACACTCAAAATTCACTAGAAGAATTTTAAAGCCCGAAATCACCTAAGTTTGTCTCCCGTTTGACACGAGTGACACTAGTGACATACCTATATGTCACTCTGATTTTTAAAAGGCTTAAGAGAAAATATCTCTTTCGAAAAATAATTGCATTATCGATTAACTAGTTCAATGTCCTAGTTACTTTCCACTTTTTAACAAAGTCAATACTAGTCAATTAATTTTTTTAAGCAATTTAGTAAGGGATATAATGCTGTAAATAAAATGGCATATATTAATTCAAGTTTAACACTACTATATTATTTTATTTTAGGAATTGTAAACTAAAAAATAAGTCTACTCTACCATTCCAAGGTTTTAACCTCGCATCTCAATGCCGCCGTAGTAGGGTAGGTCAAAGAGATGACGGTTAAATCGAGACAATCTCATCAATGAATAACTTGTGAGAATCGAACATCCCACGAGAATCGAACATCCCTTTATTCATTGACTACCTTCCTTTTAGCCTAGATATTACCAAAAATATCCTTTATGAGTGTGACCTACTATATCGGATCTCTTGCAGTGCGCCCGAGTGTGCCGTCGTAGGATAGGTCGGTGACCCGACGAGTACCCGTAAATCCTATCCTTTCGGAGACCAAGCCATGAATGTTGATAGGGTGAACACCATCCGTAGGGGGACGAAATCAAAGCGCCGCGAGGCGCCACCCTTCTCTCACTTACTTGTATCTATAGTAGAGGCCGTGGGGTTGGTGTCGCCTCCCGCTCCCACTCAATATTTTGGAAGTGGTGTTGGGTTAACTAATCAAGTCTTTTGATGTTATCATAAAAGCTCATCAAATCAAGGATTCGAATGGTGTCGGTAACGTGAGCAAGCCTACCCGTCCTATTCGTTGGAACATATGTGATGATCGGACGAAATCGGGTCAAGACAAACCTCATTGAGATAAGAAGGAATCACCCCTCCGCTCTCCGTGTAGCTTAGTCTTGCCGGACCCCGTGCATACATCACACTAGGAGGGTTAAGTCGGTCGAGCCTGGCTCGATTGACCACCCAACCTATAAGCGAACCGCTTTTATCCAAGATTTATTGTTCTTTTACCATCATTCAATCTCGTAGACACTACAAATTGAAAACGTGATCTCGCTTTGGGCTTTAAGGCGGTTCACCGAGAACACACACCGAAAGGCTTAACGATTTCATAACCCGTCCTCGGATCTTTAATTAGTTACTAAATTTATTAATTACCACGTATTAATTAAATTTCAACTAATTACACGAGTTTGTATACATGCCTATTTTAATTACCAAAATTAAAATTCTACATGTATGCATGGAGTGGATTTATGATATGATGCATGTCATGGCAATTCCGATTTTATATCTATTTTATGATCGAACACATAAAAAAATAAATTACGGAAAATTTAAACACCGAGATGGATTGTTGGTACCCCCGTAACTAATCTATCCTAGGAAAAATAAATTACAATCTTCTTGTCTTCGAGTCTTGATCTTCGAATCTTGAACTCGAACCGCCGGAACATGAACCACGAACACCCGAGAGGAGAAAATGTCTTTTTAATTAAATAAATCCAATTTATTTTAATTAATCATAGATTTTATTTTATTATGTTACATGTGGCTGCTATTAATTATGTTCCAAAAAAAATAATTTTTTTTTTTATTTATTGTCGGCAATTGAATGATCTAAATAAATAAAAAAAATTAGGTCACAACAAAAAAAATGGTGCAGCCGCAAAAATAAAGACCCTAGCCGCATATATTTATTAAACAGGACTTATAGCGACGCTTTTCAGCGTCGCAGAAAGTCTTGTAGCAGATTTTTAATAAAATTCATCCGTTTCTCCTCGTTCATACCTTGGGTTTCGACTTGATCTTCAATTTTTCAGCAAGATCTTCATCTTTTCCAGCCCGGATAATCAAAATTACAATAAAAGATGCTACTTTTACATAAATTTCGAAAAAAAGACATAAAAAAAAAAATACAATTCCTATGCTCAATTGTTACTAATCAAAAGAGCTACAAAATAGATCTACGGGTAAACAATACCAACCCCCAATCCATCTCTTCAACCAAGACATTCATAACATAAAAAAAAATACATACATGTGCATCGGCCCCAATAAAAAAAATTGGGACAAAAAATCTACATGTTTTACCACTCCTAGATCTAATATTTTATAGGTATAAATATAGATCACCATGGCGACTGATACCACTCTTAGTAATATCATCCGCAGCGGAAGCGATTTATGGATCTAGATCTATATAATACACGTAATAAAATAACTAGATCTATATCTACAAGGGGGGTTGTAGATCATACCTCTTGGATCTCAAAATTCAAGTTGAAGAACCGCAAAGGATGAATGTGAAGATGTGAAGAGCACCACAGTCTTCCGATCGTGTGATCCAAGCAATTCCCGGTGGAAGGAATTCTCGACTCGAACCCTTCCGATATGCTACCCGGAAAAATATCCAAGATTTTCCTCCTCTCCCTTGGCCGAAAAATTCTTTGCTCCTTACTATAAGGTGGGTGTCGAATTTTATGTGTGTGTAAGGCTTGGGAGAACTCTCTTTATATAGGAGAGTAAAACTTAGCCTCCAAGGATTAAATAATTAAGAGATAATTATTACATTAATCCTTTTTCCAAATAAAAGATAAATATAATATTTATCCCAAACAAATTAGGATAAATAAATATATTATCCAATATTCCATGATTTATCATTTAACAAATAAAAGATAAATCACACATTAAATAATTAACCAAGAAAACTAATTCCTTGAATTAATTAAATAACCAAGCATGCACACCTTTTTTCTAATCAAGTCATGCGCATCTTTCCATTAGTTTTGACCAATTGGGTCAAAATTGTCAACACACTAATTTTGGGCCGAGTCCACGAAAAATGTCTTTTCCGTGTATTTAATTATTTAGCCCAACTAATTTAATAGTCCATTAAACATTTAATTCACATATCGTTTTAATAAAATCCAACAAGAACTAAATTAATATTATCAGGATTCGACGTCCGAGAATAGCTATGCTATATTAGGAGGCACGTCGGGGACCATGGACTAATCATCAGCGGCTCCGATAAATCAAATAAATAATTATATAATAATTATATTCGATAAATCAATTACAGGAATATGCCACCATAATCCCGTGACTGCACTCCTCCGATTATGATATTATATTTATCTCCTCACGAGAATAATAATAAGCGTTCATTGATATAATCATTACATATGGATTAATCCTCCATAGACTGTTACCGTTAACCCTTTTCAGAACCTCTTATCCTTATTTACCATTAACCCCCTAGTGATCAATTAATTCATACAACTCACTGGTAGCTAATCAGTGTAATATGAACTCGCGCGATCGATCAGTTTCTAGGATTAACAAATAAGGGAACTGTCTTTCTACATCCATAAATGGAAGGAATGGATTCGTATCTCGTGATAACACGCACTACACACTCAATCCAATACAATGCCAAGATGGGGTAATTCGGATCACGCACTCGGTGTAATCCTTAACCGTCAGGTCAAACCTCATACCTTGATTCAAGCGAGCTTGATCGTGATCACCTCAGGATTAAGATATATCCATAAATATGATCATCGATTGATTCGATAAGACTTCTCGATTACAGAATTATATCGTGAACTCTAATCAAATCGGTCCAGCCCTATATGATATATCTATCATATATAAATGCCCCACTAGGTTCTCTTAACCGAAAGTCTAAATAAGACAATCACAACTATTGTGTTCTGGGCGCATTAATAGCACGTTAAAGGAGAGGCCCGATACTCTCGATAACTTCACTACGGGATAATTTTATTTTAAGTACATCTTCACTAACTCAATCCTCCCGTGTATATACCATACACTGAGTTAAGTGATTACATAAACGATATACTTAGGGTTTTCTGTAGTGTAAATACTATTGTCAATCGGTGATTATGAGAATAATAAATATGAATAATAAAGTCAATTCATTTTTTAAATAAAACAATTACAAAAATTGTCTTTCGGGCATCACACCTAACAGCATATCGGGAGGATTCGAGACGAGGATTTCCTTCCACCGGGAGTTGCTTGGATCACACGTACGGAAGATCCTGGTGCTCTTCACATCTTCTTTCATTCTTCTTTTTGCGGTTCTTCAACTTGGATTTTGAGATCCAAGAGGTATGTTCTACAACCCCCTTGTAGAGTAGATCTAGTTATTTTATTATGTGTAATTTATAGATCTAGATCCTTAAATCGCTTCCGTTGCGGATGATATTACTATTTAACTGTGGTATCGGAGCCAGGTTGATCTATATTTATACGTATAAAATATTAGATCTAGGAGTGGTAAACATGTAAATTTTTGTCCCAATTTTTATAAGGGCCGAAAATTGTTTAATTTTTTTTTATGTTGCGATTGTTGTGGTTTGAAGAGATGGATTGGTGTTGGTACTGTTTACTCATTAGATCTATTGTAGCTCTTTTGTTTAGTAACATTTGAACATAGGAATTGTATTTTTTATGTCATTTTTTTCGAAAATTCCATGTAAAAGTAGTATCTTTTATTGTAACTTTGTAAATCCGGGCTCGAAAAGATGAAGATCTTGCTGGAAAATTGAAGATCAAGGCGAAACCCAAGGTATGAACGAGGAGAAACGGATAAATTTTTTTTAAAATCTGCTACAGGACTTTCTGCAACACTGAAAAGCGTCGCTATAAGTCCTGTTTATAAAAATTCCATGCGGCTAGGGATTTTAATGCATGCGGCTGCATGTAAATTTTTTGACCTAATTTATTTTATTACATGCTGCCGTTTGGCAGATAATTATAAAAAAAAAAAACATTATTTTGGAAAATAATTTAAAACAGCCGCATAATAATAAAAAAAAATATTAATTTTGATTAATTATAATAAATTGGGTTTATTTAATTAAAAAGGCCTTTCTCCCCTCGGGTGTTCGTGGTTCATGATCTGGCGGTTCGAGTTCAAGATTCGAAGATCAAGACTCGAATACATAGATTATGTAATTTACTGCATTCCTAGGATAGATTAGATACGGTGGTACCAACAATCCATCTCGGTGTTTAAATTTTCCGCAATTTATTTTTGATGTGTTTGATCATAAAATAGATATAAAATCGAATGCCATGACATGCATCATATCTTAAATCCACTCCATGCATACATGTAGAATTTTAATTTTGGTAATTAAAATAGGCATGTATACAAACTCGCGTAATTAGTTGAAATTTAATTAATACGTGGTAATTAATTAATTTAGTAACTAATTAAAGATCCGAGGACGGGTTATGAAATCGTTAAGCCTTTCGGTGTGTGTTCTCAGTGAACCGCCGTAAAAGCCCAAACGAGATCACGTTTTCGATTCGTAGTGTCTACGAGATTGAATGATGGTAAAAGAACAATAAATCTTAGATAACAACGGTTCGCCTATAGGTTGGGTGGTCAACTGAGCTTTCCTCGACCGACTGAACCCTCCTAGTGTGATGTATACATGGGGGTCCGGCAAGACTAAGCTACACCTGCGAGCGGAGGGGTGATTCCTTCTTATCTCAATGGGGCTCTCTTGACCCGACATCGTCCGACCGTCACATATGTTCCAACGAATAGGACAGGTAGGCTTGCCTACGTTACCGACACCATTCAGAATCCTTGATTTGATGTGCTTTTATGTTAACATCAAAAAGACGTGGTTAGTTAACCCACCACCACTTCTAAAATATTGAGTGGGAGCGGTGGAGGCGACAGCCAACCCCACGGCCACTACTATAGATACAAGTAAGTGAGAGAAGGGTGACGCCTCGCGGCGCTTTGATTTCGTCCCCCTAAGGATGGTGTTCACCCCTATCAACATTCATGGCTTGGTCTCCGAAAAGATAACTGACCTATCTTAAGACGGCACACTCGGGCATACCTAAGAGATCCGATATAGTGGGTCACACTCATAAAGGATATTCTTGATAATATCTAGGCTAAAAAAGGTAGGTAGTCAATGAATAAAGGGATGTTCTATTCTCGTGGGATGTTCGATTCTCACAAGTTATTCATTGATGAGATTGTCTCGATTTAACCGTCATCTCTTTGACCTACCCTACGACGGCACTGAGATGCGAGGTTAAAACCTTGGAATGGTAGAGTAGACTTACTTATAGTTTACAATTCCTAAAATAAAATAATATAGTAGTGTTAAACTTGAATTAATATATGTCATTTTATTTACAGCATTATATCCCTTACTAAATTGCTTAAAATTTATAATTGACTAGTATTGACTTCGCTAAAAAGTGGAAAGTAACTAGGACGTTGAACTAATTAATCGATAATGCAATTATTTTTCGAAAGAGATATTTTCTCTTAAGCCTTTTAAAAACCAAAGTGACATAAAACGGAAGACAAACTTAGTTTGATCAAAGGTGATTTCGGACTTTGAAATTCTTCTAGTGAATTTTGCGTGTGTAGTGATTACATGAGTAATTTTCTAATTGAAAAATCGGAAAATCATGAAGTGTTACTAGTTGGACGATATTTGGAATCGATGAACTAGTGGGAGCTTTATGATTTGTTGTTTTTTTAGAACATTAGAAAAGTGTAACTGACTACACATGTAACCGTTCTAATTGAAAAACCGAAAGTCATGAAATGTTGCTAGTTGGATGATATTTGCAATCGATGAACTAGTGGGAGTTCTATGATTTGTTGTTTTTCTGGAAACATTGGAACTATGTAAGAAAGATTTTCTAATCGAAAAAATTAGAAAATCATAAAAATAAAGCATTGCTCGTTAGACGGTATTTGGAACCGATAAACTAGTGGGAGCTTTAATGTTATGATTTGTTGTTTTTTCTGGTATATTAGACAATCCGAGAAGTCCCGACGAGTAACACTCGAAATAGACATCCCACGGTTCAAAAGTAGTGTCTACTCAAACGAACCGCTGGTTCAAGACTGTTTCCATTCACGGAAAGTCAAGAATGGGAGAATATGTCTAAAAGTGTTAGTCATCTAAACCGAAAACTTTAAGGTGAACCGAAAATTAATTAATCGAAAATCATAGGATAAGGACGGTGATTTTGGATCACCAACCTATGAATCCTTGGCGATTTTCTCGAGCTAAGTTCTTTGAAAGAACAAGGTAGCAGTGCATTTAACGATTAAAGGAGTAAACAACGGGCAGTTAATTTTAGCTAGAATAGTGGGTGTGATATAAGGATATGAATCTCGGATTCAATCCTTAGATATCCCAGAAAAATTATTTTCTATTTAAGATTCGTTGGAACGAAAGGATTTACCTTCTATTCGATAATTTGTTTGTCGTATAGAAAGTGAATATACCATTTGTAGTACGAATCCAAGACTCGGACTTTTGTTTGATAAAGTCAAAACCACTTACAATTGCTGAAATATGTATATAAAACACATCTTAATAACTATTAAAAGCAATTGGTTTATATATTTAGATAAATGCTTATTCATATTCCATAGTTAGTGCATAGTCCCTAAAAGACAAGACCTGAAGACTGGCTCAGGGTGATTTCTTTCTCCCAGTCTAGATATATTGCCTCAAAGGTTCAATGACTAAGTTTCCTTTCAATTGGGAAAGGATAATGGTTATAAAGAAGTAACATAGCTTGTTCATGACGACCTTCGGGTCTGATGAAAGATACAAGCTAGTAGGAGCTTCCGAGTAGTGACTTCTTGTCTGATAAATATTCAAACACTCCGGAAAGTTTATCCAAAATATTTTGAGGTTTCTCTGTTTTCAACAGAGATAGAGTATTCTATGCTTGGAATAGGCCATTCATAGTCCTCGAGACTGATGCTCAGCCTGCCTCATTGTGACATGTTCTCACTAAGTGAGAAACCGTTAAATTGCCTTACATAGTTTTAGATGTGCTACAATACACTGCTTAACTCAATAAAGATATTGGAAGCAAAATAACGGTTTACATTCAAATATAAGACCGAGAAGTCTACCTAGAATATGCTTTGGAATTTACGGATAAGGTGTGGATTCGGTTCACCCCACTTCCATAAATATAAGCATTTAGCACACGGTGCTTGAAGGTAAGACTGGGAATTTTGCGCATACGTTCGGTCAATGACCATTCGTGATATATCTTTTAAGCTATTGTGTATAAAGGTTAGATATGGGATTTTTGAAATCGGGAAGGGATAGTTATACTATTGCATCCTTTCTGATAGAGTCCATGAACAGCAAAACTTTGAACCTTGAAGTTCGTTTACTCAAGGTAGTTACTAACTGATTAAAATCAGACCACATCCAACATCGGTTGTTGGTGATAACACTAAAACACTACTAAACTAGATCAGAATTTCAATCCACCTAGTAAGTATTGGGAGTATGGTTTGTCCATTACCCATTACGGGTTCTGCGGACTTTGTAGTCTAAGGATCGATTGATGACCTATGGCTCTTTGGTGAGCAGTATGGGATTCTGATTATAGAGGTTGGTTTAATAGCCATAACCCTATGAATGGAGTTCGGTACTCCAGTTCTGTTCATACTCTTGTAGAACCACCTGAGCGTCTCAGGCCCAGTGGGAGTAATTGGATCTACATGGAAAATAGTAGAATGAATAGGAAATTTTATCTTTCAGAGCAAAGATTGAGTGGTCTAGGGGTAATTCCCTAAGAAGTAGAGAGTTAATCAGACCTTGGACTCTCTTACCACTTTGTATTGCATGATTTCGTTCAAAAACAGAAAATAGGGGTGATTCCTTGAGATTTTTCTTGCCGAACAAACGGAGTCTGGAATCATTCGGAACAAAAGGGTATTGCCTTATGAACTTATGACAGGATGACTGTCAAGGCTTATGTCCTTTGTGGATAAAAAGAAAACCTCTCGGTCATTGAAAGTCATATATTTCTACAATGTGTGGATTTGACCAGAATATTGATAAGTCTTTTGTAGACTGGATATCAATTTTAGTACAGTAGTGAATATATACATATATTAGTGTTTGTGAAGGATAACACTAAACCATTTGGGATCAACATGGGTGTGATATCTGAAGTCAGAATCTGACAATGCCACAATTCTCTGCAACAGAGATTTGGACAACATTCTAAAGAGTTTGACTCGGTCGAATTCATTAGAATCACCATCCTGTTTCCCATCCATCTTATTGGTTAAGATGATGCATCTGTGTATGCAACATTCAACGAGGAAGTTCTACCCTATGCCTCAGGAATGACTCTCTAAATCGTCGGATCAAGAGAAATGAGATAGATTCTCTTTCTAGTAAGAGATGGTCAGGTTATTGAACGTCAACTTTGATCGAATCTTAGATTCGGCGGTTAACAAAGCAAGTTTAGTATGTCCTTCAGTATCTTGAGAGAACGAGGAATAATAAGCGGACATATTCATGTGTGAAATTAGATATGTGTGATACACTGATTTTGACTTTAAGTCAGATTGAGGATGATCGTTAAGTCGATCTCGGGCTCAGTGTTTACTCTTGTGTTGAAGTTATTGCCTGGAGGAATCCAGCAGCGCCAACTCGACTTGAACTAGTTGGGTGATTAGCGGCTTTTGTAGTGACTATAGAGGCGACATAGCTTAAGGATTTCCTTTTCATATCTGGGAGTGATTCTAGATTTGGAAGCCGATACCACATCATTGTGCAAACGATGAAGGGGTAGCTTATAAGGATTTTCGAAATCACTAGAGGTCAAAAGCATATTGGGAAAGTACCACATGATTAGATGGACCGGTAACGTTTCGATTCTACGGATCGTCTCGAGCTGACAACCTGACTAATCATTAAGCCCCATGATATTTAGATGTAGGTACTCCCCGAGTCACTGACCTATCCTACGACGGCACACTCGGAGTGTATTTTGTCATATGCAATGGTTATGATATGCTTAATGGGTACTAGAATACGGGATGGGTCTCCATTGCTTTAGAGCAAGTGGGAGATGTAGTTTATTGTATTTTAAATAATAGGGTGTGCTCTAAAAAAATTAATCACATGCTTTCGTGCAAGCGGGAGATTGTTAGGTGTGATGCCCGAAAGACAATTTTGTAATTGTTTTATTTAATAAATGAAATGATATTATTATTCATATTTATTATTCTCATATTCACCGATGTGACAATAGTATTTACACTACAGAAAACCCTAAAGTATGTCGTTTATGTAATCACTTAACTCAGTTTATGGGATATACACGGGAGGATTGAGTTAATGAAGATGTACTTAAAATACAATTAGCCCGTAGTGAAGTAATCGAGAGTATCGGGTCTCTCCTTTAACGTGCTATTAATGCGCCCAGAACACAATAGGTGTGATTGTCTTATCCGGACTTTCGGTTAAGAGAACCTAGTAGGGGCATTTATATATGATAGATATATCATATGAAATTTGGACCGATTTGATTAGAGTTCACGATATACTTCCGTGTCGAGATGTCTTATCGAATCAATCGATGATCATATTTATGGATATATCTTAATCCTGAGGTGATCACAGTCAACTGCTTGAATCAGTATGAGGTTTGACTTGACGGTTAAGGATTACAGTGAGTCTTTTTAGTAATATCATCCGCAGCGGAAACGATTTAAGGATCTAGATCTATAAAATACACGTAATAAAATAACTAGATCTATATCTACAAGGGGGTTGTAGATCATACCTCTTGGATCTCAAAATCCAAGTTGAAGAACCGCAATAGAAAGAACGAACAAGGTGTGAAGAGCACCACGATCTCCCGTACGTGTGATCCAAGCAACTCCCGGTGGAAGGAAATCCTCGTCTCGAATCCTTCCGATATGCTACCCGGAAAAACCTCCAAGATTTTTCCCAACCCTCTTGGCTGAAATTTCTTCCTCCTCTCTAAGAGGTGGAACTCGAAAATATTGTGTGTATTAAGGCTTGGGAGAACTCTCTTTATATAGGAGAGTAAAACTTAGCCTCCAAGGATTTAATATTTAATACAAAATCAATTATAATAATCCTATTAAATAAAAGATAATCCCATAGTATTCTAGAACAAATCCAGAATAATATTTATCTTTATTTATTACCATAAATATTTATCCAATAAATATTTTGTGCACATGTCTTATTAATACACAAGAAAACTAATTCTTGTTGACTAAGCATGCTTATGGCCGAAATTCATCATTTGTGACCTAGTCACTATGATTTTCGACTAACACACCAATTTTGGGCCAAGATCATGAAAAATGTCTTTTCCACATATTTAATTATTTAGTCCAACTAATTTAATAGTTCACTAAACAATTAATTCACATATCGTTTTAATAAAGTCAAACAAGAACTAAATTAATATTATTAGGATTCGACGTCCGAGAATAGCTATGCTATATTAGGAGGCACGTCGGGGACCATGGACTAATAATCGTGCTCGATAAATCAAATAAATAATTATCTTACGAATGTAATAATTATATTCGATAAATCAATCACGAGGAATATGCCACCATAATCCCGTTCGCACTCCTCCAATTATGAGATTATATTTATCTCCTCACGATAATAATAATAAGCGTCCATTGATATAATCATTACATATGGATTAATCCTCCATAGATCGCTCATTCTAAATCGGGAAGTTACCGTTAACCCTTTTTTAGAACCTCTTATCCTTATTTACCATTAACCCCTAGTGATCAATTAATTCATACAACTCACCGGGTAGCTAATCGTGTAATATGAACTCCATGGATCGATCGCTTTCTAGGATTAACAAATAAGGGAACTGCTTATCTACATCCGTAAATGGAAGGAATGGATTCCGTATCGTGATAACACGGACTACTCACTCAATCCAAAGACAATGCCAAGATGGGGTAATTCGGACCACGCACTCGTGTAATCCTTAACCGTCAAGTCAAACTTCATAATCGATTCAAGCGGTTGGATCGTGATCACCTCGAGATTAAGATATATCCATAAATATGATCATCCATTGATTCGATAAGAATTCTCGATTACGGAATTATATCGTGAACTCTAATCAAATCGGTCCAGCCATATATGATATATCTATCATATATAAATGCCCCATTAGGTTCTCTTAACCGAAAGTCCGGATAAGACAATCACACCTATTGTGTTCTGGGCGCATTTATAGCACGTTAAAGGAGAGACCCGATACTCTCGATTAACTTCACTACGGGCTAATTGTATTTTAAGTACATCTTCACTAACTCAATCCTCCCGTGTATATACCATACACTGAGTTAAGTGATTACATAAACGATATACTTTAGGGTTTTCTGTAGTGTAAATACTATTGTCACATCGGTGATTATGAGAATAATAAATATGAATAATAATATCATTTCATTTATGTTAGGAAATCACTAGTTTAACGCAGCGGAATTTAAAATTTGATTTCCTTTTCTAGATCGTTCTTCGTTTAATGCAATAAACACGTTAAGTAGTTTGACGGTTATACCTTAGATGATCTACAAGATCGTCGCTTTGACCGCCAACGGAGAGTAGTTCAATGCGCAAGCCGCCCACGCGTCCGGCCTCTATCGCTAATCCACACGAACCCCTCGCTTGAATCCTCCTTGACTCTTATCGGAAAAAACTCCGGGTCGCTAGATCGGACCTTTTCTTCCTCACAAACTCACTATGGAGAGCTCTCTATTTTACACAAGAATTATGAACTCTTGCAATTGTGTTGTACAAAAGAGCTTGACACCCACTTCCTTTTATGTAGAGGAAGTGCGCCCCAATAGTAGTGTAGGAGAAGAAAACCTTTTCTAATAAAATAAGGAAAATCAACTAGATTGATTTATCTCTTTAATTATAATTTATTTTGTCAATATCATATATTGATTATAATTATCTTATTACCATAAATCTATTTTTCCAAAATCAATTAATATCTTGTATTAATATTATGGTAATCTTATTAATTAAAGTGCACAATCCAAGTGTATCTTGTACACTCAAAAGTGGCGCCCCATATCCCAAAAATTGACTTCCGGAATATTCTTTAATTAATCTAATTTATGTATATAATTAATATCTTGTATTTTATTTATTCATAATAAATAAATACCACCATATTAATTTACCACTATAACCTTTATAGTCTGTAGATATAACTTTCCTTATTTGGTTATCAACTATAACCGCATTTTAATCCGACTCGATGTTCATATGTGTGTGACCCGATAGGCTTCCGAATATGTTGGCCGCAGATACAAAGTGCAATTTACTAAAATGCCCTTCATACCTAACGATCACGGGATAGCGTCTAGCAACACACCGTGACCCCCAATCATCGGAAGAGTCAAAAGCAATGACTACTACCTTTCATGTGAAGCAGTTACCGTGTAACTTACAATCCTATCGCTATAATAATATCCATACGATCGTATCTCGAGTGTCAATACATTGACGATCGTATCTTATAATCTGGATATCATGCTCTCTCGAATAACACATTTACTCCCACTTTGCAAATATTCTCGAGAGCTAGACATTCCTTATAGAAGCCATTTCGGATATTCAATCCCAATCATAGGATACGCGATTCCCGGACGACCAATCATGTATACTCCGCGTGCTTCAATATCATACCCAATCACTACCGCATGATCGCCCGTGGTTAGGAGAAATCTCAATAGTGTCAAAGCATGACAATCCACACCGTGATGCCATGAAGACTCGGTCAAAAGGATAATTACACAACCGCCACATAGTGTGACACTTAATGTAAGTGGAGTCGGTCCTAACGTCGCATTCTCTAATACACGCCCGTGCATACCCAAGTGTCTCTACACTTCGATAGACGCGAGATCTATCCCTATCTTCTAAAAGATAGAAGACATCCAATACGTGCTAGTCTGATTATACTATCAATGTCCCATTTGATAATATGTAAGACTAGAGACATTTAAGTACCAACCTTGTTATAGTGATTAGAGATCTCATCAACCATAATCACTATCATGGTTTCTCTATCACAGATCGATACTAGGGACGTTACTATATATATACAACAAATAATATGAAGACAAACAATATATAATAACATAAGTGCTTTTATTAATCATAATAACGTTATTACATGAACTAAATAGACTGTAAATGACCCGACCCGGTCGGATCCGGTCCGACCCGATTGGGTTTAGGACACCTTTCCAACAATCTCCCACTTGGCCTAAAGCCAATCACCCATATGCCTAAGCCCGTGCAAGTGAACATGTTTCTCATGCTTAGCTTGAGACAATGCCTTGGTTAACGGATCAGCTATGTTATCATCCGTGTGGACTTTCTCTATCTTTACATCTCCTCTATCTACTATCTCTCTAATCAAGTGATAGCGCCAGAGCACATGTTTGGACTTCGATGAGACCTTGGTTCCTTTGATCGAGATATCGCTCCATTATTATCACAAAGATGCAGGTACTGGACTTCAATGGAGGAACCACACCAAGTTCAGTAATGAACTTCTTCATCCAAACTGCTTCCTTTGCCGCCTCCGAGGCTGCTATGTATTCGGCTTCCGTTGTAGAGTCCGCAGTAGTCTCCTGCTTGGAACTCTTCCAGCTCACTGCTCCGCCGTTAAGCGTGAAAACAAATCCAGTTGTGACTTGTAGTCATCCTTGTCGCTTTGGAAACGGCATCCGTGTAACCTCGTAATACTAAATCATCGTTCCGAAAACCAGGAACATATCCCTAGTACGTCTCAAGTACTTAAGGATATTTTTGACAAAGAATCCAGTGACCATCACCTGGATTGGGTGAATACCTACTAGTCATACTAAGAGGCAGGGACGTCTGGTCTTGTGCATAACATGGCATACATGATAGACCCAATTGCCGAAGCATAAGGGACTTTACTCATTTGTGCCCTTTCCTCCTCCTCTGTCTTAGGACTCATTCCTTCGACAGTAGACCCCATGTGACATGGGCAAAATCCTTTCTTGGATCGCTCCATGCCGAATCTCTTCAACATCTTGTCTATGTAGGTGGATCATGCGACGGACCAAGCAACCTTTTAGATCTATCTCTATAGATCTTTATTCCCAGAATATAGGCTGCCTCACCCAAGTCCTTCATTGAGAAGTTCTTGGATAACCAAGCTTTGACTGATTGTAACATAGGCACATCATTCCCTATGAGCAGTATGTCATCCACATAAAGCACTAAGAACACAATGGCACTCCCATTAACCTTCTTGTAAACACAGGGCTCATCTTCGTTCTTGATGAAATCAAACTGTTTGATTATCTCATCAAAGCGAAGATTCCAACTCCGAGAAGCTCGCTTTAATCCATAAATGGATCTTTGCGCTTTACACACCATCCTGGCGTCATTGGTTGTGAAACCTCAGTCGTGTCATATACACTTCCTCGAGACGTGGTTCCCGTTAAGGAAAGCCATTTTTCACATCCATCTCGATTTACGTAATCATGGTATGCCGCAATAGCAAGCAAAATTCTAATGGATTTTAACATGGCAACAAAGTAGAAGGTTTCATCATAGTCAACTCCTTGTCTTTGCTTATAACCTTTTGCCACCAACCTAGCCTTGTAGGTGGTCACGTTATCGTCCATGTCGGTCTTTCTCTTAAAGACCCATTTACACCCTATGGGAACTATTCCCTCAGGTGGATCAACTAAGTTCCAAACTTGGTTGTCTTTCATGGATTCCATTTCGTAATTCATGGCTTGAGCCATTTCTCTTTGTCGTGCCTTAACAAAGACTCTCCTCATAAGTTCTAGGGTCCTCATCTTCCATGAGATACACGCCAATGTACCTTTCGGGTCCACGGCGTTCCCTGGTGGATCTTCGAGGTGTAATTGTGTCTACGGTAGAGGGTGGCGCCACATTTGTATGTGGTGTCTCCTCTACTTCCATCAATGGATCGTTATCCGTAAGTGGTTCTCGAATTTCTTCGAGATCAATCTTACTCCCACCGACCCTATCCGAGAATAAACTCTTTCTCCAGAAAGTGGCCAGTCCTGGCAACAAACACCTTTTGTTCCTCAGGGTGGTAAAATTGGTACCCTTTGGTTTCCCTAGGATAACCCACAAACAGACATTTGTCAGATCTAGGTTCCAGTTTGTCAGGCATGGTTCGTTTCACATAAACTGGACATCCCCAAGGTTTCATGTAACCTAGTGTTGGTTTCTTCCCTTTGAACACTTCATAGGGAGTGGACTCAACCGTCTTTGATGGAACTCGGTTCGAGTGTATAGATGCGGTTTCTAGAGCATACCCCAAAACGATTTTGGAAGAATCGCATAGCTCATCATGGAACGTACCATGTCTAACAAAGTACGATTCCTCCTCTCGAGATATGCCATTCATTTGTATGCGTCACACTGGAGGGGTCCATTCAGGTAGAATCCCATTCTCCTTTAAATAACTTTGAAACTCTCCATCTAGGTATTCTCCACCTCGATCGGATCGAAGTGTTTTGATTTCTTTACCTAGTTGTTTCTCCACTTCACTTCTGAATTCTTTGAACTTTTCGAAGGCTTCAGACTTATACTTCATTAAGTATATATAACCATAGCGAGAATGGTCATCAGTGAAAGTGATAAAATAAGAGTATCCTCCTTTGGCTTGAATTGACATTGGGCCACACACATCAGTATGTATAAGCTCAAGCAATTCATTGGATCTTATCCCTTTGCCACTAAAAGGTGACTTTGTCATCTTACCAAGTAAACAAGCTTCGCATGTATCAAACGATTCGTAATCGAATTGATCCAACATTCCATCTTTATGGAGTTTGGAAATGCGATTCTTATTTATATGGCCAAGTCTACAATGCCATAAGTAGGATTCATTCAAGTCATTTGTTTTGGCTTTCTTGTTATTTATATTAAGTACATCAACATTCATATCTAATATGTAGAGACCATTGCTAAGTATGCCAGTACCATAAAAGATTCCATCACGTGAAAAAGAACAACATTTATTCTCAAACGTAAAAGAAAATCCATCAACATCTAATGCAGAAATAGAAATAATGCTCTTCGTAAGAGCAGGAACAAAATAACAGTTATTGAGTTCTAGTACTAGCCCACTGGGCAATGAAAGAAAATAAACTCCTACGCCGGTAAGCAACAACACTTGCTCCATTTCCAACGCGTGAGTCCACCTCTCCTCCTTCTTCAGATCTCTAGTTCTTCTTAGTGCCTGCATATTCGTACAAATATGAGAACCACAACCATGATCTAATACCCAAAGTGGTTAGACTTAGAAGAAGTAATGTTGATCTCAATCATAAATATACACGAAGTCGAAGCATCGTAATGCTTCTTCTTGGTACTCAAGAAGCCCTTGCGCTTTCTCTCCAATGTCCGGTCTCACCGCAATGGAAGCAAGCATCCTTGGATTTGTCTTTTGCTATCTTAGGCGTTGGCTTAGGTGCAGCCTTCGCCTTCTTGGACTTTTTCTCGGCTTTTGCCTTGCCCTTGCTCGAAGTGACCAAAGAACACTTGCTTTCCTTCCCTACAAAGGCCTTCAAAGGCAGCTTTCAACATGTTCAATAACTCCGCTGGAAGCAATCTATCTTGTTCATGTGATAGTTCATCACAAACCGTGAGAATGAGTCGGTAGAGATTGCGAGAATCAAGTCAATACTCAACTCGCTCCAACTTGTGGCCCACTTCCCAAGCCTCTCTATGTACCCGATCATTTTAAGCACGTGTGACCCCACAGCAGTCCCAGATGCCATCTTACAACTAAACAGGGCCTTCGAGACCTCGTACCTCTCAGTGCGAGACTGAGAAGCGTAAAGTTCCTTCAGGTGGACCATGATAGAGTAGGCGTCGATAGACTCATGCTGTTTCTGCAGCTCCGGTGTCATAGAAGCAAGCATGATACATGTAGCATCGATCTTGTCGAGCGAGGCTTGTTGTACTTCTCGGCGACATCTGCACCGAACCCTCACCTGGGCTTTTCCGGTAGGGCCTCGTCCAAGACATAGCCAATCTTCTCGTGCCTCAAAACGATTTTGAGGTTTCTTTCCCAATCGAGAAAATTAGTTTCGTCAAGCTTGTTTTCGATGATAAAACGAAGGTTCAATTTGTTTGACATTTTCTACAACAATAAATAAAGATAGAATAAGTAAAAGCTCATGTATAAAAACCTAAATTTGCACTAAGAAATTTATAAGGTTTTACTCCCACTAGCCAACTATTCCCTATTGGCTTTCAAGAATTTTAATTAATTCTTTAGTGGTCGGACCCTATCTAGTTGCCTTAATCCCGACGGTGGTCGATCAATCTCGGCAATTTCGAAGGTAGGTACTCTACCACCGCATCGCATGCGACTCCCAAAGGGTCGACTAGTCAACTCTTTGACGTCTCACATCTCTATGTGATAGTCAACCCTTTGTCTCTAAAGTCGACGGCCCTCGACGGTGGCCAATCACCGAAAGACTTTAGTCGAGTCATAACCCAATATTCATGAGATCTCGTGGCGATCATATCTCAATAATAACGATATACCCGTGGTAGGTCAACTCCCGACGGTGGTCGATCGCTTGGATCCGAACAAAGGCTCTTCACCGTCATTATAATATTGGGAGACAATTTTGGCTCGATTATTGGAGTGGGAATAATTTTAAATTAATTCACTTAATTAATTTGGTTTAATTATGGTCTCATCTACTATGTGCATATTACTACGATATCATATAAAGTAAAACATACACAACATTCCGCGCATAAAATAACCGGTATGATCATGGACTTTTCCTAGGTGCGGTTTCGAATACAAACTGACGAAACCGCGGGTCACAAACTAAGGGTATCTGCAACCGCCAATAGGATCTTTATTGCTGTACGCCAATGGGTTCTTTATTTCTCCTTGGTCTCGAACTTCTTGCTCCATTCTTGTTACATAATAAATAATTACACCCGCCGCACACGGGGGGGAACTCAGGGAATGGGATAAATGCAAAAAGTAAACTAGGTCACGTTCTTCATAACGGCCTAGGACAATTTTTTTCAAAAACCAACATAAAGAAAACATTCCCATCTATCCTATTGGTCGAGTCCATGATCAATCGGGGTCCATATAATCACATTATATCTACACATCTAATCCATACAATTTTATCTTATGAAAAAGATTAAATTCTAATTTTAACTACTACTACTCATGCGTCTTTATTTTATCACATCAAATAATTAAATAACTTTTAATTAATTATATGATTTAACCGAAAATTAAAATTAACATTTAATTTTAAATCGATTTCAATTTTAATTAAATTTGAACTATTCAAAATAAAATTAAAATTTTAAAGTCTCCTATTTGTTTCATTTCCAAAACTAAATTTAGCTTAGGCTCACCCACCACTTTCCAAAATCAAAATTTTGGAAGTGGCTTGCACTTGCAAGCTATTCCAAATCAAATATTTGGAAAGGGCCTAGGCCTACTCCAAATCAAATATTTGGAAAGGCCAAATTATTTTAGTCTAGGCCTGGCCTCTTTCCAAAATCAAAATTTTGCAAGTGGCCTAGGCTTAGGCCTATTCCAAATCAAATATTTGGAAAGGGCTGAGCTTTATTCCAAATCAAATATTTGGAAAGGCCAAATAATTTTGGTTTAGGCTCAGCCACTTTCCAAAATCAAAATTTTGAAGTGGCTTCAAAGCTTTCAGCCTATTCCAAATCAAATATTTGGAAAGGGCTCAGGCCTATTCCAAATCAAAATTTGGAAAGGCCAATGTCCCATATGGTTTTCCCAATGGTCCAAACTATTTGAACCATTGGTTGGCCATATGACACAACTAAACAAACGAGATATCTATGCACAATAAAATATCACAAAACGAAAAGGGTTGATCTCCCCCATTGGAAGAGGAGAGCCGACGGACGGCAACCCTAGGGTTACCGCCGCCGCCGCCACGCCGCCCCTTGAGAGAGGGGGCGCCACGAATGGCCGACCCCCAAAGAACCCTATTTTTTTTTTATTTTATTATTTTTGTTTTAACGTTTCGTGATTTAAATCTTGCATCTATCGATTAAATACTACGCATTTAATTTATGCTTATTGCTTAAGCACGAAGTCCGGCTCTGATACCACTGTTAGGAAATCACTAGTTTAACGCAGCGGAATTTAAAATTTGATTTCCTTTTCTAGATCGTTCTTCGTTTAATGCAATAAACACGTTAAGTAGTTTGACGGTTATACCTTAGATGATCTACAAGATCGTCGCTTTGACCGCCAACGGAGAGTAGTTCAATGCGCAAGCCGTCCACGCGTCCGGCCTCTATCGCTAATCCACACGAACCCCTCGAATCCTCCTTGACTGCTATCGTAAAAACTCCGGTCGCTAGATCGACCTTTTCTTCCTCACAAACTCACTATGGAGAGCTCTCTATTTTACACAAGAATTATGAACTCTTGCAATTGTGTTGTACAAAAGAGCTTGACACCCACTTTCTTTTATAGAGGAAGTGGCGCCCCAATAGTAGTGTAGGAGAAGAAAACTTTTCTAATAAAATAAGGAAAATCAACTAGATTGATTTATCTCTTTAATTATAATTTATTTTGTCAATATCATATATTGATTATAATTATCTTATTACCATAAATCTATTTTTCCAAAATCAATTAATATCTTGTATTAATATTATGGTAATCTTATTAATTAAAGTGCACAATCCAAGTGTATCTTGTACACTCAAAAGTGGCGCCCCATATCCCAAAAATTGACTTCCGGAATATTCTTTAATTAATCTAATTTATGTATATAATTAATATCTTGTATTTTATTTATTCATAATAAATAAATAACACCATATTAATTTACCACTATAACCTTTATAGTCTAGAGATAAACTTTCCTTATTTGGTTATCAACTATAACCGCATTTTAATCCGACTCGATGTTCATATGTGTGTGACCCGATAGGCTTCCGAATATGTTGGCCGCAGATACAAAGTGCAATTTACTAAAATGCCCTTCATACCTAACGATCACGGGATAGCGTCTAGCAACACACCGTGACCCCCAATCATCGGAAGAGTCAAAAGCAATGACTACTACCTTTCATGTGAAGCGCTTACCGTGTAACTTACAATCCTATCGCTATAATAATATCCATACGATCGTATCTCGAGTGTCAATACATTGACGATCGTATCTTATAATCTGGATATCATGCTCTCTCGAATAACACATTTACTCCCACTTTGCAAAGATTCTCGAGAGCTAGACATTCCTTATAAGAAGGCCATTTCGGATATTCAATCCCAATCATAGATACGCGATTCCCGGACGACCAATCATGTATACTCCGCGATGCTTCAATATCATACCCAATCACTACCGCATGATCGCCCGTGGTTGGGAGAAATCTCAATAGTGTCAAAGCATGACAATCCACACCGTGATGCCATGAAGACTCGGTCAAAAGGATAATTACACAACCGCCACATAGTGTGACACTTAATGTAAGTGGGTCACTCTAACGTCGCGCATTCTCTAATACACGTCCACGTCATACCCAAGTGTCTCTACACTTCGATAGACGAGATCTATCCCTATCTTCTAAAAGATAGAAGACATCCAATACGTGCTAGTCTCGATTATACTATCAATGTCCCATTTGATAATATGTAAGACTAGAGACATTTAAGTACCAACCTTGTTATAGTGATTAGAGATCTCATCAACCATAATCACTATCATGGTTTCTCTATCACAGATCGATACTAGGGACGTTACTATATATATACAACAAATAATATGAAGACAAACAATATATAATAACATAAGTGCTTTTATTAATCATAATAACGTTATTACATGAACTAAATAGACTGTAAATGACCCGACCCGGTCGGATCCGGTCCGACCCGATTGGGTTTAGGACACCTTTCCAACAATTTATTAAATAAAACAATTACAAAATTGTCTTTCGGGCATCACACCTAACAATCTCCCACTTGCACGAAAGCATGTGATTATTTGTTTTAGAGCACACCCTATTATTTAAAATACAACAAAGTACATCTCCCACTTGCTCTAAAGCAATGGAGACCCATCCCGTATTCTAGTACCCATTAAGCATATCATAACCATTTCAGATTCCAAAGTACACTCCGAGTATGCCGTCGTAGGATAGGTCAGTGACTCGGGAGCACCTACATCTAAATGTCATGGGTCTTAATGATTAGTCAGTTGTCGGCTCGAGACGATCCGTAGAATCGAAACGTTACGGTCCATCTAATCATGTGGTACCGAGTAAACACTCGAGCCCGAGATCGACTTAACGATCATCCTCAATCTGACTTAAAGTCAAAATCAGTGTATCACACATATCCAAGTTCACACATGAATATGTCCGCATATTGTTCCTCGTTCTCTCAAGATACTAAAGGACATACTAAACTTGCTTTGTTAACCGCCGAATCTAAGATTCGATCAAAGTTGACGCTTCAATAACTGACCATCTCTTACTAGAAAGAGAATATATCCCATTTCTCTTGATCCAAAGATTTGAGAGTCATTCCTGAGGCATAGGGTAGAACTTCCTCGTTGAATGTTGCATACACAGATGCATCATCTTAACTAATAAGATGGATGGGAAACCAGTGACTGATTCTAATGAATTCGACCGAGTCAAACTCTTCAGAATGTTGTCCAAATCTCTATTGCAGAGAATTGTGGCATTGTCAGATTCTGACTTCAGATAACACACCCATGTTGATTCCAACTGGTGCAGTGTTATCCTTCACAAACACTAATATATGTATATATTCACTCATCAGACTAAAATTGATATCCAGTCTACAAAAGACATATCAATATTCTGGTCAAATCCACATATTGTAGAAATATATGACTTCCAATGACCGAGAGGTTTGCTTTTTATCCACAAAGGACATAAGCCTTGACAGTCATCCTGTCATAAGTTCATAAGTCAATACCCTTCTGTTTCGAATGAATCCAGACTCCGTTTGTTTGGCAAGAAATCTCAGGGAATCACCCCTATGTTCTGCTTATGAACGAAATCATGCAATACTAAGTGGTAAGAGAGTTCAAGGTCTGATTAACTCTCTACTTCTTAGGGAATTACCCCTAGACCACTCTAGATTTGCTCTGAAAGATAAACTTTCCTATTCATTCTACTCTTTTCCGTGTAGATCTAATTACTCCCACTAGGCCTGAGACACTCAGGTGGTTCTACAAGAGTATGAACAGCTCTGGAGTACCGAACTCCATTCACAGGGTTATGGCTATTAAACCAACCTCTATTATCAGAATCCTATACTGCTCACAAAAGAGCCATAGGTCATCAATTGATCCTCAGACTACAAAGTCCACAGAAACCGTAATGGGTAATGGATAAACCATACTCCCAATACTTACTGGGTGGATCGAAATTCTGATCTAGTTTAGTAGTATTTAGTGTTATCACCAACAACCGATGTTGGACGTGGTCTGATTTTAATCAGTTAGTAACTACCTTTAGTAAATGTACTTCAAGGTTTAAGATTTTGCTGTTTATGGATTCTATCAGGAAGGATGCAACAGTATAACTGTCCCTTCCCGATTTCAAGAATCTTATAACAAACCTTTTTCTCAATGCTACAAGATATAGAACGATTGGTCACTGACCGAACGTGTTCGCGAAATTTCCAGACCTACCTTCAAGCACCGTGTGCTAAATGCTTATATTTATAGAAGTGGGGTGAACCGAATCCACACCTTATCCGTAAATTCCAAAGCATATTCTAGGTAGACTTCTCGGTCTTGCATATCAATGTAAACCGTTATTTCGCTTCCAATATCTTTATTGAGTTAAGTAGTGTATTGTAGCACATCTAAGACTATGTAAGGCAATTTAACGGTTTCTCACTTAGTGAGAACATGTCACAATGAGGCAGGCTGAGCATCAGTCTCGAGGACTATGAATGGCCTATTCCAAGTATAGAATACTCTATCTCTGTTGAAAACAGAGAAACCTCAAAATATTTTGGATAAACTTACCGGAGTGTTTGAATAGTTATCAGACAAGAAGTCACTACTCGGAAGCTCCTACTAACTTGTATTTTTCATCAGACCCCGAAGGTCGTCATGAACAAGCTATGTTACTTCTTTATAACCATTATCCTTTCCCGATTGAAAGGAAACTTAGTCATTGAACCTTTGAGACAATATGACCAGGCTGGGAGAAAGGAATCACCCTGAGCCAGTCTTCAGGTCTTGTCTTTTAGGGACTATGCACTAACTATGGAATATGAAGAAGCGTTTATCTAAATATAGAAACCAATTGCTTTTAATATTCTTAAGATGTGTTTTATATACATAATTCAGCAGTTGTAAGTAGTTTTGACTTTATCAAACAAAAGTCCGAGTCTTGGATTCGTACTACAAATGGTATATTCACTTTCTATACGACAAACAAATTATCGAATAGAAGGTAAATCCATTCGTTCCAACGAATCTTAAACAGAAAATAATTTTTTTCCGTGATATCCAAGGATTGAATCCGAGATTCATTTCCTTATATCACTCCCACTATTCTAGCTAAAATTAACTGCCCGTTGTTTACTCTTTTAATCGTTAAATGCACTGCTACCTTGTTCTTCCAAAGAACCTAGCTCGAGAAAATCGCCAAGGATTCATAGGTTGGTGATCCAAAATCACTTTCATTATCCTATGATTTTCAGTTAATTAATTTTCGGTTCAGCCTTAAAATTTTCTCAGTTTAGGTGACTAACACTTTTAGACATAGTCTCCCATTCTTGACTTTCCGTGAATGGAAACAGTCTTGAACCAGCGGTTCGTTTGAGTAGACACTACTCTTGAACCGTGGGATGTCTATTTCGAGTGTTACTCGTCGGGACTTCTCGGATTTTCTAATATACCGGAAAAACAACAAATCATATTAAAGCTCCCACTAGTTTATCGGTTCCAAATACCGTCTAACGAGCAATGCTTTATTTATGATTTTCCGATTTTTTCGATTTAGAAAAAAATCTCATAGTTCCAATATTTCCAGAAAAACAACAAATCATAGAACTCCCACTAGTTCATCGATTCCAAATATCGTCCAACTAGCGACATTTCATGACTTTCCGGTTTTTCAATTAGAACGGTTACGTGTGTAGTCAGTTACACTTTTCTAATGTTCTAGAAAAACAACAAAAAATAAAGCTCCCACTAGTTCATCGATTCCAAATATCGTCCAACTAGTAACACTTCATGATTTTCCGATTTTTCAATTAGAAAATTACTCGTGTACACACTCAAAATTCACTAGAAGAATTTCAAAGTCCGAAATCACCTTTGATCAAACTAAGTTTGTCTTCCGTTTGACACGAATGACACTAGTGACATACCTATATGTCACTGGTTTTTAAAAGGCTTAAGAGAAAATATCTCTTTCGAAAATTAATTTGCATTATTGATTAACTAGTTCAACGTTCTAGTTACTTTCCACTTTTTAACGAAGTCAATACTAGTCAATTATTAATTTTAAGCAATTTAGTAAGGGATATAATGCTGTAAATAAAATGACATATATTAATTCAAGTTAACACTACTATATTTATTTTAGGAATTGTAAACTAAAATTAAGTCTACTCTACCATTCCAAGGTTTTAACCTCGAATCTCAGTGCCGCCGTAGGGTAGGTCAAAGAGATGACGGTTAAATCGAGACAATCTCATCAATGAATAACTTGTGAGAATCAAACATCCCACGAGAATCGAACATCCCTTTATTCATTGACTACCTTCCTTTTTTAGCCTAGATATTACCAAAAAATATCCTTTATGAGTGTGACCTACTATATCGGATCTCTTAGGTACGCCCCGAGTGTGCCGTCGTAGGATAGGTCGGTGACCCCGACGAGTACCGGAAATCCTATCCTTTCGGAGACCAAGCCATGAATGTTGATAGGGGTGAACACCATCCGTAGGGGGACGAAATCAAAGCGCCGCGAGGCGCCACCCTTCTCTCACTTACTTGTATCTATAGTAGAGGCGTGGGGTTGGTTGTCGCCTCCCGCTCCCACTCAATATTTTGGAAGTGGTGGTGGGTTAACTAACCACGTCTTTTTGATGTTAACATAAAAGCTCATCAAATCAAGGATTCCGAATGGTGTCGGTAACGTAGGCAAGCCTACCCGTCTTATTCATTGGAACATATGTGACAGTCGGACGAAATCGGGTCAAGATAGCCCCATTGAGATAAGAAGGAATCACCCCTCTGCTCTCCAGTGTAGCTTAGTCTTGCCGGACCCCCGTGCATACATCACACTAGGAGGGTTAAGTCGGTTGAGCGAAGCTCAGTTGACCACCCAACCTATAGGCGAACAGTTTTTATCCAAGATTTATTGTTCTTTTACCATCATTCAATCTCGTAGACACTACGAATTGAAAACGTGATCTCGTTTGGGCTTTAAGGCGGTTCACCGAGAACACACACCGAAAGGCTTAACGATTTCATAACCCGTCCTCGGATCTTTAATTAGTTACTAAATTAATTAATTACCACGTATTAATTAAATTTCAACTAATTACACGAGTTTGTATACATGCCTATTTTAATTACCAAAATTAAAATTCTACATGTATGCAAGGAGTGGATTTATGATATGATGCATGTCATGGCAATTCCGATTTTATATCTATTTTATGATCAAACACATAAAAAATAAATTGCGGAAAATTTTAAACACCGAGATGGATCGTTGGCACCCCCGTATCTAAGATTAGAAAAAAAAAAAAAAAAACAAAACCCTAACTAGGGTTTACTACTTTCTAACAAAATCTGTAGCTGTTCGAACTCTTCAACGATCGGCATACCAAACGGACTCGGATCGGGACGAAACTTTCCAGATATGTTCTTCACCTCTCTATCTTCAATATGGACGGTTGGATCGGTGCTTTGACTTACCAATTTTCTCCAGTTAGCCGCCCAACTTGATGCTGAATCTGACTTTGACTGCAGCGCATCAAAGACTTCCCGAGGAAGATCGGGAATCTACATGAATCCCGATCAACCTTAAATTTTTATCAAACGTCCAGAACTCCAATTTTATCAATCTGAACGGTCGGATTTGCGTTTCAACGGTCCAAACTTTCCCAGAAATTCGAGGAAGTCACAGGTAGGGTTTCTGTGAATCCTGCGTTTTTCTGTTACAACAGATTCTTTGCAGCAACGAACGGATATCAAAACGGACTCCGATCGACGCGACATTTTGTGGAATTGTTCATCATCTTCCAATCTTGATTCTGACCGGAGAGATCGTCGTTTCAACGGTTCGATCAACGGGAAAAACGAAATAACTAAACAGCTACTAAACAGATCTATTTTCTGGAAATTAAAATTGCAATAAAACAAATTACATAATTTCCTATACTCATATGAACGAATTTTCATCGTTTATATGAGTTTACAATAGATCTAACGGGTAAACAATACCAACCCCAATCTATCTCTTCAAACCAAGACATTCATAACATAAAAAAATATAAACATATGCATCGGCCCCTATTTAAAAAAAATTGGGACAAAAATCTACATGTTTTACCACTCCTAGATCTAATATTTTATACGTATAAATATAGATCACCTTGGCGACTGATACCACTTTTAGTAATATCATCCGCAGCGGAAACGATTTAAGGATCTAGATCTATAAAATACACGTAATAAAATAACTAGATCTATATCTACAAGGGGGTTGTAGATCATACCTCTTGGATCTCAAAATCCAAGTTGAGGAACCGCAATAGAAAGAACGAACAAGGTGTGAATAGCACCACGATCTTCCGTACGTGTGATCCAAGCAACTCCCGGTGGAAGGAAATCCTCGTCTCGAATCCTTCCGATATGCTACCCGGAAAAACCTCCAAGATTTTTCCCAACCCTCTTGGCCGAAATTTCTTCCTCCTCTCTAAGAGGTGGAACTCAAAAATATTGTGTGTATTAAGGCTTGGGAGAACTCTCTTTATATAGGAGAGTAAAACTTAGCCTCCAAAGATTTAATAATTAATACAAAATCAATTATAATAATCCTATTAAATAAGAGATAATCCCATAATATTCTAGAACAAATCCAGAATAATATTTATCTTTATTTATTACCATAAATATTTATCCAATAAATATTTTGTGCACATGTCTTATTAATACACAAGAAAACTAATTCTTGTTGACTAAGCATGCTTATGGCCGAAATTCATCATTTGTGACCTAGTCACTATGATTTTCGACTAACACACCAATTTTGGGCCAAGATCATGAAAAATGTCTTTTCCACATATTTAATTATTTAGCCCAACTAATTTAATAGTTCACTAAACAATCAATTCACATATCGTTTTAATAAAGTCCAACAAGAACTAAATTAATATTATTAGGATTCGACGTCCGAGAATAGCTATGCTATATTAGGAGGCACGTCGGGGACCATGGACTAATAATCAGCGGCTCCGATAAATCAAATAAATAATTATCCTACGAACAGAATAATTATATTCGATAAATCAATCACAGGAATATGCCACCATAATCCCGTGACTGCACTCCTCCGATTATGAGATTATATGTATCTCCTCACGTGAATAATAATAAGCGTCCATTGATATAATCATTACATATGGATTAATCCTTCATAGACTATTCATTCTAAATCGGGAAGTTACCGTTAACCCTTTTTAGAACCTCTTATCCTTATTTACCATTAACCCCCTAGTGATCAATTAATTCATACAACTCACTAGTAGCTAATCGAGTGTAATATGAACTCCATGGATCGATCGCTTTCTAGGATTAACAAATAAGGGAATCGTCATCTACTTCCGAAAATGGAAGGAATGGATTCGTATCTGTGATAACACGTACTACTCACTCAATCCAAAGACAATGCCAAGATGGGGTAATTCGGACCACGACTCGGTGTAATCCTTAACCGTCAAGTCAAACTTCATGCGATTCAAGCGGTTGATCGTGATCACCTCAGATTAAGATATATCCATAAATATGATCATCCATTGATTCGATAAGAATTCTCGATTACGGAATTATATCGTGAACTCTAATCAAATCGGTCCAAATTTCATATGATATATCTATCATATATAAATGCCCCATTAGGTTCTCTTAACCGAAAGTCCGGATAAGACAATCACACCTATTGTGTTCTCGGCGCATTAATAGCACGTTAAAGGAGAGACCCGATACTGGGATTAACTTCACTACGGGCTAATTGTATTTTAAGTACATCTTCACTAACTCAATCCTCCCGTATATACCATACACTTTGAAGTTAAGTGATTACATAAACGATATACTTTAGGGTTTCTGTAGTGTAAATACTATTGTCACATCGGTGATTATGAGAATAATAAATATGAATAATAATATCATTTCATTTATTAAATAAAACAATTACAAAATTGTCTTTCGGGCATCACACCTAACAAGTCTATGATCTGAATTACCCCATCTTGGCATTGTACTGGATTGAGTGAGTAGTCTGTGTTATCACAGATACGGAATCCATTCCTTCCATTTATGGAAGTAGATAGACAGTTCCCTTATTTGTTAATCCTAGAAACTGATCGATCGTATGAGTTCATATTACACTTATTAGCTACCAGTGAGTTGTATGAATTAATTGATCACTAGGGGGTTAATGGTAAATAAGGATAAGAGGTTATGAAAAGGGTTAACGGTAACTTCCGATTTAGAATGAACAGTCTATGGAGGATTAATCCATATGTAATGATTATATCAATGGACGCTTATTATAATTCTCGTAAGGAGATAAATATAATCTTATAATCGGAAGAGTGCAGTCACGGGATTATGGTGGCATATTCCTGTGATTGATTTATAGAATATAATTATTCTGTTTGTAAGATAATTATTTATTTGATTTATCGGAGCCGCTGATTATTAGTCCATGGTCCCCGACGTGCCTCCAATATAGCATAGCTATTCTCGGACGTCGAATCCTAATAATATTAATTTAGTTCTTATTAGAATTTAATTAAAACGATATGTGAATTAATTGTTTAGTGAACTATTAAATTAGTTGGGCTAAATAATTAAATATGTGAAATAGATATTTTACATAATCTTGGCAAATTAATGTGTTATGGCCGAAAATTAACATTGACTAGGTCAATGCCAAATTTCGGCCAAGAGCAATGTTTTTAGGAAACAAGAAATTGTTTTAAGACATGTGCACAAAATATTTATTGGATAAATATTTATGGTAAGAAATAAAGATAAATTGTTCTAGAATATTTTGGGATTATTTTTATTTATTGGATTTATTTATTTGCAAAATAAAATCCTTGGAGGACAAGGATTACTCTCCTATATAAAAAGAGTTTTCCCAAGCCTAAAACACTAGCATAATTTCGACTTCACCTCTTAGAGAGGAGAAGAAATATTTTTTCGGCCAAGGGGGAAAAAGGAGGAAAATCTTGGAGTTTTTCCGGGTAGCATATCGGGAGGATTCGAGACGAGGATTTCCTTCCACTGAGTTGCTTGGATCACACGTACGGAAGATCGTGGTGCTCTTCACATCTTCTTTCATTCTTCTTTTTGCGGTTCTTCAACTTGGATTTTGAGATCCAAGAGGTATATTCTGCAACCCCCTTGTAGAGTAGATCTAGTTATTTTATTACGTGTAATTTATAGATCTAGATCCTTAAATCGCTTCCGTTGCGGATGATATTACTAACAGAACCTTCAGAATCTGATACGGGCCTTCCCAATTTGAGGTCAATTTTCCAGCTGCTTCTTGCCGACTCGCTTCATTCTTTCTAAGGACCAGATCCCTGACTTTGAAGTGTTTGTGCTTAACCCTCGAATTATAATAATGCGAAATTTTCTGTTTGTACCTTGCCATTCTGGCTGAGGCGATCTCTCTTCGCTCCTCGGCATTGTCTTTTTCATGTCGCAGGTCTGGAGCGTTTGTCTCAACATTATAGGCTAGAACTTGAGGAGAAGGAAACCCAATCTCGGCAGGTATTACCGCTTCGCACCCAGATACTAAAGAGAAAGGTGTTTCTCCGGTTGAGGAATTAGGAGATGTCATGTACGACCACATGATGCTCGGAAGTTGTGCTGCCCAGTCTCGACCTTATGCCTCTAGCCTCTTTTCGAACCCTAGCTCGATCTATCGATTTGTCTGCTCGACTTGACCGTTTTCCTGGGGGTGAGCTACCGAGGTGAAGTGCTAACTGATATGATATTCATTGCACCATTCTCTAACCCTTCGGTCTTCAAACTGGGTGCCATTATCTGAGATCAGAGCCTTTGTAATGCCATACCTGCATAGAATATTGACCCACAAGAATATTTTGATAGTCGCAGCTCTGATATCGGGCAAAGCCTTGGCCACGACCCATTTGATGAAGTAGTCCACATCGACACATATCGATTATTCCCAGAGCTCTGGGTAGACGTCCAACTATGTCGACTCCCCATTGATCAAAAGGCCAGGCTGACGAGATGACATTCATTTCTTGGGCCTATTTATGGGAGATGTTATCATGGATTTGACAAGCCTTACATCTCTGAACAAGGTTATTCGCATCTCGTTGCATCGACGGCCAAAAATATCCTGCCAGCTTACACTTTCGAGCCAACATCCTTTCCCCACAATGATTTCCACAAGCTCCTCTGTGCATTTCTTCCTGGAGATGTTCGCCTTCCATCTCGGAAACACACCTCAACCATGGGCTCACAAAAGATTTTCGATAAAGGACATCTTCAAAGAATGCGTACCGCGCTGATTGGAGTCGGACCTTCCTTGATTGTACCTTATCAGATGGGAGAATTCCGTCCTTAAGGTAGAGGGCGATCGAGTCCATCCATGTAGCCTCCTGAGTGATCGGCTGGGCCTCCGACTCTTTGTAACTCCTGTCGGCCAATAGTTCGACTAAAACTTTCTTATTCGAGATGAAGTTCGATGCGAGCTTAGATAATGCATCGGCCCTCTTATTTTGACTTCGGGGAACCTGCTCGATTTGAACTGTCTTGAACTTAGGTATGAGGGCTTGCACTACTGTTAGATAGTTCCTCATGGTTTCCTCCTTAGCCTCATACTCTCCTTTAACGTGATTTACCACTAACTGTGAGTCACTGTAAACCAATAAATTCTTGACACCTAACTTCAGAGCAAGTTTCAGACCTGTGATCATAGCTTTATATTCAGCCTCGTTGTTCGTTGCTTTGAAGTCAAATCGAAGGGCATATGGGAATTCTTTGCCTTTTGGACTGACTAGAAGGAGACCTGCTCCTGCCCCCCTCCTTACTCGACGCTCCATCTACTTGGAGGGTCCATCTTTCCTCTAGACTTTACTTCTCTTGGTCGAGTTGGATGGAAATACCTTCAGCCAAGAAATCTGCCAAGGCCTGAGCTTTTATCGCAGTTCGAGGAACAAACTCGATATCGTATTGTGTCATCTCTACTACCCATTTCGCTAGTCGACCTGAAGTGTCGGGCTTCGCTAAGATCTGCTTCAGTGGTTGGTCAGTGACTACCATAATAGGATGGGCTTGGAAATAGGGCCTCAGCTTTCTCGACGCATGCACCAGACATAATGCTAGCTTTTCTACTGGTGAGTATCGGATCTCAGGGCCATGTAATGCTTTACTGACAAAATAGATAGGCACCTGGCCATGTACCCCTTCTCGAACTAGAACCGCACTCACTGCTTCCGCGCATACCGCCAAGTAGACCAACAACCTTTCCCCTTCTCGAGGTGAAGTGAGGGTGGGTAACTCAGATAAGTAATCTTTCGACTCCTCGAAGGCTGTCTGACATTCTTCGTCCCAACGGAAAGGACTGGCCTTGCAGAGAATCTTGAAAAACGGTAGTGCACGTTGCACGGATCTCGATAAGAATCTGTTGAGGGTAGCCATTCGACCGGTAAGCCTTTGTACTTCCTTTGTGTTCCGGGGGGCATGCATATTCTTCAAAGTGTCGATTTTGTCCAGGTTCGCTCGCATCCCGTCCCTCGAGAACATATATCCTAAAAAATTTCCTGACCTGACCCCAAAGGTGTACTTCTTTGGATTTAACCTCATCTGTGTGTCCCTCAACACTTCAAATACCTCTCGAGCATCCACCAAATATTGCTTCATAGATCGAATTTTGATGAGCAAGTCGTCTACGTACACTTCCACGCATTTACCAATCTGTTTGGCGAAGATCTTGTTGACTGCTCTCTGATATGTAGCCCCGGTGTTTTTAGTCCGAATGGCATGGTTACATAACAAAAAGTGCCAAATTCCGTGATGAAAGCCGTCTTTTCAGCGTCGCGGGGATCCACTAGAATCTGGTGGTATCCCTTGTATGCATCCATAAACCACACACTTCGAAATCGATGGTGGAATCTACTAACCTGTCGATTATTGGCAATGGATACGAGTCCTTTGGACATGCTTTGTTCAGGTCGGTGAAGTCCACGCACATGCGCCAGCTGCCGTCGGGTTTCTTGACCAACACTGGGTTGGCCAGCCACTCGGGGTACAATACTTCTTTTACTATATGGGCCGACAGCAGCTTACCGACTTCCATCTCTATGGCTTCTAGTCGATCTGGTGCGAAGATTCTCTTCTTTTGCCTAACTGGCTTCTTGGCTTGATCTATCTTGAGTTTATGAACCGCGATATCTGTAGATAATCCCGGCATGTCGTTAGCCTTCCAAGCAAAGACATCTCTGAACTCGATCAACAGCTCGATTAGCGACTGTTTTTCTTTGGCCGGGATCCAGATTCCAACCTGTACACACTGATCATCTTTCCCTTCCAAGAGACGGACATTCTCGACTGCGTCACTGGAAACCCAGCTCTTCTCCTCTTCTTCTTCTTCTTCCGGAATTAGCTCCTCGACTAAGACCTGTTTGTACTGCCATTTTCCCGTTCATGACGATGGAGTTACAACTCCTTGCGGCCTCAACATCTCCCTTTACCTCGTGAGAACCGTTCCTAGTAGGAAACTTCATGCTGTTGTAGAAAGTAGAGATGATAGCGCACAGGTCGAAGAGCGCAGGTCGTCCTAAAATAACATTATAAGCCGAGGGAGCTTTGACTGCCACATAGTTTAACTCAATGGTCCTTCCTTTCTCGCCATCCCCGACCGTTGTGAGTAACTTTATCGATCCCATAGGATGAACCGCTTGCCCTCTGAACCCAAACAAAGGAGACACTATAAGAGCTAGGTCTTTCTCTTTGAGCTTCATCGCCTGAAAAGCCGAGTAATACAAGATGTTTACCTCGCTACCGTTATCGATGCAGACTCTCGATACACGGGCTCGACTAATCACCGCTTTAATAACCAACCCTTCACTATGACTCTGAGACTTAGGGATATCATCTCGGGGTCCGTACCCGACTTCTATTTTGAATTTTTGTTGCTTACGTTCTCTCGAGCTGTCAGCTGGCTCTCGACTGGCTCGATTTTTTCATTCTCCCCTGGCCCAAAGATCGTATTAATATAGCTGTTTGGTCGATTATCGTCGTACTTATCTCGACCATAGTTTTCTCTGTTATTTCCATCACGATCCGGAGATTGATTCCGCTGAGGTGATCGATCTCTCCGTCTTTGAGCGTCTCGGCCTCGACCCCTATCTTGATCGGAGTTCTTCCTTTTATACTCTCTACGCCCTCTAGGCTCATCGCACCGAGATCTATCAACCACTTCATCTAGCTTCCCTTCCTGAATGCAGATGTCAATGTCTCTTTTCAGGTCGTGACAATCCTCTGTTGTGTGACCTATGTCTTCATGAAACTCGCAATACTTGCTTGCATTTCACTTTTATCGAGGTTTTTTCAATGGTGGCGGTCTTCTCGCTATATTTTTCGAGAGCATGATGGACAGCACCTCGGCTCGAGATCGATTAAGTGGGATGAAATCCCTGTCGCGTGTGGGTCCCTTCATTCCCACACGGTCTGAGGCCGGCGTCGCTATACGGTCCCAAACTGAAGGTTTACTCTCGACATCCTGTCTCTTGGATTGATTCTTGTTCGGACCTCGATTGTCCTTCTTCGAATCCATCCAGTCGGATTGTGTGTGCCTACGCACTGCCTCTTCCCCTTGACAGAATCTGTGCACCACGTTAACACACTCGTCCATGGTGTGAGGAACATCCCTGCTCAACTTCATGTATAACTTCGTATTACACAGTCCCCTCATGAACGATGTGATCAAAAGTCGATCGTCTGCATCCTTGACTTGCATGGCCTCGAGATTAAATCTCTTCAGATAATCTAGTACTGTTTCATCCTTTTGCTGCCTCATGTTCATGAGGTGCGTGGCGCTTAGGTGAAACTTTTTGTTGACGATGAATGCATCCCGAAACTTACGGGCTAGCAAGGCAAAACTGGAGATAGACCCGGGTCGTAGCTTGGTAAACCATTCCCTGGCTCGACCTACGAGTAGCGTTTCAAACGCCCGATATCGCATCGCATCAGGTGCGCCGTCCAACCTCATCTGGGATAGATACATGTGTATATGGTCTTCCGGATCGGTAGTGCCGTCGTAGGGCTCTATCTTTGGTATCTTAAACCCCTTAGGTTTTGGAAAACTCTCGATTTCTTTCGTGAAGGGTGACTCCAACCACAACGAAACCTGACTCTTTCCCAGAATAACATCCAGTTCCTCCCTGACGCTGTCTTCATCCATCTTCTGATATTTTTGTTGGATCTCACGCCTCTTTCTCTCCACAGAGCTGGAGGACGCACTAATTTCATCCCTGAAAGTTTGCTTGGCTTTTTCCACTACTTCTTTTGGGCCACCGTCTGCTTTCTTCTGCACCATAACCGCATCTGCTATAATCTTAGACATTAACTCAAGATCCGACCCTGCCAATTGATCCACAATAACTTGGTGTTCCGGAGCAAGACCCTGCTTTTCTTTCTGGGGATCTACATGGATGTGGTTCAAGACTGGACCTTTCGATCCTTGCGCATCCAGATCTATCTGCTCGTTAATCTGTGAGCCTTGCTGATCTGTGACTTTGGAGGTAGTTTTTTTAGTGCTCTTCACCTTGCGAGGCATCGTGATCTTGGCGTATTCAACAGTAGAAGACCCTCCTTCTAGCGCCAATGACGATAACAAACCGTGCCACCTTAATAATCCGGGCCTAGATTGAATCTAGTGATGAACACCCAAAACCCTAATGCCTAAAGAATGAGAAGGTGTGATTTTGATGTTTGCGGCTGAGTCTAAGAATTTATCTTAGATTGCCTACGTATCCTGTTATCTTCCAGGAATCAAGCTGTTCGGTAAAAACGAGTTTTACAATTTATAACCGAAACACCCCAAGTATAAGGATCGTAGTATAGGATGTTAACGGGTCGTCCTAAGGGAGTGGAATGTTTATCGGATCAAGGAACAATTATTCTATCGATTATGTCACGACTATTAACTAAAACTAAGATTTATACTAATTATGAAATAATGAACAGTAACTACGATGAACAGTAACTTGGAAACTTAAAATATGCAAACAATCAACAATTGATACGAGTGATTTTTGTTTATCAAGGATTAAAAGGAACGGTAAGGCAACGGGAATCCACCAATCAACCAACCCAACCCCAACTAGATGGCAAGTTAAAGATACGATTTTTAGTAATGATCTATCACGAATTCGATTAAATCTCTTTAAATAAATTCTAGGGTTTCGTTTTCTTTTTCAAGTAAAACTGAACGACATGCAAAACAAGATCATGAGATTGTCTCCAAAACTCTACTCAATTAATTATAAACGATCTCTCGAATTACAACTAATTGCATCAATTGAAAAGATCTAAGCTTGAATAATATTTTCATATAAATTCAAATCAAAACGATAGTTTCATCGATCTCTCGATTCGAATAAAACATAAGCAATATAAAACAACATCCAATTGATGAAAAATTGTAAATTTAACTCACTAAAAGTACGGCTAAAAATCCTCTAGTTGGTGTTGATGTTGATCGGTTTCATCCGTTGTCCCACCGCTGATGTGTAGCCAATAATCATGTTGTTAAACATGATTATTGAGATGGAAGGAATCATCTTCTAATTTGTTATATGTTTGGTGCGGTTTGGGCTTTTTATGCGGCGCCTCAGTAATGTGTGTAACAATAATAATGTCATTAGGGTTTGGAAATAGCTGTATATATAAGGGAGTAAGTCGGCTGCTTGTAAATTGCGTATGTCGGTTGTGCTGAATGTCGGCATGGACGCTCGTTTGCATAGAGTCTGAACTCTCTGAACTGAATCCTTCGATTAGATATTTATTGGAATAAAACTTCTAAAATTCATATATCGAGTTGTAGACCTCCAAAAATTATGATCCGAATGTCAAAAAAAAACTCTCAGAAAACTCTACAACTTTCATTAAGGACTGTTCTTCAGAAAATGCATTTTTGATTAGCCCGTCGTGTTACGAGTATATTTCGGGATTTTCCACTTACCCAAATTGATTAGCCACTTGACCACCATTTGAGTTGTAGAAGTCCGATTGACGTAATTCAAAGTGCGTTGGAAAGCTCTTTCAAAGATCTACAATTTTCATGAAGAAGTCCTCCCCTGAAAATGCCTCTAAACACCTCTTTTAGACCGAATATATGCATCTACAAGATATCTAAAATATTGCAAAGTGTAACAACATCCAAATAAACATAAAACCAACGATAAGAACACATAAATCAGCCACTTTTGCAATTTATTATCTTTAAAACTCATTTGCTCAGTTTATCCTTTTTGCGAGTAATTTTCTATAAGAATCACTAAAACATGGAAGATAATGTACGAAATAACTCGATAAAAACCGTAAAATTAGTCGTAAACACAAGCCTTATGTAGTTCCTGGAGGGTGGTATTTATAATGACAACACATGCCCTAACCCTAATACTAAGTCGATTTGAGTTATTTTCATATTTACCCTTTATGGGCCTTAACCCTTGCCCAAGTTATCACACTGTTAATGGGCCTGGACAGCTGGTGCGGACTCTGTCCTCGATGTCGACATAACCGACCTGCGGCACTCGACTCTGGGACTCCTGGTCCTACACTGCTCGATTGTCGATCGTCGTAGCCTTGAGTCTAGGCATCGACATGAGTACCTTGGTGCTTATCCATAATGTTATTTTAGGACCAATCGATAGACGACACATGGAGGGGTGAAACCCTGTATCGTCAAAAGACAAACTGAGGCTAGTTATGAAACTCCTTAAGATAGATTGCTCCGGTATGGTGCCCATGGTAGTAGCAACTGTCTCCTAAGATACAACGGCTTACATCCTGGATTGAGAGGCACTTCAACAATCCAAGCTCCGGTGAACATACAACGTGCTCCGACTTCTCTTCGACTCAATAACTAGAACTATATGCTTGATAGTATGTGGTGGAAGACACAAGAGAAAACTGAATTCCTTAACCTTCATTCTTGGGGTTCTTTATGCAGTGGAGAGGAGGAGTCAATTCTTGAATATGATTTGCCAGAACACATCATTAAAGTCGGCTGACTTTCCCCTTGGAAAAGAAACTGGGCCCAAAATTTTAATTAAAATTGGCCGACTATTTCCTCATTTCTGATTGGTCGGATGACGTGTCTTCTGAATTCTGATTGGTCAGACGATTTAATCGCTCGGATTTCCCCTCAAGAAAAGCTATTTGTGGCCGAAAAAAATTCTAATCTCGAAATTAATTCCTGACCGACTTAATTAATCAGAATTCGTTTCCACACAATTCTAGAACCTTCCAACCACCTCTCGAAAGACTAATTAATTTTTTGGTTAAATTCAAATGAACTTCTGTTCAAAAAATTAATAGTAACACCCGAACCGAGCCGAGCCGAGCCGAACTTAGCCGGACGGACGGACGACGGCAGCGCACGTATGGAATTATCTAAGTCCTCCCTCCTGCACAAAAGTGCCTTGCCCCTTGGGGCAGATTTATAAGAGCATACACTAGCTCTTATATATGGAGTTCAAGTCTCTCAAACTTCCAATGTGGGAGATTGAGTTGAGGTTCCCCCTTCAACTCTCATCTCCTACACATTTTCAACCAACTGTAGGCATTAATTTCTCATTCACCCGATATCCGAATCGAGTGATTCCAAAGCCAAACATTATCTACTCCGTGAGTAGAACTTTTAGACTTGATAAGCTCCCGGTGAATCACACTGGAGCATATCCGAAAATCACGCTAAAGTTGACCGTTTCAACCCATTAAAATGGGATATCTCCAACAATCCCCCACATGAATGAAGATTAATGCAAATGCAAATGCAGACTCTAAAGAGAAGTCAGACGGAAAAATATTGCATCAGGAGAGGTAGCTTCTGGCCTTGACCTGCCTTAGTGAAGTACTATCGGATTCACTCGGCTAATCAGTGAACTAGGTCTTGAATTGTTCAGCCTTTAGTGTAAACCAAGACAATAGCACTCACACAATATTTCCTCTAGCACCTTTCAGTCCTCATGGTTGTGTCCGTCTCTGCCCTAGACAACACTTGGTTTCAGAAAGTGCTTTACAGAATTCAAGCCTCAAAATTCTCACAGAAGCGGCCCCACTTCGCACTTACATAGGTGACCTCCTATCAAGGGTATTCTGCCCTACCCCAATTGAATATCATGATATAGGAATCATTAAAAGCTTTGCTTAACCTCACACCCTCTGCAGACAGCACCTTTATTCTCTCAGAATATGTATGTGCTACACTATTCCTTATAGCTTAGTTGTCCTTTTTGAACCATGATCCTGGGATCTCCAGTCAACATGGTGGGTTGCCACTACAAGGAAACATGCGTAATAGGCTTCAGTCCCATTCCGGTTGTCAAAATTGACATCTGATCTCTAGCTAAACCTTTTGTAAGCGGATCCGCAAGATTCACACCATTAGAGATCAACTGTTTAATGGTATTGTGTCTACGGCGTATGTGTCGAGACTTACCATTATACATACTACTATGTGCCCTTCCTATCGCCGACTGACTATCGCAGTGTATGCTTATAGCAGCCACAGGCTTAGGCCAACACAGAAATTCCTAAGCCATTCAGCTTCTTCTCCAGCCTTATCCAGTGCAATGAACTCGGCTTCCATTGTAGAGCAAGCTATGCACGTTTGTCTCATAGACTTCCAGGACACAGCAGCACCACCGATCGTGAATATCCACTGGTGGACTTCAAATATTTCATGTCTGATATCCAGTTCACAACACGGTATCCTTCTAATACTACTGGATATCTCGTATATCGTAATCCCAGACTCATAGTGCACTTCATGTACCTCAACAACCTATTTAAGGCTTTCCAATGATTATGATCTTGATTACTCGTGAACCTACTCAGTTTATTCACTGCACATGCTAAGTCTGGTCGTGTACAATTAGTTATGTACATCAGACTTCCAATCACTTGAGAATACCTCAATTGATCCACATGTTCACCTCTATTCTTGGCTAAGTGCACACTTAGGTCAAGAGGAGTGCTCACTGGACATTCATCAAAGACATTAAATCTTTTCAAAATAGACTCAATATAATGAGTTTATGACAACGCAAGTCCATCGGGTAATCTAGAGATCTTAATCCCTAGTATCACATCCGCAACTCCAAGGTCCTTCATATCGAAGTTCCTCGTCAACATATTCTTAGTATTCATGATGATATCATGAGTACTTCCCATTATCAGCATGTCATCCACATATAGACATACTATCACATAGACATTAGGTGTGTTTTTAATGTAGACACATTTATCACACTCGTTAATCTTAATTCCATTTGACAACATAACATTATCAAATCTGATATGCCACTGTTTTGGTGCTTGTTTAAGCCATACAAAGACTTAACGAGTCTACAAACCTTCCTTTCTTGCCCTGGAACAACGAACCCCTCGGGTTGTTTCATGTAAATCTCTTCTTCCAACTCACCATTCAAAAAGGCAGTCTTCACATTCATTTGATGGATTTCCAAGTTATTGACAGCAACTATTGCACTGAGAACCCTTATAGAAGTGATCCTCATCACTGGTGAGTAGGTATCGAAAAAGTCAAGGCCTTCCTTCTGTCGGAACCCTTGGGCTACCAAACTAGCCTTGTACTTATCGTTAGAACCATCAACCTTTAACTTCTTCTTGAAGATCCACTTGCACCCGAGTGCTTTATTTCCTGGAGGAAGATCACCAACTCCCAAGTGTGCTTTTTCATGATGGAATCTATTTCACTGTTTAAAGCTTCTTTCTAGAAAGGAGCTTCTGGAGTAGACATTGCCTCAGCATACGTCCGGGGTTCATTTTCTACCATATAGGTCAGAAAATCAGGACCATAGGACTTGGATATCCTAGCCCTCTTACTGCACCGAGGTTCCTCAAGTTCTTGATGATCATCCTATTCTTCCAACTCATGAGTCCGCTTGCTCGTGCTTGCTTCTTGTTTCTCTTTCTCCTTACAAGGAAAAATATCCTCAAAGAACACAACATTCCTAGAATCGATGATGACATTTTCATGTACATCAGGGACGTCCGATTTATGTACTAGAAAGTGAAAGGCACTACTATTGAGAGCATATTCAATGAATATACAATCAATTGTTTTAGGCCCTATCTTTACTTACTTTGGTTTAGGTATTTCAACCTTAGCCAAACACCCCCACACTTTCATGATTATGTATTTAGGCTTGTGACCCTTCCACAATTCATACGGGGATTCATCCTTCTTCTTAGAAGGAATTTTATTAAGAATGGAGTTCGTTGAGAGGATAGCTTTCTCCCACAAGTTCTGAGGTAAAACCGAACTAATCAACATAGCATTCATCATCTCTTTGAGAGTTCGGTTCTTGCACTCAGCAATACCATTTGATTGAGGTGTATATGGTGCTGTCGTTTGATGAATGATGCCGGCGCCAGAGCAAAATTCATTAAACGGTGCATCATATTCGCCACCATGATCACTACGAACATTCTTTATCCGTTTGCTAAGTTGATTCTCAACTTCATTCTTATAAACCTTAAAAGCCACAAGAGCTTCGTCTTTGCTTCTCAGCAAATAAACATAACAGTATCTGGTACAATCATCAATAAAAGTAATAAAGTACTTTTTACCGCCTCTAGTTTGCACAAATTTTAAGTCACATATATCAGTGTGAATTAAATCTAGAGGTTCTATGTTCCTTTCAACCATTGGTAACGGTGCTTTAGCTAATTTAGCTTCAACACATATTTGGCATTTGTGATTAGGATCAACTTTTTTCGTTGGGAATTAAATCTAGATTCATCATCTTTAGAATCGATTTATAATTAGCATGTCCTAATCTACAATGCCATAGACAAGAAGACTCAAGCAAGTAAACGGAAGCAGTAGTCATCTTATTAGCCTTTTTCGGCACAACAGTTTGGGTACAACGGTCATTACATTCATTTTGAACATACCATCTACCAAGTACCCCCTCCCAACATACATATCAAATTTGGATAAAACAACTTTATCCCCACCAAAGACCATCTTGAATCCATTCTTCGCCAGAAGAGCACCAGAAACAAGGTTCTTGCGCATGTCTGGAACATGCAGCACACTGTTGAGTGTGAGTTCTTTGCCAGAGGTCATTTTAAGTATGACCTTTCCCACACCTTCAGTCTTTGCAGAAGCAGAGTTTCCCATAAAGATTTGTTCTCCCTCAACAACCTTGTAATTAGAGAACATCTCTTTCAGAGCGCAAACATGGCGAGTAGCCCCTGTGTCAATCCACCATTCTCGGGTATTCCCGACTGTGTTGCATTCGAAAAACCACAAATTGATGTGTTCATCTCCTGCATGCCTTCAGCCACTATTTCAGCAAGATGGGCATGTGGCTTAACCTTTTTCTGTGACCTGCATTCACTTTGGCGATGCCCTGGCTTTCCATAATTGTAACAGCATCCAGTGAACAGTTGCTTGACCTTTTTATTGTCTTTTGGACCTTGATTAGGCTGCTTACACTTTTCGCCTTTGTTACTCACTTCGACTAAGTTTGCCTTGGACTACCCCATCAGAAAGCTTCGTTCTGACCTCTTGTTCTGCTCCTCAATCCGAAGACGCGTTGCTAGCTCTTCCATAGTCATCTTTTTCTGCTTGTGCATCAAGTAGTTCTTGAAATCCTTCCAAGAGTGGGGAAGTTTTCCAATCACAAAAGCAACCTGGAACTGTTCACAAATCATCATCTTTTCTTTCAGGATCTCGGAGATGATCACCTGTAGCTCTTCAATCTGACTAACAATAGTCTTGGAGTCTACCATGAATTTGGCCACAACAAATTTCTTCGAACTAGAATCCTCGATTTTGTACTTTTTCTCCGAAGCCTGCCACAAGGATTTAGCAGACTTCTGTGACCAATACACCCCCTAGACCGAGTTCTCCAAAAAAAACTCAGGATGTAGTTCTTGCACAGGAAGTTAGAGTGATTCCACGCATCCAAAGCCGTGACAGAGGTATGATCTCCTTCCGTCAAGATAGGAGGATCCTCAGTCAGCATCCGAGCCAAGCCAAAGAGTGGTCAGATAGAACATCATCTTCTGTTGGCACCTCTTGTAGTTCAAGCCACCAAACTTTTCCGGTTTTTTCCCTTGAGGTCCGGAATTGTTCTCACAAGCAGTGCAAATTGGTAGTACAAGAAAGGTACTCCCTTGCTCAGTTGTTGCCATTTCTGTAAACACAGAAGATAGACAAATCAAGTTCTGTTCGTCCTCAAACGAACGTAAATATCAAGAAAGAGTAGAAACAGAGTTATTAGTTTGGCCTCAACCAAACTGAAGCAGGGTATAAATAAATTAAAACAATCTAGCAGATCTGTAATTTAACACGTAAAAAATTATCCTCGAACACACGAATTTAATCTGTCTTAAGCTTGTTGGTGATAGGTGTCGTGTGTGGAGTGATTTACGGAACATATCCATAATTCACGGATTTAATTACGGAAAATAAATGTAGAAATAAACAACTCAGAAATAAAATCTAATTTTATTATTTAGATATAATAAATTAAAGCATTAATGGTGCAGATCTAACAAATTAACAGAACAATATGAGAGATCTAATGAAACACAACTACTATGATATAGATCTAACAAAATACGCAATTAACGTACAGATCTGACATAAACGATTGAGAAAATTAGATACAATGCAAAGTAAAGACAAGCCGAGGCGAGTTATGAAACTCTTTCCTTAAAATAGATTGCTCTGGAATGGTGCCCACGGTAGTAGCAATTGCCTCCCAAGATACAATGGCTTACGTCCTGGATTGAGAGGCACTTCACAATCCAAGCTCTGGCGAACTTACAACGTGCTCCGACTTCTCTTCGACTCAATAACTAGAACAATATGCTTGATAGTATGTGGTGGAAGACACAAGAGTAAACTGAATGCCTCAACCTTCATCCTTGGGGTTCTTTATATAGTGGAGAGGAGGAGCCAATTTTTGAATGTGATTGTCCAGAACACGTCATTAAATTCGGCTGACTTTCCCCCTTGGAAAAGAAACTGGGCCGAAAATTTTAATTAAAATTGGCCGACTATTTCCACAATTCTGATTAGTCGGATGACGTATCTTCTGAATTCTGATTGGTCAGATGATTTAATCGCTCGAACATCCCCTCAAGAAAATCTATTTCTAGCCAAAAAAATTATAAAATCTCAAAATTAATTTAATTAAATTAATTCCGGACCGACTTAATTAACCAGAATTCGTTTCCACAAAATTCTGGAACCTTCCAACCGCCTCTCGAACAACTAATAAATTTTCTGGTTAAATTCAAACAAACTTTTGTCCAAAAAAGTAATAGTAACACCCGAACCGAACCGAACCGAACTGAGCCGAGCTCGAGCACGAGCCGAGCCGGACGGCGGCGGCACGCACGTCTGGAATTATCTAAGTCCTCCCTCCTGCAATAAAGTGCCTTGCCCCTTGGGGCACATTTATAAGAGCATACACTAGCTCTTATATATGGAGTTCAAGTCTCTCAAACTTCCAATGTGGAGATTGAGTTGAGGTGCCCCCTTCAACTCTCATCTCCAACACATTTTCAACCAACTTTAGGCATTAATTTTCTCATTCACCCGATATCCAAATCGAGTGATTCCAAAGCCAAACATTATCTACTCCGTGAGTAGAATTTTTAGACGTAATAAGCTCCCGATGAATCACACCGGAGCATATCCGAAAATCACGCTAAAGTTGACCATTTCAACCCATTAAAATGGGATATCTCCAACACCTCATTCACCGCCGGACGACAAAAACGTCTTGACTAACACCATGATAAAAATGGTGGATGAAGATGTAGTGACAGCAATGAGGAAGAAGAGAAATGAGATGCTTTGACACTATAGATGTATTGACACCGTATATGTAGTAACAAATGATTCTTATTGATAAAGTGTCGATGAAAATGTAGTGACACCCAGTGGCGGATCCAAAAATATTATTCAGCGGGGTCCGTAACTTTTTTTCAGAGTAAATTTTATATTTCACGGGGTCCGAAATATTTTTCTACACATAAAATGTAGAGTTTTCTTATATTTAAGGGGGTCCACGGACCCCCTTTACTAGATCCGCCTATGGTGACACCTGATTTTTGTTTCATAAAGTGTTACTGAAGATGCAGTAACACCTAATTTGGTCTATATGTATTGTGAATGAAGATATAGTGATACATGATTTGCTCTTCGAAAAGTGTCATGTTTTTTTGTTGTTTTTTTAAAAAAAATTGTTTTTATTCATAGAAACTTTTGAAACTCACATAGCCGAGTTTCTAGCTTTAGGAAATGACAAAAGAAAAAAGAAAACCTGTAAAACTAAAGTTCAAAAACTTTCTTCGTAAAGTGTCAATTAAGATGAAGTGACGCGTGTTTTTGTTTTGAAAAATGTTATTGAAGATACAATGACAAACTATTATTGTCACCGCATCAAATGTTTAGCACTTAAAGTGCATATACACATGTTACTGTATATTCAACTTCATTGTTACTGCATCTTCAGTTTTAGTGTTACTACATCGTCAACTTCATTGTTATTGTATCTTATGTTACAACATTTTCCATTATGTTGGAAAAGATCAAATGAGATATCAAAATAAAAAAGACGAAAAAATATCAACTATGGTGAATGAATTACGATGATATGAGTTGTATATAAAAAGATATAGTCGTTTAAAATATTAAGTACGTGAGAAAATAACATTATTATTTTTTTTAATTTTCGCATCTATGAAAAGGATAACTTGGTATACTTTTATTGTTTTTGTCCTTATAAACCAAATAAAATTGAAGTTGTCCTGATTGCTCATTTTTTAACTTATCATGTCCTTTGGCCCATTCTCTTTACTTAATTTTATAACACACTTATATTTTTATTAATTATTGTCTATTAGTTACGTATTTGTTTCTGATTTTGTAGATGTTATGAAAATAACACAAATATTTTAAAATATTAAAATTTCCTACGTTATATGGGAAAAATATTTTGCATAACTTTTTTTATATACGAAATATTAATGCATACACCGGTAAAAAAAGAACTTTCATATTGAAAGCGTTAACAAATTTAACTACTTATTTAATTCAATTTCTTAATGTATTCATATTTTAGATTTAACAAACGGCCCCAAAGCCATATTATGATAAGATGAAATCTCCCCTAAAAAAATTAAGATGAAATGCTAATGAGAAAAGTAACTCCATAAAGAAGCGGCGGGCGGAGGCAGATATTTGGTTCAAGGAGCACAACTCTCTATCAAATGCCAAAGAAAAATCGTTTAAGGAAACATGCTCTGCGATAAAAATAATAATAGCCGTCGTCTTAAATTTTATAAAATTAAAAAATTCCCTATATATTATTTTCATACCTTCATAGAAAATGTTGAGAACCCCACACCTTCGCCATGTACGCGTATTCACTAGTGCTTATAAACTTTTGTGATTACTCGGAAAAATAAATGACGAGTGTTTCTAAAATCGTATGTTTTACATAGTTATTTTAACTTAGAGCAATCACATCAATATTTTATATAATAATTTTTATTGTACAAACTCAAATATCATATTTCTTCGTTTTCAAGAATTTACTACGTAGAGTGAAAAAGTAATCCAAAATATATATAATGATGATGGTAAACTAAGTGTAGTAAAGTTTGAAGTTGCAAGTTATGAATGATTATATAAAGTGGCAAATTATAAAATTAAAGATGAAATAATAAAAATAAATTATGTGATACGCAAAGCCCGGAAAAGATCCAGCGGATTCACATTGGGCTTGTATGTAGACCCAATAACGAGTAGGGTCCTTGGTCCAATCAACCCGCACCTTCATAAGCCGGACTAGGGCAGGTATAATCCAGCCAGCCTCATGCATATACGATAATCATCACCTGAGAAATTGCTCATTTACGCTAGATATCCGTTGTTAGAATTAACCAAACTCGTTTGTGATAACTCTGACATTATCAGCTGGTTCCGTTAACGGGAAAATTACGCTTTTAGCATTTTTTTCCGGTCAGATTTATGACCAGCACATTTTGCATTCCTCCACCGACATCTTCATGGATCAAACAAAATATGCATATGCTGCTCTGTTCAACGGCTTACCCCCTACAGCCCGGACAACATGCCACAATGTGGCTCAGGTTACCGACAAGGCAACTATTGGTCGCGCTCAAGCCCAACAGCCCTAAGATGACCAGAATACCGTGCCGCATCTGACGCAATGGACCCGGCCCAGCCCGACATACGAACATTTCTTAACGAAAGGGCTAGATCCAAGGACACTTTAGAGGCCGCCACCGGCCAAAAACTAGGGAAGGAGGTCACTGGGACTTCCCGACCCAAGTGAGCTCGGGAGCTGTCTTTGGACGTGGAGGCGGTTAAGCATCAAAGCCCCTACACGGATGCATTGATGGCTCATGGCGCATACGTTGAAAAAATTTGGCAGACGAACCAGGAGCTTATCGCCCTAGGGCTACCCACCTTGCCGATCAAGGATTTCACTTCTCCATCAAACGTGAATTGTTGAGTATTTTTTGGAATTAAACTGAATGTTGATTAATTTTCAAAATCCATATCCCTTTGATTTAAAGTTTTTGATTGAAATGTTATGTGATATTTTATGATATACTTGTCACTAATGAATCTTGTGTTTAAGTGTTTGCATGTACTCAATTTAATTAGTTTATATGCAAGCACTTGAGATGTGAAGGTAAAATAAATTATATCTAACACATCAAGTAATGGCATTAAATATTCAATACATGTTTATGTAACATTTTAATTTATTTTATAACACATTACGTTATTTGTTATGGCATTTTAAATTAAACACAAAGTGTTATTGGACCTTGATAAGAAATCCGCTGATCCATTACCTTCTTATTTAATTCATCACACCACGCCTGCATTTTATTCTCTTTTCGGACTTTTATTTCCTAAGCTCATTAACCAGTTAAATATTATCCGGCCCATTTAACCTTTTTCTTGATCCATCAAATATTATCTAAATCTAAAACCTTTTTCCCTCAAAACCTAACTTCATATTACCCGTCCCTCTCACATTGGTTGTCGTTTCTCATCCTAAAAACCCTCTCAGCATTTCCTGTATTCAATATGTCAGGACCCTAAGTATTTCGGGCCGAGTCGAGTAGTCCAAGCTGAGCAAGTTCAATTAGTGATGTGTAACTAGTATAAATACTAGAAGTAAAGATGTAAAAGGCATGAAAAATGATATGATAAAAGTCTCTTCCCCTCTTTTGCTGCTTCTGTGTTCTCCTCTCCCCGTCCCCAATTTGCCTCTGCTCTCGTCTTCCTCTTAATCTTGTCCAAGTTAGCTCGGGGAACCCTAGGTTCCTTACATCTGGTATTAGAGCAGTGATTCTCCGCTTGTGGAAGAATTCATATGTCAGCTACGCAAACGATGGAAGAATTTATGCAAAGACAGAACAAGTTTGAGGAGGAACTGCAAGGAATGCGTTCCAGGCTCGAAGATCAAGATAGATCATGTCAATCGAGAATAGATAATCTACAATCATCAATGCAAGCATCGTTGCAATCTTCAATACAATCATCAATTCAGGCATTTGTTGGAGATATCCCATGAAATGGGGTTAAAATGGTCAAATTTAGCATGAAATTCAGATACGCTCCGGTGAGATTCACCGGGAGCTTATTTCGTCTAAATATTCTGCTCACAAAGTAGATAAGGTTTGGTTTTGGAATCACTCGATTCGGAAATCGGGTGAATGAGAAATTAATGCCTAAAGTTGGTTGAAAATGTGTTGGAGAAGAGAGTTGAAGGGGGAACCTCAACTCAATCTCCCACATTGGAAGTTTGAGAGACTTGAACTCCAAATAATAAGAGCTAGTGTGTGATCTTATAAATGTGCCCCAAGGGGCAAGGCACTTTTGTGCAGGAGGGATGCTCGTGCTCAAGCTCGGCTCGGTTCGGTTCGGTTTGGGGGTTACTATTAATTTATTAGACAAAAGTTCGTTTGAATTTAACCAGAAAATTAATTAGTTGTTCGAGAGGCGGTTGGAAGGTTCCAGAATTGCGCGGATTAATTAAGTCGGTCCGGAATTAATTTAATTTAATTAATTTCGAAATTAGATTATTTCAGCCAGAAATAGCTTTTTTTGAGGGAAAAGTCGAGCGATTAATCATCTGACCAATCAAAATTCAGAAGACACGTCATCCGACCAATCAGAATTGTGGAAATAGTAGGCCAATTTTAGTTTAAATTTTCGGTCGAGTTTCTTTTCCAAGGGGAAAAGTCAGCCGACTTTAATAACGTGTTCTAGCCAATCACATTCAAGAATTGGCTCCTCATCTCCACTATATAAAGAACCCCAAGGATGAAGGTTGAAGCATTTAGTTTTCTCTTGTGTCTTCCACCACATACTATCAAGCATATAGTTCTAGTTATTGAGTCGAAGAGAAGTCGGAGCACACAGTAAGTTCGCCGGAGCTTGGATTGTTGAAGTGCCTCTCAATCCAAGACGTAAGCCGTTGTATCTTGGGAGGCAGTTGCTAAAGGATGTAGGAGCTCAGATCTGTACAAAACAGATCTTTGCGCAGCGGATGGATCACGATCTATAAACTACATATCATAAATAAATGATCTAAACTTCCTACAAGGGGTTTTAGATCTACTTACCAATAGTTGGATGAGTAGCCACAATCTTCCAACGTGTTCTCCAAACGGCGGTTGGTGGATACCGATCCTTGGAATTGAAAGCTCCTTGATATGCATCAAGAAAAACTACAAGTTTTTCTTCAACCAGAAACCCAAAACAACAAACAAGTTTTTTTTTTTCTATTTTATGTGTGTATGTTGAAAATTTCATCTCTCATATGTCTTGGAAGAACTCTCTTTATATAGGAGAGTAAATCATTGGCCTCCAAGTTTCTAATTAATTAAATAATTAATTAAAAAGAAATCACAATAAAAGATAATTCCATTTATAAAAGATTGTGATTAATCAATCAATCAATTACAAATCAATTACCTTTTATTAATTAATTACTTACCAAGTAAATAATTAATCACACAAGAAACTCAATTCTTGCATTTTATGAGAGGGAGGCACCACACCTTAGGGTTTTAGGCCCACAGAAAATGTCTTTTCTGTGTATTATATTATTTAGCCAACTAAATAATATTTCGCATATCAATTAATTGGCCCAGTGTTCGGTAAAAACGAGTTTTACAATTTATAACCGAAACACCCCAAGTATAAGGAACGTAGTATAGGGTGTTATCGGGTCGTCCTAAGGGAGTGGAATGTTTATCGGATCAAGGAACAATTATTCTATTGATTATGTCACGACTATTAACTAAAACTAAGGTTGAAACTAAACTAAAACCTAAACCTAAGAATTAAAACTAGAACAAGAATAAAAACAAGCAGAAAATAAGAAAACAGAAAGACGGACGAGCGTTCACTTTGATGAACGAGCGTCTGGAAACTAAATCTAATGGACGGGCGTCTGCTATTGCGGACGAGCGTCTGACTACGAACATAAACAGAAAAGTGCAGGAAAACAGCATGAAACTAGGGTATATAAAACTAGAACTTAAGCTAAACTTAATCTAAACGATTTGATTAAGACAATTAAAGGAAAACACATCGAGGCGACTAGATTCCACCCATCAACCAACAATCCCCAACTAGATGGTGATCTAAAGACATAGTTTTTAGTAGTGATCTATTCACGAATTCAATTAAATTTCTTCAACCAAATTCTAGGGTTTCGTTTATCTTTTCAAGTAAACTAAACAACAATCAAAACGTAATCACGAGATCGTTTCCAAGCTTTTTACTCAACTAAACATGCATAATCTCTTAAAACACAATTAATTGCATTACTTTGAACGAATCAAACTTAAACAATATATTTTCATATATTAATCCAAGCATCAAATATAAATAGATCGTTTCATCAAATTCATAATCCAATAAAACATAACAATGCAAAACAGCGTTAAAGTAATGAAAAACTAAATCTTTTACTCACTAAACATAGGCATAAAATCTCTAGTTGGTTGTGTTGATGATGAGCTTCCTTCGTCGTCTCACTGCAAGGTTTCTAGCCAACAATCATGTTGAATATGATTGTTTGATTGGAGAAATTCATCTCTATGGAATTAGGGTTCTGGCCGCAGCTTTTTTGTGTGAAAGTGCGATCTCAATGATGTGTAAAAAGTATGTAATTAGGGTTGGGGCTGCTGCTGTATTTATAGAGCTCTAAGTCGGTTAGCCTTAGGTCGGCGCCGGACGCTCGTTTGAACAACCAGACGCCCGTCCAGAATGCCTGGACGGGGCATGAACGTGCGGTTGGCTTTTGTCTGAAGACTCTGAATGTAAAATACGATTACGACGCCGCATGGACGCCGCTTCACTTCGGACGCCGCCGTCAAGATCGATGGACACCGTCTGGAAATGGACGGGATGCAGACGCTCGTTTGCAATGCTTAGGATCGGATCTCTTCATCTTTATCCATTTTCTTCAAGCCAATTCCAACTCTATCTTGAATAATTCGACTTGAGCTTCATTTATCCTCTTCAGCACTCGAAATTCAGCCTCCTAAAGGATAAATAAACATTGCAAAATGTAATAAAACTCAAATAATCATAATTCCATTAATTTAACACATAATCTAATCAATTTTGCAAATAACCATATTAAAATCATCCTTACTAAATAATTACACTTAAACCCTTAATTCTCATGTAAATATGCAAATGTGGGGAAAATAATAATGAAATACACCCTTAATAATCATATAAATATGGCCTTAACAACACCCCCACACTTAACTTTTTGTACGTCCTCGGACAAAACAATCAAAACTATAGCTCAACTTTCATGTAATCCACATAGATCTCTAACTCACGTAACAAAAGATACAACAACTATAGCAAACAATACCATCACAGAGATAGATTCAGTGTATGTGTGACAAGCCCTTTTCAAATTTAACAAGCCTTTCAAAGAAATATCCTCTCAAAAATCCAATGACTATCCTAGATATAGGCGTGTAATAGCTCCACTCAAAGCCTTCCCACGCACTCAGGGGATAATCCTACAAATATATCATGCGGTTCTACTGGGTATAAGATCCATGATAAAAAAGACTTCACTTTATTTTTACTCATCATTTCCAAAAATTTCCAAATTTGACGCATATCAGAATGAGCTCTTACCCATCATAGTAGAATAGGACATTTCGAGATAATCCCCTACCTACTCAAATCATAAGGTAGCTTCTTTTAACTGTCGTGAGCTTCTGGTCATCATAGTGGTATAGGACATTTGGAGATAATGCCCTACCGCACTCCAATCATAAACCAGCTTTCGACAAACGTATTTATTAATAATTCACTACTTATTCATTCTTTTTTCAAGACATAAGTTACATCTCACTTCTCACATTCGAACTTTATGATATTCACAGTACACGGTTTAACTAAGGTGTTACTATACTGACCTTCCTAAGATAAATCACTAAAACAATGAAAGGATATAGTTCAAAAAGACTTGCTTCAATATCAAAGGCTTTCGTGAACGTGAAAAATGAATACTAGCTCCATGAAAGTAAAGACATGCTATAATCATCTCACTAAGTCACATAAAATCATCGTTAGAAAACTACAACTAGCAAGCATTTAGTTTCAATCATATGCTCGAGATTTACAAAAAAAATTTAAATTTAGTGGAAATTTAACATTCACTCATATCTCAAAGGATATGGCATGAAAACATACCCAATTTACCCCCCCACACTTAAATCACATTATGTCCTCAGAATGTGCAGAATAAAAGAAAACGAAAACTTAGCTGGTTTCAACAGTGGTTGTCGGATGAAAGTTGGCAGAGGTCAGGCCGGAGCATGAACGTACCGCTACAACTTGAATAGGCAACACTAAAAGTAAAAGCTTGCGAACCTGCTCAAAAGTATCTGCCACACTCGACATACCATATAATCTCGGGGTACATGGGGTATATGAGCAACACATAACACAAAACACTTACAGTGAATGTAGGAGGAATAACCATCAACACATAATCAACTAAAGTACTGCTTGTAAAAGCAATAAAACAAAACGACCTAAGAAAAGAAAATAAACAAAGAAAACTAGGTTGCCTCCTAGGAGCTCTCTTTTAATGTCAATAGCTTGGCACAAAGTTCAAGAATCAACCCGGATCGGGCCACTTTGGTTTTACTACCGCCACCTCAGTATCAGAATCAGAAGTATTGGGGCGGAAATGATTTTCACCACAACAACAAGTCAAGTGTGCAATAAGGTCATTAAACTTTTCTCTCCAAACTACACTGACTCTCTTCTTCGTGTTCTTGCGGATGATAGGCATAGGTGTGCTAACATGCTCAGGAGTCTCAGAAGAAGGTTCCTCATAGGTAGAGGTAGGAATGTCATCATCTGACTCAAAGAAATAAGATGGAATCTCTTCACAAATCAGGACATCTGTACTCTCATCTCTTCTTTGGAAATAAAGAATCTCAGGCTTTTCCTTTGGTTGCCCAAAATATTTCTTAAGTCGATGGCCATTCACTTTAAAAGCTTGATTACCATACCCGTTCAAAGTAATTACTCCACTTGGATTAACCTCGAGAATCTCAAAGGGACCAGACCATCTAGACTTGAGTTTACCCGGAAACAGGTGAAGTCTAGTATTATAGAGTAAAGCCATTTCACCAACTTTGAATTCTCGATCCTTGATCTTAGCGTCATGGAGTATCTTCGTTCTTTCCTTGCTAAGCTTAGCATTCTCGTATGCTCTCGAGTCCGAATTGCCGAGCTCGTTCAATTGTAACAACCGTTTCTCCCCACGAGTTGGCTATCGAAATTTAAGAATTTAATTGCCCGAAAGCTCTGTGTTCAAGTTCGACAATAAATGACAAGCTTTGCCATAGACCATTTGGAAGGGTGACGTGCCCATCGGGTTTTAAATGCAGTACGATAAGCCCACAACGCGTCATCCAACTTAAGACTCCAATTAGAGCGATTATTGTTCACGGTCTTCTAAAATTCTTTTCAAGCTCGTTGCTTACCTCGACTTGGCCATCGGTGCAGGGGATGATATGGTGTACCAACTTTGTGTTTGACACCATATTTTTCAAGGATTTTATCAAGCGGCGCATTGCAAAAGTGGGTACCTTCATCACTAATGAGTGCTCTCGGACACCGAATCGGTAAAGATATTCTTTTGCAAGAATTTCTTCACGACTTTATGATCATTAGTTTGGGTAGCTATGGCTTCAACCCACTTGGAAACATAGTCGACCGCAGACGAGGATATATTTATTACCGCATCGAAGATGGAAAGGGTCCCATAAATCTATGCCCCAAACGTCGAAAACTTCGCATTCAAGAATGGGCTTAAGTGGCATTTCCATCCTACTACTCTGCCGTCCAGTTCTCTGGCACCTATCACAACCTTTACAAAAGGCTTCTGCATCTTTAAACAGAGTCGGCCAGTAGAATCCAGCTTGGAGGATCTTTGCAACCGTCTTCGTGTTCCATAACACCTCCGGTGGGACATTGTGGCATTGTTCTAGGATATCCCATCGATCATGCTCGGAACACACACCTTGAAGCAACCCGTCTTACTGACTCGAACAAATGAGGATCTTCCCATACGAGATATTTAAGATCGAAAAGAACTTTTTCTTCTCCTGATACGTTATGTCCTCTAAATGACCACTCGCTAAATAGTTGACGTAGTCAGCATACCACGGCCTAACCGTTTCAAGCTTCATCAATTGCTCAGTCGGAAAATCAATGCCTATATCATTGTGACTCTCTGCACCCTCATTTACTAAGCGAGATAAATGAACAGCCACAATATTCTCACTACCTTTCTTATCTTTAATCACAAGGTCAAACTCTTGTAAAATCAGAATCCATCGAAGTAACCTTGGTTTTGCATCTGCTTTGTCCATAAGGTAACGCAAGGCTGCATGATCGGTCCAAACGACTGTTAGTAATATCATCCGCAGCGGAAGCGATTTTAGGATCTAGATCTATATAATACACGTAATAAAATAACTAGATCTACATCTACAAGGGGGTTGTAGAACATACCTCTTGGATCTCAAAATCCAAGTTGAAGAACCGCAATAGGAAAGAACGAACGAAGGTGTGAAGAGCACCACGATCTTCCGTACGTGTGATCCAAGCAACTCCCGGTGGAAGGAAAATCGACTCGAATCCTTCTGATATGCTACCCGGAAAAATCTCCAAGATTTTTCCCCAATCTCCACTTGGCCGAAATTTTCCTTCTCCTCTCTAAGAGGTAGAAGTCGAAAATTACATGTGTGTTAAGGCTTGGGAGAACTCTCTTTATATAGGAGAGTAAAACTTAGCCTCCAAGGATTTAATAATTAATACAAAATCAATTATAATAATCCCATTAAATAAAAGATAATCCCATAATATTCTAGAACAAATCTAGAATAATATTTATCTTTATTTCTTACCATAAATATTTATCCAATAAATATTTTATGCACATGTCTTATTAATACACAAGAAAATAATTTCTTGTTCCATAAAATAAGAGGGGGGGCGAAATTATCAAATATTGACCTAGTCAATATGATTTATTTCCACACACACAATAATTGGGCCAAGATTATGGAAAATGTCTTTTTCCACATATTTAATTATTTAGCCCAACTAATTTAATAGTCCACTAAACAATTAATTCACATATCGTTTTAATAAAGTCCAACAAGAACTAAATTAATATTATTAGGATTCGACGTCCGAGAATAGCTATGCTATATTAGGAGGCACGTCGGGGACCATGGACTAATAATCGTGACTCCGATAAATCAAATAAATAATTATCTTACGAATGTAATAATTATATTTGATAAATCAATCACAGAAATATGCCACCATAATCCCGTGATCGCACTCCTCCGATTATGAGATTATATTTATCTCCTCACGAGAATAATAATAAGCGTCCATTGATATAATCATTACATATGAATTAATCCTCCATAGATCGCTCATTCTAAATCGGAAGTTACCGTTAACCCTTTTTAGAACCTCTTATCATTATTTACCATTAACCCCTAGTGATCAATTAATTCATACAACTCACCGGTGATCAATCGGTGTGATATGAGCTCGCGATCGATCGATCGGTTTCTAGGATTAACAAATAAGGGAATCGTCTATCTACTTCCATAAATGGAAGGAATGGATTCCGTATCTGTGATAACACGGACTACTCACTCAATCCAAAGACAATGCCAAGATGGGGTAATTCGGACCACGCACTCGGTGTAATCCTTAACCGTCAAGTCAAACTTCATACCGATTCAAGCGGTTGGACTCGTGATCACCTCGGATTAAGATATATCCATAAATATGATCATCCATTGATTCGATAAGACTTCGATTACGGAATTATATCGTGAACTCTAATCAAATCGGTCCAAATTTCTATACGATATATCTATCATATATAAATGCCCCATTAGGTTCTCTTAACGAACCTAACGTCCGGATAAGACAATCACACCTATTGTGTTCTCAGGCGCATTAATAGCACGTTAAAGGAGAGACCCGATACTCTCAATTAACTTCACTACGGGCTAATTGTATTTTAAAGTACAACTTCACTAACTCAATCCTCCCGTGTATATACCATACACCGAGTTAAGTGATTACATAAACGATATACTTTAGGGTTTTACAGTAGTGTAATTACTATTGTCACATCGGTGAATATGAGAATAATAAATATGAATAACAATATCATTTCATTTATTAAATAAAACAATTACAAAATTGTCTTTCGGCATCACACCTAACAATCTCCCACTTGCACGAAAGCATGTGATTAATTGTTTTAGAGCACACCCTATTATTTAAAATACAACAAACTACATCTCCCACTTGCTCTAAAGCAATGGAGACCCATCCCGTATTCTAGTACCCATTAAGCATATCATAACCATTTCAGATGACAAAATACACTCCGAGTGTGCCGTCGTAGGATAGGTCAGTGACTCGGGGAGCACCTACATCTAAATGTCATGGGTCTTAATGATTAGTCAGGTTGTCGGCTCGAGACGATCCGTAGAATCGAAACGTTACCGGTCCATCAAATCATGTGGTACTGAGTAAACACTGAGCCCGAGATCGACTTAACGATCATCCTCAATCTGACTTAAAGTCAAAATCAGTGTATCACACATATCCAAGTTCACACATGAATATGTCCGCATATTGTTCCTCGTTCTCTTCAAGATACTAAAGGACATACTAAACTTGCTTTGTTAAACGCCGAATCTAAGATTCGATCAAAGTTGACGTTCAATAACCTGACCATCTCTTACTAGAAAGAGAATCTATCCCATTTCTCTTGATCCGAAGATTTGTAGAGTCATTCCCGAGGCATAGGGTAGAACTTCCTCGTTGAATGTTGCATACACAGATGCATCATCTTAACCAATAAGATGGATGGGAAACCAAAGGATCGATTCTAATGAATTCGATCGAGTCAAACTCTTAAGAATGTAGTCCAAATCTCACATTGCAGAGAATTGTGGTATCGTCGGTTCGACTTGAGATAACACACCCATGTTGATTCCAATCGTGCAAAGTGTTATCCTTCACAAACACTAATTTATATATTCACTACTGTACTAAAATTGATATCCAGGTCTACAAAAGACTTATCAATATTACGGTCAAATCCACATATTGTAGAAATATATGACTTCCAATGACCGAGAGGTTTGCTTTTTATCCACAAAGGACATAAGCCTTGGCATCATCCCGTCATAAGTTCATAAGTCAATACCATTCCATTTCGAATGAATCCGGACTCCGTTTGTTTGGGAAGAAAGTCTCGAGGAATCACCCCTATTTTCTCGCTTATGAACGAAATCATGCAATACCGAACTCATTCTACTCTTTTCCATGTAGATCCAATTACTCCCACTGGGGCTGAGGCGCTCAGTGGTTCTACAAGAGCATGAACAGAATTGGAGTATCGAACTCCATTCACGGGGTTATGGCTATTAAACCAACCTCTATTATCGAGAATCCTATCACAGCTCACAAAAGAGCCATAGGTCATCAATCGATCCTCGGACTACAAAGTCCGCGAGAACCCGTAATGGGTAATGGATAAACCATACTCCCACTACATTCTCGGGTGGATCGAATTCGATCTAGTTTAGTAGTATTTAGTGTTATCACCAACAACCGATGTTGGATGTGGTCTGATTTTAATCAGTTAGTAACTACCTTGAGTAAACGTACTTCAAGGTTTAAGGTTTTACTGTTCATAGACTCTATCAGAAAGGACGCAACAGTATAACTGTCCCTTCCCGATTTCAAGAATCTTATAACACACCTTTTTCTCAATGCTACAAGATATATAACGATTGGTCACTGACCGAACGTGTTCGCGAAATTCCCAGACCTACCTTCAAGCACCGTGTGCTAAATGCTTATATTTATGGAAGTGGGGTGAACCGATTCCACACCTTATCCATAAATTCCAAAGCATATTCTAGGTAGACTTCTCGGTCTTACATTTCAACGTAAACCGTTATTTCGCTTCCAATATCTTTATTGAGTTAAGCAGTGTATTGTAGCACATCTAAAAAAACTATATAAGGCAATTTAACGGTTTCTCACTTAGTGAGAGAATTTCACAATGAGGCAGGCTGAGCATCAGTCTCGAGGACTATGAATAGCCTATTTCTGAGTATAGAATACTCTATCTCTGTTGAAAACAGAGAAACCTCAAAATATTTTGGATAAACTTACCGGAGTGTTTGAATAGTTATCGGACAAGAAGTCACTACTGGAAGCTCCAACTAGCTTGTATCTTTCATCGGACTCGAAGGTCGTCATAAACAAGCTATGTTACTTCTTTATAACCATTATCCTTTCCCGATTGAAAGGAAACTTAGTCATTGAACCTTTGAGACAATATAACCAGGTCGGAGAAAGGAATCACCCCGAGCCGGCGAGTCTTGAGTCTTGTCTTTTAGGGACTATGCACTAACTATGGAATATAAAGAAGCGTTTATCTAAATATAGAAACCAATTGCTTTTAATGGTTCTTAAGATGTGTTTTATATACATATTTCAACAATTGTGAGTGGTTTTGACTTTATCAAACAAAAATCCGAGTCTTGGATTCGTACTACAAATGGTATATTCACTTTCTATCGACAAACAAATTATCGAATAGAAGGTAAATCCATTCGTTCAACGAATCTTAAGCGGAAAATAATTTTTCCCGCGATATCCAAGGATTGAATCCGAGATTCATTACCTTATATCACTCCCACTATTCTAGCTAAAATTAACTGCCCGTTGTTTACTCTTTTAATCGTTAAATGCACCGCTACCTTGTTCTTCCAAAGAACTTAGCTCGAGAAAATCGCCAAGATTCATAGGTTGGTGATCCAAAATCACCGCCCTTATCCTATGATTTTCGATTAATTAATTTTCGGTTCAACCTTAAAATTTTCTCGATTTTAGGTGACTAACACTTTTAGACATATTCTCCCATTCTTGACTTTCAATGAATGGAAACAGTCTTGAACCAGCGGTTCGTTTTAGTAGACACTACTCTTGAACCGTGGGATGTCTATTTCGAGTGTTACTCGTCGAGACTTCTCGGATTTTCTAATATACCAGAAAAAAACAACAAATCATAACATTAAAGCTCCCACTAGTTTATCGTATCCAAATACCGTCTAACGAGCAATGCTATATTTTTATGATTTTCCGATTTTTTCGATTAGAAAATCTTTCGTACATAGTTCTATTGTTTCCAGAAAAACAACAAATCATAGAAACTCCCACTAGTTCATCGATTCCAAATATCGTCTAACTAGCAACATTTCATGACTTTCCGGTTTTTCAATTAGAACGGTTACGTGTGTAGTCAGTTACACTTTTCTAATGTTCTAGAAAAACAACAAATCATAAAGCTCCCACTAGTTCATCGATTCCAAATACCGTCCAACTAGCAACATTTCATGATTTTCCGATTTTTCAATTAGAAAATCACTCGTGTAATCACTACATACTCAAAATTCACTAGAAGAATCACCTTTGATCAAACTAAGTTTGTCTTCCGTTTGACACGAATGACACTAGTGACATACCTATATGTCACTCTGGTTTTCAAAAGGCTTAAGAGAAAATATCTCTTTCGAAAAGTAATTGCATTATCGATTAACTAGTTCAACGTCCTAGTTACTTTCCACTTTTTAACGAAGTCAATACTAGTCAATTTAAGCAATGTAGTAAAGGGATATAATGCTGTAAATAAAATGACATATATTAATTCAAGTTTAACACTACAATATAAGTTTATTTTAGGAATTGTAAACTAAAATTAAGTCTACTCTACCATTCCAAGGTTTTAACCTCGCATCTCAGTGCCGCCGTAGGGTAGGTCAAAGAGATGACGGTTAAATCGAGACAATCTCATCAATGAATAACTTGTGAGAATCGAACATCCCAGGAGAATCGAACATCCCTTTATTCATTGACTACCTTCCTTTTTTAGCCTAGATATTACCAAAAATATCCTTTATGAGTGTGACCTACTATATCGGATCTCTTAGGTACGCCCCGAGTGTGCCGTCGTAGGATAGGTCAGTGACCCGACGAGTACCCAGAAATCCTATCCTTTCGGAGACCAAGCCATGAATGTTGATAGGGGTGAACACCATCCGTAGGTGGACGAAATCAAAGCGCCGCGAGGCGTCACCCTTCTCTCACTTACTTGTATCTATAGTAGAGGCCGTGGGGTTGGCTGTCGCCTCCCCCGCTCCCACTCAATAATTTGGAAGTGGTGGTGGGTTAACTAACCACGTCTTTTTGATGTTAACATAAAAGGCTTAAAAGCACATCAAATCAAGGATTCCGAATGGTGTCGGTAACGTAGGCAAGCCTACCCGTCCTATTCGTTGGAACATATGTGACAGTCGGACGAAGTCGGGTCAAGACGGCCCGTTGAGATAAGAAGGAATCACCTTCGCTCTCCGGTGTAGCTTAGTCTTGCCGGACCCCGTGCATACATCACACTAGGAGGTTAAGTCGGTCGAGCGAAGCTCGCTGACCACCCAACCTATAGGCGAACCGCTTTTATCCAAGATTTATTGTTCTTTTACCATCATTCAATCTTGTAGACACTACGAATCGAAAACGTGATCTCGTTTGTGCTTTAAGGCGGTTCACGAGAACACACACCGAAAAGGCTTAACGATTTCATAACCCGTCCTCGGATCTTTAATTAGTTACTAAATTTATTAATTACCACGTATTAATTAAATTTCAACTAATTACACGAGTTTGTATACATGCCTATTTTAATTACCAAAATTAAAATTCTACTTGTATGCAAGGAGTGGATTTATGATATGATGCATGTCATGGCAATTCCGATTTTATATCTATTTTATGATCAAACACATAAAAAATAAAGTGCGGAAAATTTAAACACCGAGATGGATCGTTGGCACCCCCGTATCTAATCTATTAGAAAATAAAAAAAACAAAACAAAACCCTAACTAGGGTTTACTACTTTCTAACAAAATCTGCAGCTGTTCGAACTCTTCGATGATCGGGAAACCAAACGAACTCGGATCGGGACGAAAATTTCCAGATCTTTTCTTCACTCCTTGAACTTCAATATGGACGGTTGGATCGGTGCTTTGACTTACCAATTTTCTCCAGTAAACCTCCAAACTTGCTGCTGAATCTGACTTTGACTGCACTGCATCAAGGACTTCCTGAGGCAGATCGGGAATCGAGATGAACCCCGATCGACCTGAAATTTTTATGGTACGTCCAAAACTCAAATTTGATAAATCTGAACGGTCGGATTTGCGTTTCAACGGTCTAAACTCTCCCAGAAAATCGAGGAAGTCACCGATAGTGTATTTGTGAATCCTGCGTTTTTCTGTTACAGCAGCCTCTTCGCAGCATCAAACGGATATCGAAACGGACTCTGATCGACGCCAAAATTTGTGGAGTTGATCATCATCTTCTAATCTTGATTCTGACCGGAGGGATTTTCGTTTCAACGGTTCGATCAACGGGAAAAGAAAAGATACTAAACAGCTACTAAACAGATCTATTTTTTGGAAATTAAAATTGCAATATAAAAGAATTACATAATTTCCTATACTCATATGGACGAATTTTCGTCGTTTATATGAGTTTACAATAGATCTAACGGGTAAACAGTGCCAACCCAATCCAGCTCTTCAACCACGACATTCATAAGCATAAAAATTAAACATATGCATCGGCCCCCAAAAAAATTGGGACAAAAAATCTACATGTTTTACCACTCCTAGATCTAATATTTTATACGTATAAATATAGATCACCATGGCGACTGATACCACTATTAGTAATATCATCCGCAGCGGAAGCGACTTTAGGATCTAGATCTATATAATACACGTAATAAAATAACTAGATCTACATCTACAAGGGGGTTGTAGAACATACCTCTTGGATCTCAAAATCCAAGTTGAAGAACCGCAATAGGAAAGAACGAACGAAGGTGTGAAGAGCACCACGATCTTCCGTACGTGTGATCCAAGCAACTCCCGGTGGAAGGCAATTCTCGACTCGAATCCTTCCGATATGCTACCCGGAAAAATCTCCAAGATTTTTCCCCAATCTCCCCTTGGCCGAAATTTTCCTTCTCCTCTCTAAGAGGTAGAAGTCGAAAATTACATGTGTGTTAAGGTTTGGGAGAACTCTCTTTATATAGGAGAGTAAAACTTAGCCTCCAAGGATTTAATAATTAATACAAAATCAATTATAATAATCCCATTAAATAAAAGATAATCCCATAATATTCTAGAACAAATCTAGAATAATATTTATCTTTATTTCTTACCATAAATATTTATCCAATAAATATTTTATGCACATGTCTTATTAATACACAAGAAAATAATTTCTTGTTCCATAAAATAAGAGGGGGGGCGAAATTATCAAATATTGACCTAGTCAATATGATTTATTTCCACACACACAATAATTGGGCCAAGATTATGGAAAATGTCTTTTTCCGCATATTTAATTATTTAGCCCAACTAATTTAATAGTCCACTAAACAATTAATTCACATATCGTTTTAATAAAGTCCAACAAGAACTAAATTAATATTATTAAGATTCGACGTCCGAGAATAGCTATATGCTATATTAGGAGGCGCGTCGGGGATAATGGACTAATAATCAATGGCTCCGATAAATCAAATAAATAATTATCTTAAGAATGAATAATTATATTTGATAAATCAATCACAGAGAATATGCCACCATAATCCATTATTCGCACTCCTCCGATTATGAGATTATATTTATCTCCTCACGAGAATAATAATAAGCGTCCATTGATATAATCATTACATATGAATTAATCCTCCATAGATCGCTCATTCTAAATCGGGAAGTTACCGTTAACCCTTTTTAGAACCTCTTATCCTTATTTACCATTAACCCCTAATGATCAATTAATTCATACAACTCACTTTGGTGATCAATCGGTGTGATATGAACTCGATCGATCGCTTCTAGATTAACAAATAAGTCAAGTCAAAACTTCATAATCGATACAATGCCAAGATGGGGTAATTCGGACTACGACTGGTGTAATCCTTAACCGTCATCAAACCATCGATTCAAGCGGTTGGATTATCAGATATATCCATAAATATGATCATCCATTGATTCGATAAGACTTCTCGATTACGGAATTATATCGTGAACTCTAATCAAATCGGTCCAAATTTCTATACGATATATCTATCATATATAAATGCCCCATTAGGTTCTCTTAACCGAAAGTCCGGATAAGACAATCACACCTATTGTGTTCTGGGCGCATTAATAGCACGTTAAAGGAGAGACCCGATACTCTCAATTAACTTCACTACGGGCTAATTGTATTTTAAGTACAACTTCACTAACTCAATCCTCCCGTGTATATACCATACACTGAGTTAAGTGATTACATAAACGATATACTTTAGGGTTTTCTGTAGTGTAATTACTATTGTCACATCGGTGAATATGAGAATAATAAATATGAATAACAATATCATTTCATTTATTAAATAAAACAATTACAAAATTGTATTTCGGGCATCACACCTAACAACGACAACTTGAGACCCTAGAAGATAACTTCTAAACTTGTCAATGGCAAAAACAACGGCTAAGAATTCCTTCTCAGTTGTGGTATAATTGCATTGAGCCGGGTTCAAGGTGCGGCTCGCATAATAAATGGGCCTGAACCTTTTATCAACTCTTTGACCTAAAACTGCGCCTACGGCGTAATTAGAGGCATCGCACAACAACTCGAAAGGCTTGGTCCAGTCAGGTGCAACTAAAATAGGGGCACTGATGAGCTTGTCTTTCAGACAATTGAAAGCTTCTTTGCACTTTGCGTCGAACAAGAAATCTACATCATCTTTCAAAAGATTTGATAAAGGCTTGGCAATAGTGGAAAAGTCTCGAATAAACCGCCTGTAGAAGCCAACGTGACCTAGAAAACCTCATACCTCTTTCACTGTCTTAGGGTACGTCATCCTTTCAATGGCTTCGACCTTAGCCTTATCAACTTGAATACCAGCATTGGACACCTTATGTCCCAAAACGATTCCTTCGTCTACTAAAAAATGGCATTTTTCCCAGTTAAGCACCAGATTTTTCTCAACACACCGTTGGAGTACCATATATAGATTCTTTAAGATTTCATCAAAGCTATCGCCGTAGACTGAGAAGTCATCCATGAAGACCTCCATACACTGCTCCACAAGTCCATAAAAAATGGCCAACATGCACCGTTGAAAAGTCGCTGGTGCGTTGCATAGGCCGAATGACATTCTGCGAAAAGCAAAAGTACCAGATGGACACGTAAAAGTTGTCTTCTCTTGGTCATTAGGATCAATGGCTATCTGGAAGTAGCCAGAATAGCCATCAAGGAAACAATAATACTTATGACCACTCGATTCGCTCAATAAGCCGGTCAATGAAGGGTAGGGAAAGTGGTCCTTGGCAAGAACCTCATTAAGTCTACGATAGTCAATACTGAGACTCAGTGGCAGCTCGTCACGAGTCGTAAGGCAACTTCCTCCCTTTTTTCATTCTTTTATTTGTGATTCCGCCTTCTTGGCACAACTTGAGTAGGGCTGACCCACTCGCTATCGGCGATTGCATAGATGATGCCCATGTCAAGCCACTTTATCACTTATTTCTTAACAACCTCCTGCATATGCGGATTCAGCCTTCTCGAGGTTGTCTTACCTTTTCGACTCCTCCTCCGTCCGGATCTTATGCATGCATACATCCTGGTCGATTCTCGGATATCACCCACTTGCCATCCGAACGCGAGGATATTCTTTTTTAAGCACTTCTATCACCGTGTTTTCTTGCTCGTGGTCGAGTTTCAAGAAATGATCAAAGGCAATTTATCTCCATCCTTAAGAAAGATATACTTAAGGTGTTTTGGAAGCGGTTTGAGCTCTAAATCGATGAGGTGGTTGCTCAATACTAGACTTTAACGGGCCACCTTTCTCTTTATGAGCTTGGAGTGGTTGACTAAAGAATAACTCATCTTCCCGAGGCTCCACCCCAGAAAGGTACTGGATCAAATCATCCATCGGGATCCTCCGGTCAACACTTGCTTCCTTTTTCTTGTGATCGATCATTCGTCTCAACTCTTCATCTTTAAGCTCTTCTGCCAACTCTTCCCAATTATCTACTTCCCAATGAGTAGCTTCTCTCCAAAAGTCTACCTCGTCCCAACTACCCATCAGAGCTTCTTCTTCACCAGGGATGAAGTCTTCCTGACTCAGTTCTTTGAGATCATCGTTTGTTGCTGGGCATCTCCATGCTTCTAACCCACTAACAGGCTCAGTGTGAGCGAGTGAAGATGACTCGTCAATGCCTACGGCTTGAAATGAATTAGAAGATGGTCCGCAGTCAGCTTGATCTCCAATGTCCATGATTTCAAAAACACCTATCTCTGTCAACTCCTCTGCTTCTTCAGAGTAGGCATCCTTTTCATCCTCGTAAATTGCTTCAACAAACGATATTTCATCAATTACGGCTCTTTCAGGATATGTCCCTCGTGTGAAGGTGACGGATGTGTCATCGACTCTAAGAGTAATCTGTCCTTTGCAGAAGTCGATGAGAGCGTTAGAAGTGTCTAAAAGGTTCGGCCTAGAATTAGAGGCATCTCTTATCGTGTGGATAGTCTAGAATAACCCGGTCGGTAGGGAAGACTAAGTGTTCAACTTGAAGGAGAACATTAGCTACACAACCGGCCGCAGACCGCTAGATCTATCCACCATCCAAGAGAAATAGGCGTTCCGCATCCTTTTATCTAACCCGAGCTTTTGCATACGTTTAATGGCATCACATTAATAGAGGCCCCCGAGTCGCATAAGACATTTTCGAACAAATGGCCTTCGATCTCACAAGAGATTGAAGGTCTCGCCAGTGGTCACCTCGCTATCAAATGACTTTCTCAGTGAAACCATTGCGCAATCTTCACGTAGCACTTCTTCAGCCATCCCCTGAAGCTTTCTCTTACTCCCACGTAATTCTTTAAGATACTTAGAGCATTTAGGCATTTCGGCTTAATACCTCGGCTAAGGGCATACTAACTTGAGTGTCTCTAAGTATCCTCCTCACTCCAGCATATTGCTTGTCATTAGTGAGGGCTTTCTCTCTCATTTTTGGGGGATAAGGCAGGGCTTTATCATTCCCTGTGGCCTGATTCTTTATCGCCTCATCTTTCTTATCCTTCCATCTCACGAACTTTTCTCCTTTTTTCTTAGTCAGGGGTACAGCCTCCTGACTTTACTTCCTTTCCTCATCATCAGAATTATTTTCGTCCTCCGAAGAATTGCCACTAAGCTCCTCATCGTTGCTTTCTTCGGCGTGTGGTTTCTGATTTCCCCCTCCTGAACTCATGGCGTCGAGGAGGGGCTACTCGCTTCCCAACACCTTGCCGGGTCCAAATTTTTCTTACCACTTCTCGAGTTACTTCATTCAACTCCTCTTCTTGTCCATACTCCCATTGTGGTGTAATGACAGTGCAAACATTCACATCAGCTTTTGGGTTTCTCTCGGTATAACTCGGAAGTTTACCGTGAGGTCTGCTTGCTTGCTGGTCTGCCATCTGACCAACTTGTCTCTCAATAGCTTTAACGCTAGTAGACGAGTCTTCACCATGTCTACCAAATTCATCAAATTTGTGTTGAGGACACATGAGGTGGTATGATTTTGAGTTTGGTTCCATCCACCTGCGGCCTTTGGGAGTTAGGAGTCGTCCTTTGATAGTTTGAGTTGAAAGAATTCGAATTTGAAGGGCCAGGTGGTAACTTGGCTTGATTGAAGTTCTGTCGTTGAAATCCTGAGTAGTTCTGGCTTTGATTGAAGTTTCGGAAGGGTTGGTTTTGATTATCCATTAAATTTACTTCTTCCATGTCATCTCCTTTCCTACCGCATTCCAAGATCGGAAGGTCAAGTCTCAAGATTGGCCACCGCTTGCTTATCAATTCCATCCGAGCAACCAACGACTTTGTATCGAGATTGCTCGCAGTACCTTCTTTCTTAACAACATTGGTCTTCTTGGGAGTCGACCACATATTGTTCTTGGCGATGGTTTCGGCCACTCTATAGGCAGTCTCATCGCCTCCCCCTAAGAAGGATCCATGAGCTGTGGAGTCAAGATAGTCTCTATTAGGTTGAGAGACACCTCTATAGAATGCGCCTCCAACCTTTCATGTATCATCATATCCGTGATTGGGGCATTTCCTCATCAAGAGATTCAATCTCTCCCAAGCTTTGCCAACAGTCTCATCCTCCAACTGCTCAAATGTAGCTATTTCCCGTTTCATCTCCATAATCTTGCCTGGTGAAACCCACTTAAGAGCGAAGGCTCTTTGGACATCATTCCATGTATGGAGAGAATGATGTGCCAACGATTTAAACCACCGACTTGCTTCACCTTTCAAAGCAAAAGGAAATAGCTTTAACTTAACTATCTCGAGAATCAACACCAGATAATGGCACGCTTCATGATTTGTACGAATGTGGACAAGAAGTCGTGTGGATCTTCCTGAGCAGTACCATGGAAAGAGCTATTCTGAACTAGAGCAACTACTCCGTTCTTTAGATCAAAGTTCACTCCTCCCATGTCAGGAGGACGAATAGGTCTATGCCCCTCGAGAAAGTCTTGATTTAGATATGGGGTGTAGGGGTCCTGGTTCAATTGATTAAGCTGGTTTTGTCTAAATTGTTGGAGTTGTTGATTTATGCCAGCTTGTTGATTCTACTGTTGCTGCAGATCTTGCATCTGCTGAAGGATTAAGTTTAACTGAGCTTGGGGATCAGGATTTGGAATTGGTGGATCTTGATCCGCCATTTTGTCAAAATCAGAGAAAAGCCTCCTTCTAAGAATAGATCGTTCAGGCTCGGGATCGAAGATTAGAAGTCCCTTCTTACTTCTCGTTTGCATAAACCAGAAGAAAGTAAAAGGAAGAAACCAACCTTAGGGTTAATTAGAACGAGTTTAGAGAAGATTGGAGGATTTAGAAGTGTAGAAAGAAAGAAGAAAAGAGAAAAGTGAAGTTTCAGGGGCTGAACTAGCGTCCAGTGAAAGTGAACGCTGCTCGTATGAACGCTGCTCGTGTCACTAAACCGGCGTTCGTAAGATGAATCGGGAGGTAAACGGGCGTTTAGAGGCTGGACGAGCGTTTGGGTATCCAGACGCTCGTCTAATCAGCTTTAAACGATGCAGATAAGAAATTTTTAGAACAGACAGGCGTCTTAAAGGATGGACGCCCGTTTAAAAACTGAAAAACGAAACAGATAGTGAAAAGAATAGCAGGAAAGAAAATAAAAACCTAAAATAGTAATAATTAAGGCAATATATTTATACGATCTAAAATCTAAGGCAAATCTAAGCTAAATCTAAGGCTGCTAAAATCTAAGATCTAAAGCTAAATTTAAGGCTTCTAAACTAATAAAAATCTAATGTGACCAATAACATAAAATAAATAAATAAAAACTAAGATAATTAAAATCAAATTTATAAAATCGAAAATCTAAACTATGATAAAGTGAAATAAAATAAAAATAATAAAAAAAACGTAGCAATTAGATTATTACCTAAAAAAAAATAGTATCGAAATAAAAATTGCACCTAGAAGAATCCGACAACCGTTACCGACTCCCCGGCAACGGCGCCAAAAACTTGTTCGGTAAAAACGAGTTTTACAATTTATAACCGAAACACCCCAAGTATAAGGATCGTAGTATAGGGTGTTATCGGGTCGTCCTAAGGGAGTGGAATGTTTATCGGATCAAGGAACAATTATTCTATTGATTATGTCACGACTATTAACTAAAACTAAGGTTGAAACTAAACTAAAACCTAAACCTAAGAATTAAAACTAGAACAAGAATAAAAACAAGCAGAAAATAAGAAAACAGAAAGACGGACGAGCGTTCACTTTGATGAACGAGCGTCTGGAAACTAAATCTAATGGACGGGTGTATGCTATTGCGGACGAGCGTCTGACTACGAACATAAACAGAAAAGTGCAGGAAAACAGCAAGAAATTAGGGTTTATAAAACTAGAACTTAAGCTAAACTTAATCTAAACGATTTGATTAAGACAATTAAAGGAAAACACAGCGAGGCGACTAGATTCCACCCATCAACCAACAATCCCCAACTAGATGGTGATCTAAAGACATAGTTTTTAGTAGTGATCTATTCACAAATTCAATTAATTTTCTTCAACCAAATTCTAGGGTTTCGTTTATCTTTTCAAGTAAACTAAACAACAATCAAAACGTAATCACGAGATCGTTTCCAAGCTTTTTACTCAACTAAACATGCATAATCTCTTAAAACACAATTAATTGCATTACTTTGAACGAATCAAACTTAAACAATATATTTTCATATATTAATCCAAGCATCAAATATAAATAGATCGTTTCATCAAATTCATAATCCAATAAAACATAACAATGCAAACCAAATAAAAGTAATGAAAAACTAAATCTTTTACTCACTAAACATAGGCATAAAATCTCCAGTTGGTTGTGTTGATGATGAGCTTCCTTCGTCGTCTCACTGCAAGGTTTCCAGCCAACAATCATGTTGAATATGATTGTTGGATTGGAGAAATTCATCTCTATGGAATTAGGGTTACGCCGCAGCTTTTTTGTGTGAAAGTGCGATCTCAATGATGTGTAAAAAGTATGTAATTAGGGTTGGGGCTGCTGCTGTATTTATAGAGCTCTAAGTCGGTTAACCTTAGGTCGGCGGCGGACGCTCGTTTGAACAACCAGACGCCCGTCCAGAATGCCTGGACGGGGCATGAACGTGCGGTTGGCTTTTGTCTGAAGACTCTGAATGTAAAATACGATTACGACGCCGCATGGGCGCTTGATTCACTACGGGCGCTTCGTCCAAGATCAGTGGACACCCGTCTGGAATGGACGGGATGCAGACGCTCGTTTGCAATGCTTAGGATCGGATCTCTTCATCTTTATCCATTTTCTTCAAGCCAATTCCAACTCTATCTTGAATAATTCGACTTGAGCTTCATTTATCCTCTTCAGCACTCGAAATTCAGCCTCCTAAATGATAAATAAACATTGCAAAATGTAATAAAACTCAAATAATCATAATTCCATTAATTTAACACATAATCTAATCAATTTTGCAAATAACCATATTAAAATCATCCTTACTAAATAATTACACTTAAACCCTTAATTCTCATGTAAATATGCAAATGTGGGGAAAATAATAATGAAATACACCCTTAATAATCATATAAATATGGCCTTAACACCCAGCCAATTAATTATCACTGAGGCCCAATAATAAGAAAATACTCGTATTATAGGAGCCACGTTGGGGACCATGGACCTATAACCAGTAGCTCCAATAAATTAAGTACAATATTCATCGAACAGAATATTCACACTCAAATTATTAATTCCGGGATTACGCCAACCCGAAACTGAACTCTACCAATTATAGATATATACTTACACTCAATCCTATGAGTAAGTAAGCGTCCATTGATATAATCATTACATACGGACTAACCCTCCATAGACCATCCATTCTGAGTGGGAAGTCTCCATAAACACGACTCAAAATATCTTATCCTTATTTACCATTAACCCCCTAGTGATCAATTAGTTCACATACCGGACTAGTAGCTTATTAGTCTAATATGAACTCCCGGGATCGATCATTTTCTTAGGGCTAACAAATAAGGGGACTGTCTCTATACTTCCCGCAGGAAGGAATGGATTCCGTGTTTGTGAAACACATAACTACTCACTCATCAGGGAATAGTGCCAACGAGAAGTGACTCAGATCACATATCAAAGTGATCTTTAACTAACACATCAAACACTACCCTGAGACAAGCAGTACCCTGTGATCACCTCAGGATTAAGGTCAATCCATATATGATCATCGAATGATTTAATAAGTTTTATCGATTACGGAATTATATCGAGAAACCCAGATTAAATCGGTCCAGTCCTATATGAATGCCATCATATATAAATGCCCCACTTAGGTACCCTCTAACGACAGTCCGAATAAGACTATCACACCCTAAGGTGTTCTGGGCACATTATTGGTGTTTTAATCATGAGACCCTAAACTCTGATTAAGTTCACCACGGACTAACAGTTTAAGTATATCACCACTAACTCAATCCTCACGTGCATACCATACACTGAGTTAAGCGGTTACATACTGATATACTTAGGGTTTACAGCAGTGTATTACTTACAAGCACAAAGCAAGTAATAAGGTGAGATAAATTATGTTATCCATTATAAAAAACAATTACACAAATTGTCTTTCGGGCACTACACCTAACAGTTGCTACTATCGTGGGCACTATACCAGAGCAATCTGTCTTAAGGAAAGAGTTTCATAACTCGCATAAGTTTGTATTTATTTATGCATTGTATTTAATTTTCTCAACCGTTTAAGTCAGATCTGTACGTTAATTACGGATCTGTTCCATAAATCACTCCACACACGACACCTATTACCAACAAGCTTAAGACAGAATAAATTCGTGTGTTAGGGGATTTTTTACGTGTTAAATTATAGATCTGCAAGATTGTTTTAATTTATTTATACCCTGCTTCAGTTTGGTGGAGGCCAAACTGATAACTCTGTTTATACTCTTTCTTGATATTTACGACCGTTTTAGGATGAACAGAACTTGATTGGTCGATCTTCTGTGTTTACAGAAATGGCAACAACTGAGCAAGGGAGTACCTCTGCGGTGCCTACTGCTGCACCTGCATAGAAAAATTCCGGACCTCAAGGGGAAAAGCCGGAAAAGTTTGGTGGCTTGAACTACAAGAGAGGGCAACAGAAGATGCTGTTTTGTCTGACCACTCTTGGCTTGGCTCGGATGCTGACTGACGATTCTCTTGTCTTGATGGAAGAAGATCATGCATCTATCACGGTTTTGGATGCGGAAGCACTCTGACTTATTATGCAAGAACTACATCTTGAGTTTTTTTTGGTGAACTCGATCTATGGGGTGTATTGCTCACAGAAGTCTGCTAAATCCTTGTGGCAGGCTTTGGAGAAAAAGTACAAAATCGAGGATCTTTGGCTCAAGAAATTTCTTTGTGGTCAAATTCATGGACTACAAGATGGTAGACTCCAAGACTGTTGTCAGTCAAATTGAGGAGCTATAGGTGATCATCTACGAGATCTTGGAAGAAAAAATAATGATTTGTGAACAATTCCAGGTTGCTGCTGTGATTGGAAAACTTCCCCACTCTTGGAAGGATTTCAAGAACTACTTGATGCACAAGCAGAAAAAGATGACTATGGAAGAGCTACCAACGCGTCTACGGATTGAGGAGTAGGACAAGAGGTCAGAACGAAGCTTTCTGATGGGGCAGTCCAAGGCGAACTTGGTCGAAGTGAGCAACAAGGGCAAAAGCATACGCAGCCTAATCAAGGTCCAAGAGACAATAAGAAGGTCAAGCAACAGTTCACTGGAAGCTTTTACAACTGTGGAAAGCCGGGGCATCACCAAAGTGAATGTAGGTCACAGAAAAAGGGTAAGCCACATGCCCATCTTACTGAAGTGGTGGCTGAAGGCATGCATGAGATGAACCTGTCGGTTGTGGTTTCTGAATGCAACACAGTCGGGAATACCCGTGAATATTGGATTGACACAGGGGCTACTCGCCATGTTTGCACTCTGAAAGAGATGTTCTCAGAGTACAAGTTGTTGAGGGCGAACAGCTCTTTATGGGAAACTCTGCTTCTGCAAAGGCTGAAGGTGTGGGAAAGGTCATACTGAAGATGACCTCTGGCAAAGAACTCACACTCAAAAATGTGTTGCATGTTCCAGACATGCGCAAGAACATTTTTTCCGGTTCTCTTCTGGTGAAGAATGGATTCAAGATGGTCTTTGGTGGGGATAAAGTTGTTTTATCCAAATTTGATATGTATGTTAGGAGGGGGTACTTGGTAGATGGTATGTTCAAGATGAATGTAATTACTGTTGTACCCAAAACTGTTGTGCCGAAAAAGGCTAATAAGATGACTACTGCTTCCGTTTACTTGCTTGAGTCTTCTTGTTTGTGGGATTGTAGATTAGGACATGCTAATTATAAATCGATTCGAAAGTGATGAATTAACTCCCAACGTAAAAATTGATCCTAATCACAAAAGCCAAATATGTGTTGAAGCTAAGTTTGCTAAGCACCGTTTCCAACGGTTGAAAGGAACACAGAACCTCTAGATTTAATTCACACTGATATACGTGACTTAAAATTTGTGCAAACTAGAGGCGGTAAAAAGTACTTTATTACTTTTATTGATGATTATACCAGATACTGTTATGTTTATCTGTTGAGAAGCAAAGACGAAGCTCTTGAAGCTTTTAAGGATTATAAGAATGAAGTTGAGAATGAACTTAGCAAACGGATAAAGAATGTCCGTAGTGATCATGGTGGAAAATATGATGCACCGTTTAATGAATTTTGCTCTGGCGCCCACATCATTCATCAAACGATAGCACGACATACACCTCAATCAAACGGTATTGCTGAGCGCAAAATCCAAACTCTAAAAGAGATGATGAATGCTATCTTGATTAGTTCAGGATTACCTCAGAACTTGTAGGGGGACGCTATCCTCTCAGTGAACTCCATTCTTAATAAAATTCCTTCTAAGAAGAAGGATGAATCCCCGTATGAATTGTGGAAGGGTCACAAGCCTAACTACAAAATCATGAAAGTGTGGGGGTGTTTGGCTAAGGTTGAAATACCTATACCAAAGCAAGTGAAGATAGGGCCTAAAACCATTGATTGTATATTCATTGGATATGCTCTCAATAGTAGTGCCTATCGCTTTCTGGTACAAAAACCGGACGTCCCTGATGTACATGAAAATGTCATCATCAGGTCAAGGAATGTTGTGTTCTTTGAGGATATTTTTCCTTGTAAGGAGAAAGAGAAACAAGAAGCAAGCACGAGCAAGCGGACTTATGAGTCGGAAGAAGAGGGTGATCCTCAAGAACTTGAGGAACCTCATCGCAGTAAGAGGGCTAGGATATCCAAGTCCTATGGTCCTGATTTTTCTGACCTATATGGTAGAAAACGAACCCCGGACGTATGCTGAGGCAATGTCTACTCCAGAAGCTCCTTTCTGGAAAGAAGCTATAAACAGTGAAATAGATTCCATCATGCAAAACCACACTTGGGAGTTGTTGATCTTCCTCCAGTAAATAAACCACTTGGGTGCAAGTGGATCTTCAAGAAGAAGTTAAAGGTTGATGGTTCTATCGGTAAGTACAAGGCTAGGTTGGTGGCCCAAGGGTTCCGACAGAAGGAAGACATTGATTTTTTTGATACATACTCACCAGTGACGAGAATCACTTCTATAAGGGTTCTCATTGCTATAGCTGTAGTCAAAAACTTGGAAATCCATCAAATGGATATGAAGACTGCCTTTTTGAATGATGAGTTGGAAGAAGAGATTTACATGAAACAACCCGAGGGGTTTGTTGTTCAAGGCAAGAAAGCAAGGTGTGTAGACTCGTTAAGTCTTTGTATGGGCTTATAAAAGCACCAAAACTGTGGCATATCAGATTTGATAATGTTGTGTTGTCAAATTGATTTAAGATTAACGAGTGTGATAAATGTGTCTATTTTAAAAACACACCTAATGCCTATGTGATAGTATGTCTATATGTGGATGACATGATGATAATGGGAAGTGCTCATGATATCGGGGCCCCTGGAGATGGGCAATTTCACCATAATACTAAGAAGATGTTGATAAGGAACTTCGATATGAAGGACCTAGGGGTTGCGGATGTGATACTAGGTATTAAGATCTCTAGATTACCCGATGGACTTGCGTTGTCCCAAACTCATTATATTGAGTCTGTTTTGAAAACATTTAATGTCTTTGATGAAAGTCCAGTGAGCACTCATTTTGACCTAAGTGTGCACTTAGCCAAGAATAGAGGTGAACCTGTGGATCAATTGAGATATTCTCAAGTGATTGGAAGTACATAACCAATTGTACACGACAAGACTTAGCATGTGCGGTGAATAAACTGAGTAGGTTCACGAGTAATCTAGATCATAATCATTGGAAATCCATAAATAGGTTGCTAGGTACTTGAAGTACACTATGAGTCTGGCATTACGATATCTGCGATATCCTGCAATATTAGAAGGATACTGTGATGCCAACTGGATATCAGATACGAAAGACTCGAAGTCCACCAGTGGATACTTGTTCACGATTGGTGGTGCTGCTGTGTCCTAGAAGTCTATGAGACAAACGTGCATATCTCGCTCTACAATGGAAGCCGAGTTCATAGCACTAGATAAGGCTGGAGAATAAGCTGAATGGCTTAGGAATTTCCTAGAGGATATTCCGTGTTGGCCTAAGCATGTGGCTTCTATAAGCATACACTGCGATAGTCAGTCGGCTATAAGAAGAAGCTGGAGAAACATGCATATCTCGCTCTACAATGGAAGCCGAGTTCATAGCACTAGATAAGGCTGGAGAAGAAGCTGAATGGCTTATGAATTTCCAAGAGGATATTCCGTGTTGGCCTAAGCCTGTGGCTTCTGTAAGCATACACTACGATAGTCAGTCGGCTATAAGAAGAGCACATAGTAGTATGTATAATGGTAAGTCTTGACACATACGCCGTAAACACATTACCATTAAACTTGATCTCTAATGGTGTGATTTCCATCGATTGTATAAGATCGAAGGAGAATCTTGAGGATCCTCTTACAAAAGGTTTAGCTAGAGATCAGATGTCAATTTTGACAACCAGAATGGGACTGAAGCCTATTACGCATGTTTCCTTGTAGTGGCAACCCAACCTTGTTGACTGGAGATCCCAAGATCATGGTTCAAAATGGACAACTAAGCTATAATGAATAGTGTATCACTTACCCATTCTAAGAGAATAAAGGTGCTGTCTGCAGAGGGTGTGAGGTTAAGCGAAGCTTTTAATGATTCTTATATCTTGATATTCAAGTGGGGTAGGGCAGAATACCTTTGATAGGAGGTAACCTATGTAAGCGCGAAGTGGAGCCGCTTCTGTGAGAATTTGAGTCTTGAATTCTCTAAAGCACTTTCTGAAACCAAGTGTTGTCCAGGACCGAGACGGACACAACCATGAGAACCGAAAGGTGCTAGAGGAAATATTGTGTGAGTGCTATTGTCTTGGTTTACACTAAAGGCTGAACAATTCAAGACATAGTTCACTGATTAGCCGAGTAAATCCGATAATACTTCACTAAGGCAGGTTCAAGGCCAGAAGCTACCTCTCCTGATGCAATAATTTTCCGTCTGACTTCTCTTCAGAGTCTGCATTTTCATTTGCATTAATTTTCATTCATGTGGGGGATTGTTGGAAATATCCCATGAAATGGGGTTAAAATGGTCAAATTTAGCACGAATTTTGAATATGCTCCGATGAGATTCACCGGGAGCTTATTACGTCTAAATATTCTACTCACGGAGTAGATAATGTTGGCTTTGGAATCACTCGTTTCGGATATCAGGTGACTGAGAAATTAAGGCCTAAAGTTGGTTGAAAATGTGTTGGAAATGAGAGTTGAAGGGGAACCTCAATTCAATCTCCCACATTGGAAGTTTGAGAGACTTGAGCTCCATAAATAGGAGCTAGTGTGTGCTCTTATAAATATGCTCCAAGGGGAAAGGCACTTTTGTGTAGGAGGGAGGACTTAGATAATTCCACACGCGCACGCGCCGCCGTTCGGCCGGCTCGGCTAGTGCTCGAGCTCAGCTCGGTTCGGTTCGGTTCGGGTGTTACTATTAAATTTTTGGACTAAAGTTCGTTTGAATTTAACCATAAAATTAATTAGTTGTTCAAGAGGCGGTTGGAAGGTTCCAGAATTGTGTGGAAAGGAATTCTGATTAATTAATTCGGTCTGGAATTAATTTAATAAAATTAATTTTGAAATTAGATTATATCGGCTAGAAATAGCTTTTTTGAGGGAAAAGTCGAGCGATTACATCATCTGACCAATCAGAATTCAGAAGACACGTCATCCGACCAATCAGAATTGTGGAAATAGTCGGCCAATTTTAATTAAAATTTTTGGCCCAGTTTCTTTTCCAAGGGGTAAGTTGTTAGATGTAATATCGTCGGATCAATCATAGATTGACCCAATTACGCAGCGGAATGCATCAGATCTAGATCTAAACGAAAACAAAGAACATAAATTAAAGATCGAACTACAAGGAAGTTTGGATTTTACCTTTTCTGGTGCTTAACTCCAAGAACAAAGGCCTCCTAGAACACGTGTATAAGCAGCCACAGCCTTCCAACGTGTGTCTCCCAGCAACACCAGGTGGATGGTGTTTCCCGCCGCCGGACCTCCTAGATATGCTACCGGAATAATCCCGAAGATTATTCCAACTCGAAAACCCAAAGAAAGATAGCCGAAAATTCTAAGCTACTTTCTTATGTATATGGCATGTTCTTTTTTGTGTGTCAAAAGGCTTGGAAGAACTCTCTTTATATAGGAGAGTAAAACTTAACCTTCAAGGATTAAATAATTAAGAGATAATTATTACAATAATCCTTTATTCCAAATAAAAGATAAATAAAATGATTATCCCAAACAAATTAAGATAAATCATATTATTATCTAATATTCCAGGATTTATCAATTAACAAATAAAAGATAAATCACATGTTAAATAATTATCCAAGAAAACTAATTCCTTGATAAGTAAATAATAAAAACATGCGCCCAACTTGTTAAACAATTAAGGTCCACGCATTTTTCTATATTTGACCAATGAGGTCAAAAGGTCAACACACTTATTTGGGCCGAGTCCACGAAAAATGTCTTTTCCGTGTATTTAATTATTTAGTCCAACTAAACAATTAATCCACATATCAAATTAAATACCCCAATCCACTATTTAATTAAATGAGGTGAAACGACGAGAAATCCAATTATGCTATTTTGGGAGTCACGTCGGGGACCATGGACCCATATTCAGTAGGTACAATAAATTAGATAAAATTATTCGTCAGACAGAATAATTATATCCAACCTATTAAATCCGGGATTACACCACCATAAACCCGAAACTGAACTCTATCGAATATAGATAACTTACACTCAATTTATGAGTCGAAAGCGTCCACTGATATATTCATTACATACGGATAAATCCTCCATAGACTGTTCACTTCGATTCGGGATATTTCCGTAAACCCTTCTCGAAACATATTATCCTTATTTACCATTAACCCCTAGTGATCAATTAGTTCATATTCAATATAATATGAACTCGGCCGATCGATCAGTTTCTAGGGTCAACAAATAAGGGAACTGTCTGTCTACTTCCCAAGGGAAGGAATGGATTCCATATCTGTGATAACACAGACTACTCACTCATTCTAGAATAGAGCCAACGAGAAGTGTTGGACCACATACCGCTAAGTGATCCTTACTAACACATCAAACTACTACTAGTCTAAGCGGTCTTACATGATCACCTCAGATTAAGATTAATCCATATATGATCATCTTGTGATTCGATAAGGCTTCTCGATTACGGAATTATATCAAGAACTCAAATCAAATCGGTCCAGCCCTATATGATTATCATCATATATAAATGCCCCACTAGGTACCTGTTGGGGAGATTTTGCATCATTAAAACAAAAGAAAATTTATAAACCTATACTACCATGCAAAACTACCTCCTAACCGGCCGAATACCGGGTAGTTGCTAGTAAAGTTGGATAAATGCACGGGTATCGATCCTCGTGGAAAAGGGCTATCGAATCTAATCTAATTAATCCTCTTTATTAACTAAAACCTAAACTAAAACAGAAAAGTAAAGCGACAGAGGATTGTTAATCCAAAGCCGGAAGGATAAAAGCGATAAAAACATAAATAAAACTACATCTAGGAAAACGGTAAATCTATCTACTGAACAACCATAAACAAACCATGATCAACCTCTTCCCAACAACCATCATCTCACCGAAAGAAATAAGATCAACACATATTCATTCACAAGTTATCTTGGATTATTATCTTATCTAAAGAAGCGTTTCTCTTCCGATTTATCACGCCATTCATTAGTTTACCTTCCGGTCTTAACTAACATCTATACAAATCAAAGATACGGATTAAATTCTAATCTAACAACCTTATCCCTCAACTTCCGTTTGTTGGAACAATAATTGTTAATCTCTATCATGGCAATCTAACGAATTTATTAACTTCCGTTATCTAAATTCGATTAACATATAGCATCTCGAAACATGAAAGAGAACAAGAATAACGTAATGAAACAAATACATGAAAAATCTCATCTATCCGGTAACGGTGATATCCCTTAATTCAATTCTAAGAAAATCTTGCATCGAATTAATTAAATTGTGGTTCTCTCGTAAACCTAGATAATTAATCTACTGAACTTCCGTTATGTATAGATTAAAAATCCAAACTTTCCTACGGTGATCTAAACTACACCGACTTCCGTCATACGGTAGCATCAAATCATACAATCATTTTTCGATATAAAATTGCACGATACAAATAAACATAGGAGAAGAAACAATTTAAATAAAAACTTACAAAATAATCCCAGAAAAAGAAATCAAGTGGCTGCAGAAAATTAGCTTCACAAAGCATCATCCATGGCTGCACAACACTTGAGCAAGAAGAAAGAAGGAAAAAGAAAACAAACTAACTACCTAATCTAACTAACCTCCGGCCGACCAAGCATGGAGCTTGGCCGGCCGGGCTGCTCTCAGCTCGACTTTAGGGTATAAGGAAGAAGCTGCTGCGTATGAATTATAATTAGGGTTGGGGCTGCTGCTGTTTTTATAGAATTTTGAGTCGGCTGCTACAGTAACCGCGGCCGGACGCCCGTTTGAAGATCCGGACGCCCGTCCACTATTTTCAGCAACAGCATCCAAACTTGTAACGCTCATATCTCGGGCCTCGTAAGTCGGAATGGAGTGATTCAAAATCCTGTAGAATCCTCTCTTCAAGCCCTACAACTCTTCTCTTGAGGTCCAGAGTAAAATCGGTTGTTATCATATCAAGAACTGCGTCGGAAGGTCGTCACTACTCGGAATCCTGGTTTTCTTCCTCTGTACGCTTGTCCACAAGGTCGGACGCTCGTTTGCTTCTACGGACGGAGGATAGACGCTCGTTCATCATGCGTCTGAACTCTCTGATCCAATTCAAACTTCTGAACGCTGGTTCAATATAGTGGACGCCCGTCAATTCCTGGACGGGACATGGACGAACGTCCAGCCTTGCTGGAAACCGATTTCTTGATAATTATCTTATTTCTTCCATCTTTATCTTCTTTACCTCTGACGATGCTGGATTTTGTCATGTATAATTTGAGGCCAATTTAATCTAGGGATGATAGAATCAAGGATGATTTTGGGGGTGATTTTGGTGTTTTATGGCTGAGTCCAAGAATGTATCTTGGATTGCCTACGTATCCTGTGTAATGTCCAGGAATCAAGCCTTACGTAGTTCCTGGAATGATGTATTTATAGGCACATGCCCTTCTTCTGCCCTAATCCTAGGGCGGTTTGGTCTATTGACATAATTGCCCTTTAATGGGCCTTGCTCCTTGCCCAAGCAACCCTCTAGATTATTGGGCCTGGGAACCTGGGCTGGAGCTCTGATATCGACTCGTATGACACCGACATGGGTGCTCGAGTTGACACACTTGCAAGATCTGCTGGCGGCGGTGGTGATCACTGATTCGTCTCGTATTCGACCCGATGTGGATAATATACTTGGACTTTTCCACATGCCACCGGTGGACCAATTAGATAATTCCACGTGGAGGGTGAAATCCGTATCGTCATAAGCCCCCCAGATCTGTCTGAGCTCTTGAGGTCAGGTCTGATCTGTCAAAGGTGTATCTCGGCCACTGTCATCCAATGCTCTGAATTTAAATCTGCCCTGCAGACTTACTTCCTGTGGAGTCCGACATACGGCCTTTCCATATACGCTTTGCGAACTTTTTTATCTTAGCATTATCTCGTCCCTAGGACTTATAACGTGTGGCTAAGTTGACATCGACTTCGATGCCGTGAGCTGCCGAAGGAATGATGAGATGTCCAACTTGGGATTTGTCTCGGTCGAGGTCGACTTCTCTGAAGAATCTGATTTGCCTGGATTTTGGAGTACGGCATGCGGATCTCGAATGTTAGTCTAACAGTCTTGAGACTTTGCCTTAACGCCAAAAAAGATGCTTCTTCTTAGGCTTTGCCCTTTTTAACCATCGTTGTCGTTGGCTTCCATCTGTATAAACAATTAGCCGGTCATTTGGACTTGGCTTATTCTTTCCTTGAAAAATTGTTACATTTTTCCTTCTTTTCTTTGGTCTTTGAACTAGACCATCTTGCTTTATTGCGGCCTTTGGCCTTATTTGCACATCGGCCTCTCTCATGTCGATGCATATATGTCGATATCTGCCCTCCAAGTATCATGAGAACCTTAGGTTTGGATCATATTTGGCCAGTCTTTGTGACTAGGCTTTTTGTTATAAATGCTGAAATTTTTACAAGTATTTGGTGTCAAACACTTTTGTTGCATGTCGATTCCCATTCCTTTGCTCGCTTTTTCTCGAGTATTCAATGTCGACTGTTTGTTGCCTCCAAAGTATAATGTAGATTCATCATCTTCGTTATACTTTCATAGTTCCATTTGTCGACCATATGTAACTTGTCTTCCATGCTTTAGCATTTTTGGACTTTTCTTTGTTGTTGCGTGGTAGAAGAGATGCCCTGGTTGTCTCATTTCGCTTGTCGGAATCGATGCTCTTCTGCCGTCGATAGATATTTCCGCCACGATGTCCTAGTACTTACCGTCTAATAAGACCGGTAATACGTAAATGTCGCTCTGGATCTCGGTGTCGTGGTGTTTCTTTGTCGTTCATGACTCATGACACATGATTTGCCGAGTTTTGGACTTGGTCCGAACTCGATGCCTTAGCCTTTTGGTTCCATGGAACTTTCGATTCAATGGTCATCGATCGAAGTGATCATGTTGCCCGGCCTCGATGCCCTAGTAAATTCTCTTTTGGGAGTCGATCACGCCGCCGACTCGGATTTCGATGCCATTGTGTTTTCGTCCTATTAGGACTTGTAAACGTTGACTGTCGACATTGAAGGCATCCGACTTGCGGATCCTCGTAGACCGTTGAGTAGATCCTTTGCGGAGTGGATCCTCGAGGTACGCCAGGCACTAGTCAAAATGTCGCAATAACCATGGGGATAGTTCCCGAAATAAGAAGGCTCGTCCCGCCATGCTCGGCCAGGAGAGTTCCAAAACAAGATAGCTCGACCCGCCAGTTCGGTAGGGTGAGTTCCAAAATAAGATAGCTCGACCCGCCAATTCGGTAGGGTGAGTTCCAAAATAAGATAACTCGAGGTAAGATGCCGAGTCGAACTCGGACTTATTACAGATTCACTCATCGGTGAGCTCCAAATATGACGCCCAGTTTTATTTTGCTTCAATTTTTGCAGTATGTTGCTCGTCGGTTTTTGTTGTCTGTCTTTCACGATTCGATCCCTGGGACTTTTGAATTATGAATTTTGAATTCTGACCTTTCCTTTGAATGTTGTTTGTGTTGTTGAATATTTGCCTAGGGTGTAGTCCTTTGGACTTAATTCCCTTGCAAAAGCTGCCTTGTGGGGTGTAGTCCTTTGGACTTAATTCCCCTGTGGCCCCTCAAAGTGTAGTATGAGTACATGACTCATGGTACACTTGGATATGAGTCGACCTAGCACTGTACTGCCTTATCGGCTTGACTTGGCTATCTGGTCGGAGCTCGAATCGACTGTCTTGCCTCGTCGGGCTTCTGACATGGTCGAATTGAAAAATCCCTACTCGACTGTCGCACTTCGTGGTGCTTCGAATCGGCGAATAGGGTATCCATCGTGGGATCTTCCAACCGCTTGCTTAGCATCGTGGCTTTCTTGGCGGTCGGGAGTGATATAAGCTCTGTCGGTGACTTGGCTTTTTTCAACGCTTTTATTTCTCTTCAGCATCGTGTCGAGGTGATATAAGCCTTGTCGCCGCTGACTTGGCTTTATTCACCATATTATTCCGACTTCATCGTGTCGAGGATTTGTAGTTGTGGTTGACTTTTGCCTCTTTTATCTTTTAATCACATGGACTTCTTTTGCTTTAAGGTCGGTCGAATTTCTTGCCTTTGCCATTTTGTATCGTGGTAGATTTGCAATGTGAAGGTCAGAAATCATAACAAACACAAAAGCGTCGAGGAAAGACATGCTTAGTAGAATATTTATGAAATTGTCACATGGACTTATTACAAGACATAAAAATGTAAAAGCAGTTAATTGAGATAAGGCTTAGCTTATTTGGTGTAGTCTGTTGGTATCATGCTTAGATGGCGAAGCGGACTTACGTAAGGTCGCCGAGCTCGAATATTATGCCGAGGCGAGCCCGGTCTTATTAAAGATGCGCCGAGAGAGCTCCAAATATGATGCCGAGGCCAAGCTCGGTCTCATAAAGATGACGCCGAGCCGAGCTCGGTCTTATAAAGATACCGCCGAGCCGAGCTCCAAATATGATGCGAGGCCGATCTCGGTCTCATAAAAGATATGCTCGAGAGAGCTCCAAATATGATGCCGAGGCCTAGCTCGGACTTATAAAAGATGATGCCGAGGCGAGCTCGGTCTTATAAAAGATACCGCCGAGCCGAGCTCCAAATATGATGCCGAGGCCGATCTCGGTCTTATAAAAGATACGCTCGAGAGAGCTCCAAACATGATGCCGAGGCGAGCTCGGTCTTATAAAAGATACGCTCGAGACGAGCTCCAAATATGATGCCGAGACGAGCTCGGTCTTATAAAAGATACGCTCCAGAGAGCTCCAAACATGATGCCGAGACGAGCTCGGTCTTATAAAAGATACGCTCGAGACGAGCTCCAAATATGATGCCGAGACGAGCTCGGTCTTATAAAAGATGCGCTCGAGAGAGCTCCAAATATGATGCCGAGCAGAGCTCGGTCTTATAAAAGATAACGCCGAGCCGAGCTCCAAATATGATGCCGAGGCCGAGCCCGGTCTTATAAAAGATACCGCCGAGCCGAGCTCCAAATATGATGCCGAGGCCGAGCCCGGTCTTATAAAAGATGCGCTCGAGAGAGCTCCAAAAATGACGCCGAGAGTCGAGCTCGGACTTATAAAGACACGCTCGAGAGAGCTCCAAATATGATGCGAGCGAGGCTCGGTCTTATAAAAGATAACGCCGAGCCGAGCTCCAAATATGATGCCGAGGCCGAGCCCGGTCTTATAAAAGATACCGCCGAGCCGAGCTCCAAATATGATGCCGAGGCCGAGCCCGGTCTTATAAAAGATGCGCTCGAGAGAGCTCCAAATATGACGCCGAGTCGAGCTCGGACTTATAAAAGACACGCTCGAGAGAGCTCCAAATATGATGCCGAGCAGAGCTCGGTCTTATAAAAGATAACGCCGAGCCGAGCTCCAAATATGATGCCGAGTCGAGCTCGGACTTATTAAAGATTTACCCATCGGTGAGCTCCAAATACGACGCCGAGTCGAGCTCGGGTTTATGGGCAAGACGAGTCCTTAGAGCTCGAATGCCGGAGCTCGATATCTCGAGTCTTTATGGTGCAATGTGATTGTGATAAAAAAACATTACACATATAATAAAGACTTACAAAGTATATAAGAATTTAAAATAACATTTGTAAGAACCTGGAGAGCTAAAGAGCTCGGCTCGCTCCTTGGAGCTCGAGAACTCGCTTCGTGGATAGCTAGATACGGTAAGTAACTCGCAGCTTTCTGGGGCGCCATAGCAGTGTCTTTCCGGTGGCAATCAGACCTCGAAACGGATTCCGATCGGCACAAAATTTGGAGGGATCGTTCTTCCCTCACTTTCCTTCGATGTGACCGGTGGAATTGTTCTTTCGATGGCTCAATCTCCGGGAATAAGCCGCCGATCTGGCAGCTGCTGTCCAGAATCCTGCTGCGTTTTTGGTACCTGCAGTAAATTCTTTGCCACGATCGAGGGTTCAAACGAACTCCGATCAGCCTAAAATCTGGAGGGATTGCTCGTCCCTCCTAATCCTTGGATCTGAACGGTGGAAATCTAGTTCCAACGGTTGAAACTCCGGCAATAATCCATCGATCTGACTGCTTTCTGGGCTGCTGCATTTTTGATACACCTGCAACTTCTTTGCGACGATCGGGGACTCAAAACAACTCCGATCAGCCTGAAATTTGGAGGGCTTGTTCGTACCCCCTAATCCTTGGATCTGAACGGTGGAAATATAGTTCCAACGGTTGAAACTCCGGCAATAATCCATCGATCTGACCGCTTTCTGGGCTGCTGCATTTTTTATACAGCTGCAACTTCTTTGCGACGATCGGGGACTCAAAACAACTCCGATCAGCCTGAAATTTGGAGGGCTTGTTCGTACCCCCTAATCCTTGGATCTGAACGGTGGAAATCTAGTTCCAACGGTTGAAACTCCATAAATTCGCCGCCGATCTCGCTGCGTTTTTTATCACGAACCACCACTCCTTGATCTATCACCGATAGAAGGCCCTCCTTCTAGCGCCAAATGACGATGCTGGATTTTGTCATGTATAATTTGAGGCCAATTTAATCTAGGGATGATAGAATCAAGGATGATTTTGGGGTGATTTTGGTGTTTTATGGCTGAGTCCAAGAATGTATCTTGGATTGCCTACGTATCCTGTGTAATGTCCAGGAATCAAGCCTTACGTAGTTCCTGGAATGATGTATTTATAGGCACATGCCCTTCTTCTGCCCTAATCCTAGGGCGGTTTGGTCTATTGACATAATTGCCCTTTAATGGGCCTTGCTCCTTGCCCAAGCAACCCTCTAGATTATTGGGCACAGGAACCTGGTTTGAGCTCGATATCGACTCGTATGACACCGACATGGGTGCTCGAGTTGACACACTTGCAAGATCTGTTGGCGGCGGTGGTGATCACTGATTCATCTCGTATTCGACCCGATGTGGATAATATACTTGGACTTTTCCACATGCCAGCAGGACCAATTAGATAATTCCACGTGGAGGGGTGAAATCCCGTATCGTCAACCTCATCTCTATCTCTTCAAGATTACTTCAAACAACTTCAACTTCGATTTTAACTCTTCCAACTCCTTTTCCAAGTCGAAAATATGTATCTACACACATCGAAAACATACCAAAACGTCACACGATTCCAAAATAATATAAAATCACCAAATAAACATTTAAATTGATATGTTTTCATATTTAATCATTAAAAACCTCTTTTACTCAATTAATCAATTATAATCCCGATTTCTATGAAAATAACACGTATATGGGGAATATTGATATACAAAATATATGTGAAAATCACTACAATTTAGCCCTAAACAACACCCCCACACTTATCTTTTTGCTCGTCCCCGAGCAAAACAAAACAAGAACATACTTTCAAAAATCCACATAACCTGACACGAGATATAGTCAAAATCATGACAAGCTAGTATTCAAAGAATCGACCTCACTCGGTGATGTGTGTGCGAACCTACTAAACTTCCACCGATCCTCTCTTGACTTATTACATCAAGCACTAACAGTTATCCGGTCAACTAAACGAAAACTTCATTCTATCTACAGCACTTACCTCACAAAAACTAATTACCAAGAACATAGTAACCAACTCACAACTAAATTCCTTTACTTAGTACCAAGAAAATACCTTTCGGGTCTCTACTGGGTTTAGATCAACTTGACTTAGAAATCCAAAAAAAACGTATATTTTATATTTTATATTTCCTATCGTCGCGTCTCAAAAGTATAACACACTCCCTACATTAGAGGCAACACCCCGAGATCACTCAATCCCTTCTTGTCAAGGTAAACCACACTCCCTATTGGGCGGTATCCAAATGGACTCGAGGTGATAGTTACAAACAAAATTCCCATAAAGAAATTTTATTCATTTATTATTTATAGATATTTATATTTTTATATTTTTCAAACTCTTTGGAAACTCTCGGTCAAATATTATTTCTAACACATTCAAGACTCTCAAAGTTCTCGAGAACACTAAGGTACTGAGATTTTAACTGTGAGTATAGCACAAGTTCTTAACTTTCATTAATGCTAAATAAGTGTTATCTCAGATCGAGAATTAACTTTCCTTTAACTAACCGGAAACTATTCTATATTTGGCTCTTCATCTAATAGGTTCGTGAAATGAAGTTCAAGTGAGTATCGACTTACTAAACCTATTCTCAGAACATGATATGACTACTGATAACAACTAAAGGGTGCCAGATTATAAAACTAGCATGCAATTGAAATGTTACTTGGGACGAAACAAAAATTTTGAAAATTTTGCACTTTTTCATAGAAATATAACAGATTAAGCAAATGACTGTAGATACACATAAACCATCCCCTCCCCCACACTTAAACTGCAACTTGCCCTCAAGTTGTACAGAAATAAAAAGAAAAAGAAAACTTAGCTGATTGTCGTTCTGAAAATGGCAAGTCTGGAAGTGGTCGCGATCCAGATCCAAAAATGCCTGATGAAAGCAGTAGACTGTGGACCATCCACCGGAAAACTGAATTCATCTACGGCTCACAAACGCTAATATCCTGCACACTTGAAAAACACGGAAGTATCTCGGGGACAAGGGGGCATATAATATATAAAGCACAAGGAAGAGAAGTCAAAGAATTTTCAGATTAAGCTCAAATAAAGATGGAACATATACATGAAATATTACAAAATAGTAGGCTAGGTGCAACTATATGAAAATGCATTACAATGCAATCTACGTGAAAAATCCTAAAAATAAACAAGTAATAATCCAAAAACTTGTCACGGATTTTATCAACACGAAATAAACAAGTAATAATCCGGTTAACCTCAAGTATAAGGATCGTAGTAATAGCGGTTAATGCCGGGTCGATCTTACGGGGAACTAAACGATTGCGATTTCTAGTTTTTATCTAACTAACCTATGTCACGATTACTAAGCTAAATAGCGGATAAAACTGAACGAAATACTGAAAATTAAACTTAACTAAAACATAAAAGCGACGAGAAGAGATGATCTAAAGCCGGGAAAGATACGGGTCATGAACCAATTTAAACTAACTAATCTAAGATGCGAGATAAAAGTAAACTAACTAGACAAATTCAAGCTTTTAAGGATTTAAATCAAATTTATAACGAGCAAACGAGGATTGATCCACCTATCCAACAAGCATTGATTCCCTATCTCGATTATATTGCGCTTTTATTCAGTTGTGATTCACCTCACCTAAACATGAACCCTAATTCCTTAGAAAGTTCATCTATCAATCTATTATCTTCCGATGTAAGATTAACGCGTTTAATAACCAAAGGTGCAAACTTTGTGTTTATAATCTAATAATCGACCTATTAACTTCCGTTATGATAGATTCGAATTACTATTCTTATTCATGGTGATCTAGGGTTTATTAAGACTTCCATCAACAATAAACAATCAACACATGCATATCTTCCGATATAAAAGCAAATTAAACATGAATAAGCATGAATAAGAAACAACCTTTATTAAAAACTCACAGTATAATCGAAGAAAACGAAATCAACAATTGTTGGACGGCTTCACAATACTCGTTTGATGAAGCTTTTAGCCTCTGAACATCCTCAGCAACTCAAATTTGCGTAAACAATTATAAAAAGTAACTAGTGTTTAATCTAAACTAAGAGCATAAAAATAGAAATAAAAAGATGAAAAACGCAGCCTAAAGCCGCCCCTAGGTCTAGGGTTTTGAATAATGAGTGTATGATTATATTTTGTGGAGAAAACAGCCGACTATATATAGATTTCAAAGTCGGTTCTGCTAAGTCGGCCACCGGACGCCCGTCTGAAACCTTGAACGCCCGTCCACTCCTCAATAAAACTTCGAATCGGGCCGAGTCATGACCAGGCGCTTCGTCCCACCCAGGCGTCCACTCCAGGCGTCCAAACTTCCTGAATCAAAGATGACATCCTCGGGCGCTTTCGTCCAATTCCATCGACGCCCGCCCACCGGGGCGGAGGTTCTTACGCCGCTTGATTTGATATGATCGATTTTGATTTATTGACCTTTATCTCTTTTCTTCTTGTCAATTCCTTCATTATCTCTTTTATCATCATATATTTCGACTCTTATCTCTTTTTGATCATCTCTTGAGCATCAAACACGTATCTATAACACATAAAAACATCACAAAACGTAATAATGTCCAAATAATCATAAAATCATAATTAAAACACATAAATCAACCTATTTTGCGATTAACTCTTCTAAAATATCATTTACTCAATATTTTCATTAAACACATGTTTCTTATGCAATTCCATACAAATGTGGGGAAAATTATCATAGAATATAGCGTTATAAACCGTATAAATTCACCCTTAACAACTCCCCACACTTAAGCTTTTGCTCGTCCCGAGCAAAACAAAACAAAAGTTAGGCTCGAGAGAAAACAGCGCCTAAACGTGCATAACACATATCCAATAAATCGAAGTTCACCCTTGTGCGTGTGCATAGCCATAATAAACTTCCACTATATCCAAACTCGAGAAACTCAAAGCAAAACCAGCTAATACCCCCTTGTAGACTAGTAATAAAGGACACTCATAAGATGCACCCTACAAACGTGATATATCCCGAAAAGAATGATCGAATATATCTAGGGCCTTTCTGACATACTCAGAGGATAATCCCTACAACATATCTGTCAGTTTCTACTGGGGATAAGATAGACGATAACTTAGTCTTATATACATTTCATAACACTTTATCAGTTGATTTAACTTTTCACTTAAAACACACATCAGAATGAGCTCTTGCCCTGTCATAGCAGAATAGGACATTTCGAGATAATACCCTACCTTACTCCAATCATAAGGCGAACTTCTTCCTCGATCGCCGTGAGCTTTTAGTCATCATAGTGGTATAGGACATACGTGGTATACCCTACCTCACTCAAATCATCGACTAGCTTCCGACACACCCAATAATTCTTCATATTCTACTTTTCAACTTTTTCATTTGACAATAAGTTACGTGTTACTTATCACATTCAAACCTTAGATATTCACAGTATATCATACTTCGGATCTAAATACAAACTATCATAAATCTCACGATATATACGTAGCACTAAGCACATGACTTACGAGAAAATCAAAACCACTAATCCAAAAGGGGTATAACTTTATAAATTAGCTCATCATTCACTATGGCTCGTGAAAAATAGTGTCAGGTGAAACATCTAACTTACCAAATATATGATACATTGAATCGAATCGCCTACTCGGGACAAAACAAAAACAACAGTGTCGGAAAATTTCAAAAATTTTAGCTCATTTGCATAGAAACATTACGAATTAAGCAAATGTGTAGATACATATCGAAACATTCCCCTCCCCCACACTTAAAAAGCAACATGTCCTCATGTTGTGCAAAACGAAAGAAAAAAAAAAAGACTTAGCCGATTTAAATCGAAACTCGAATCGTTGGTCGTGCCGAGCCTTCATAATGATATCAAGAATGCGTAACTGACAATATAGATACCGCACGCCTTAGACAACATGGAACCATCTCGGGAAAACGGGAGTCATACCAACATGAAAAGAGATATCAAAAATGAAGATAAAGCAAAGTGATAGCACGCAATACATCCGTAAAGTTGAAACACGCTTGAAATGAAAGTACGCGCGCCTTATGGCTTACATGATCCATCGAAAATAAATAGTAACAAAATCAAAATTACAACGAACCTTATAAGTAAAAATGTCAATACAAAACAACCAACGTGAAAATAGACAAATAAGATCAAGGTTGGCTCGGAGCCGCAGAATCATCAGCTGGAGGATCAGAGGAGGGTCCAGAAGGTGGTTCCGTAGCCCGAGCTGCCGAGTCAGGCTGCTCCTCATCTGAAGATGACTCAGAGTCGTGTAGAACATCCGCAATGACCTGCTCAATCTCATAAGCAAAGAGATAATCAACGGAGCTCGGATTGAAGATTCTGTCGTCCCTCGGTTGCCGGCCCTCACAGATGCACTGAAGAATTGTCAAAATGTTGTTCTGTGCATCCCGAATATCACCGAGCCACTCCCGGAAACTATTTGCCATGCTTAACCGCATCCTGACAGCGGGAGATAAAGGAGGAAGGGAGGATGCACGAGGCGTTGCCGATGAACCAGGCTCCGGAGGTGCCTCCGGCTCAGAATGTCCCGAGGGCTTACTCTTTTCCCTTTGTAAAGGCCTTGGGTTCTTCGGCTTATGATCTGCCCCAAACTCAGGCACACCGGCATCGAGGCACAAACTGTGGATCAAATGAGGGACGATCAAGCTCCGTGTATAAACCTTCTGATTGATCGAGATCTCGTCATACAATGCCTGTCCCACATCCACATTCAAGCCAAATGTCAACGCATACAACATGCCCAGGTCACCTATATGAAAATGTGTCAAGTTGTTCTTAGGCAACAACCGACTCTGAATGAATCGACACTGGACCTTCCAATCCTCCGTCCAGGTCGTGGTAACCAACTCCTTCCGGTCTCCTCCCGGTCTCAACGTCCAGGCCACATCCGGGCAAACTCTCAATCTCAACTCCTCCAAAGGATCCATCCCAAACTCTGCCTATGCATGCACAATCTCCTCCTTATAATCCCGACCTCGAAAGCCGCTAAGTTGTATTTCGATTAATCACCTCCGGTGTAAAGGGAACTTCTTACCCTCGAACCACGACTACCTTTGTCCCCAAGTCGGTTTCGAACAGTTTGCATAAAATTCCCGAACTAGGGAGCTATTCACCGGGGTAGTCGGGATTGTCATCAAGGCTTCCCATTTCCTATCCTTAAGCAACTTAACGAACCCTGGATCGACCTTCGCCTCCAAAATAGCCCTCTCAACCAACATGTTTCTCGAAAAGTAATGTTTAGTATAAACTTCATGGGCTCTAGGGTTCACGAATCGACGAGGCAATGGCATCGGGGCAACGGTTTTAGATTTCTTTCTAGGAGGGGCTGCCCTAGGTACAACTGGTTCCTCTTCCCGGGTAGCATCGACAGTTTCCTCAACCCTAGACGAACCTCCACCCTTCTGAACTCTAGGCATCCGTACTCAAAGGCACATCATCATCCGTCTCGGACTGAGGTTGGCTCATCTCTTAAGGTCGCCTAGTTTGGGTGGCTCTGAGGGCTGCTCACGAATACTCACACCCCGGTTAGGATCAACTAAGGTAGGGTCAATCTCTTTACGCTTTTTCCCCGCCTCCCGGGCCACTTCCTTACCATGCCTCTTCACGACTGCCTTTTTATGAACCATTTCCACGCCTAGTCCAAACTAAACAATCTAATGTGCCCAAAGATACCCGTTTAACATCCAAAGCGGGATTTCAAAACAACCAAACCACAACCACCACCATAACCATCACCAAACAATCCATTCATCACCCATCACAACACCACATCACCAAAACAGAGCGAAAGAAACACCAAAACCGTAAAAAAAAAAAAATTAAGGCAACATTCAAGAAAACGAGCCGACCCAAAGATCGAACTCACAAAAACATGAATGAAATCTAGAAAAGTTGTTACTAGCTTACCGAGTAGGGTGAGTAGATGTTGATTGAGGTGAAAACGAGTCCAAACAACACAAAATTGACCTCCAAAATCAAATTTTTCTTCCAAAAAGTCGGACTTGCAATGGGTCTGATTCTCCAAAATATCGTGTGTTTTGGGGATTTGGTTATGAAAATCAAAGGAGGGTATCAAGGGCGGCCTGTAGCACTTTGAATCGCTCAAAACGGTTGAGAATCGACGATTTTAGGCAAAAGGAGGGAGAGGAAACGGTTTTTGCTTTTTGAAATCCTGAAAAATGAAGGTTCACTCGAAGAAGGGGTATATAGGCGCGAGAGGTTGGGCGCTGTTCAACTCAAAGGGACGGGCGCCCACGTCAGGAAATCGATGAATCGGGCGGGCGTCCGGTTTATTAAACGCTTCGTCCAAGAGTTTGAATCACATACAGGATTGGAGGGAATAAATCAGACGGGCGTCCAGGCTTAGTGGACGCTCGTCCTAAAATTAGTCAAGGCGGACGGGCGTCCAGGATTCTCGGACGGGCCCAAGCAAAGATATAAGCTGAAAATATAAAATTTCCATACAAATCAAATTCAAAATTGCCCTTTCTTATTAAACTTATATAAAACTTCAAAAATACAAATAAAAATCAAATGAAGTACATAAAATTACTAGAAAATAAATCAAAACAGATGGAAAACAGTGGGTTGCCTCCCACTCAGCGCTTTTGTTTTACGTCGTTTGCTCGACGAAACATCCTAAGAACGCTAGTCATCATAAATGTCCGACCAATCGATCACTCGAATGAGACGGCGGAGCATGTCAATCGCCGAGGGAAGTCATACTCATCTTGTAAACCCCGGTCCTCACCACCACATCAACACCTCGAAAGTGCTCAGCTTGCAGCACTAGCGCTAAATCTGTCAGCATCGGATCATTGAGGATGGTGTAAGGACGTCCTAGAGCTGCCTGTAACTCCTCAGTAGTAAAGTCTCCACCTCCCGAACTACGGGGAACAATGAGAACATAGGTGACCGTCTTGACGCGGGTACTAATGTCAAAATCTACGTGCAAAACGATGGTTCCTCCCGGTCCGTCATCTACAGTAATGAGTGGAATCCTCCTAAGGAAAGGTAACTCCTCTGGCTGAACACCGAAATCCATATCTAGAAAGCACAACTAACTGACAGATAAAAACAAAAACTTAATAAGGCTAAAACTGAATAAACTAAACTTAAATACTAACACTATCAAAGCATAAAACAAAAACAACTAAAAGAACGATATCTAGGTTGCCCCCAGTGGCGCTTTTTTTGGTTAATGTCGTTAGCTCGACACCGTTTAAAACTCACCTGGATCAGGCCATTTGACTTTTCTCGCCACCCACCTACCTCGTGTAAGTTCGATCGAGAGTGTGGCTGCAGAACAAAGATCTCACACACATGGGGTGAAATTTTTAATAGCTTTCCACATACGCTTGAACTTCCCCATGGGTGACCTCCTCATCCTCTCGAGCCCTCTCGATGACGCTTCAACCGACGCCCTTTTCAAACTCTTCCATATCAACACTACCTGCTAGAACTTCTTCAGAAGGGTCACTTCCGTCATCCTCGGAGAACAAGTCGGGTGGTAACTCGCTAAAGTCTTCGACTTGCGGGACACCACATCCGAGAATATCGAGAAATTTAACAATCAAAGATGTCTCTTTGGGTTCACCAATATAGTGTTTGCACCTTTGACCGTTGACTCGAAACGGTTCACCACTATAACCACGAAGTTCTAGAACTCCTCCCGGAATGATTTGGAGAATCTCAAAAGGGCCGGACCAACGTGTCCTTAACTTTCCAGGAAACAGATGTAACCTAGAATTATATAGAAGAACTTGTTCGCCGACATGAAATTCCCTTTTCTTAATCTTAGCATCGTGGAGTAGCTTCATCTTATCCTTACTAATCCTGGCACTTTCATAGGCCTGAGTCCGACTGTCGAATCGGCTTCATATAATGCAGTAGATCGATGCTTCCCACAAGATTGGGAATCAAAGTTCAGAAACTTTGTAGCCCAATAAGCTCTATGCTCTAACTCGACAGGCAGATGACATGGTTTCCCGTAGACCATTTGATATGGTGATGTACCCATGGGAGTCTTATAGGCTGTTCGATATGCCCACAGTACATCATCCAACTTTAGACTCCAGTCTTTCCTATGATCATAAATGAGCTTTCTCCAGATCTTCTTAATGCTCTGGTTGCTCCTTTCAACCTGACCACTAGTCATAGGATGGTACGGTGTGCCAATTTTATGACGAACACCATACTTCTCAAGTACTTTCTCTAGGGGTCGGTTGCAGAAGTGCGTCCCTTCATCACTGATCAAGGCACGTGGACATCCAAACCTCACGAAGATATTCTTCTTTAGAAATTTCATCACCGTCTTATGATCATTGTGAGGAGTGGCTTGGGCCTCCACCCATTTAGACACGTAGTCCACGCAGACTAAGATGTATTTATTACCGCAAGATGATGGGAATGGTCCCATAAAATCGATACCCCATACATCAAAGACTTCGCATTCGAGGATGGGTTTTAAAGGCATGTCAAAACGCCTTGTCAGAGTACCGGTTCTTTGGCACCTATCACAAGCTTTACAGAAAGCTTCCGTATCTTTAAAGATCGTAGGCCAATAGAAACCGGATTGAAATATCTTAGCAACGGTTTTCCAAGGACCAAAGTGACCTCCTGTGGGTCCACTGTGGCACTGCTCAATGATGTCACGTTGCTCAGATTCTGGAATACATCTCCTAAGGAAACCATCTTTACAGATCTTGAAAAGATAAGGTTCATCCCAAACGAAATATTTTAAATCCGAGAAGAACTTTTTCTTCTCCTGATAAGACATCTCTGGATCGAGATAACGGCCATGAAGGTAGTTTACAATGGGAGAATACCATGGAACATCAGGGGAGCGGCCATCGATCAACATGATGTTCTCTAGAGGAAAGTAAAGATCTATATCATCTGGTTCATTCTTTTCCTCACTTAACAGTCTAGAGACGTGATCCGCCACTACATTTTCACTGCCCTTTTTGTCCTTAATTTGAACGTCAAACTCTTGTAGGGTCAATATCCAACGTAGTAAGCGCGGTTTAGCCTCTTTCTTAGTCATCGTAGTAGCATAAGCGGCGTGATCACCCACACGATCACTTGAGCTCCTAACAAGTAACTACGAAACTTGTCCATAGCAAAGACTACGGCTAGTAGTTCCTTTTCAATGGTAGTATATAGTTAACTTGAGAGGGGTTCAATGTGTGGCTTATGTAATAGATAGGTGGAACTTTCCTTGATCTTTTGCCCTAGAATAGCACCAACAAAGATAGTTTGATGCGTCGCACATAAGCTCAAATGGTAGGTTCCAGTCAGGCGATATAAGAATTGGAGCAGATATTAAACGATCCTTAAGCTCCTCAAACGCTTGCTTGCAGCTCTCATCAAAATTAAACTCAACGCCTTCCTTTAGTAAAGTGGACGAGGCTTGGCTATCTTGGAGAAATCTTGAATGAACCTTCCAGCAGAAGCCGACGTGTCCAAGAAAGCCTCTCACTTCAAGCACATTTTTAGGATAGCTCATCTTCTCAATAGCTTCTACTTTTGCCTCACAACTTCTATACCCTTGGTGAGATCTTGTGGCCAAGAACTATTCCTTCATCTACCATGAAATGGCATTTTTCCCAATTAAGTACGAGGTTCTTTTCCACACATCTAGATAACACCTGATCAAGATTGTCAAGGCAATCATCAAAAGATCGACCAAAAACCGAAAAATCGCCCATAAAAATCTCCATACATTTTTCTACAAGCCCGTCAAAGATGGCTAGCATACATCACTGAAATGTAGCTGGGGCATTGCAGAGACCGAACGGCATTCGTCTGTAGGCGAATGTACCATAAGGGCAGTGAAGGTGGTCTTTTCTTGGTCACCGGGTCAATGGGTATCTGAAATATCCTGAATATCCATCTAGAAAATAGTAGAATCGTGCCCCGCCCAGACGCTCGAGCATCCGGGTCAATGAATGGAAGGGAAAGTGATCTTTCATGGTTACCTCATTGAGCTTTCGATAATCGATCTGCACTCAGAACCAAAGAACAAGCCTCAATGCAATTTCCTCTCCTTCTCATTCTTTTCAATTGTAATTCCACCTTTTTTGGGAACTACTTGAGTCGGGGAAACCCATTCACTATCCGCGATGGCATAAATGATTCCCATGTCCAGAAGTTTAATGATTTCCTTTTTAACGACTTCTTGCATATGAGGGTTAAGCCTACGCTGGGGCTGTCTGACACACTTGGCGCCCTCATTCGTCTTGATCTTGTGCATGCAGATGTCAGGAGATATTCCCCTGATATCTCCTACTTGCCAACCAAAAGCTTTTTCATTCTTCTTCAAGACGTTGATCGCCATTTCCTCTATACGGGAAAGCTTGGCAGATATGATTAAAGGAAGCTTGTCACCTTCTCTTAAGAACACATACTTAAGATGTTTAGGTAACGGCTTCAACACCAAATCCGTAGGGGGGGCTTCTAAACTAGACTTGAGATCTCCACTTTTCAACTCAATATCATTGAGTTTACTCTGTGGTCCCACCGCCAAAGCTTCTCCTTCAAACAGTTCTTCCTCAAAATCAGCTGCTAGTTGATCCAGATTCACCCTACCATGAGTATTCAGATTATCAACTAATCGCTCATATTCCGCTTCTACAGCCATGACTTGCTTATCCATATAGTCGGTGAAATCATCCATCATATAATCAATGGAAAAGCCGGTTGGAGGGCCCGAGGGTACTTGAATGGACTTTAAGACATTGTAACTCACCTCTTGGTCACCAACTCGGATAGTCACGTGCCCACCATCGCAGTCGATGAGAGCTCTAGCTGTAGATAAGAAAGGTCTTCCTAGAATCAAGGGAACGTTTTCGTCTTTCTCTATATCTAAAACATACCAATCAACTGGAAAGGTAAATCGATCAATCTGAACCAAAACGTCTTTTAGGATTCCTGAAGCTTTCTTAGAGGATCTATCCGCGAATTGTAAACTCATAGTAGTGGGTTCTAGAAGGCTTTGTAAACCGAGCTGTTTGCATACAGACATTGGCATAAGGCTTATAGAGGCACCTAGATCACACAAAGAATTTGGGAAGACTAGACCTCCCATCAAAACTGTAAGTACAAATTTGCTGTGGTCACCTCTTTTAATTGGTAAGTTTTCATAATTAATCATGGAACAATCCTCACCAATCTGCCTTTCCATGCCTCAAGCTAATTTCTTTTTCAAGACACAACATCCTTGATAAATTTTGTATACTTAGGCATCTCGACTAAGACATCCGACAATGGAAGATTCACCTGAGTATTTTTCAAAAGGTTTAGCACCTTTTCGTACTTCTTATCCTCAATCAAAGGAATGTTGCTCTTTCTCGGTGGAAATGGAAGTTTCTTAAGGTCATCCTCAGAGAAAACCTTTTTCGAGGATGCACTATGACTCTCTTCTTCCGGATCCTTCCAACGAACAGTTTTTTCATTTCTTAGTAGTCGGGGATCACCTCCGACTTTCGCTTGCTTTTTCACCTCAAAGGATCACCCACTTGAGGATCACCAAATTCTTCACCTCTCGTGGATCACCACCTGAGTTTTCTCTTGCAGATTGAGGGGAGGTGTGTAGGTGCTCGGCTTCCCTCCTCGCCTTATCAATGGCGAGGAGGGGCTGGTGGTTTCGGATGGGAAGGACCACTAACTTGAGTACCGCTCCTTAGATTCATTGCACCGCCTCCTCCTTACCGTATTGAATTGATGGCACAAGGTCAAGACATGGGCCTTTGTTCAAATCGGCTGAGCAACTTGACCACCCCTTTGGATTCTTCTCGGTGAAACTGGCAAACGCCTGAGGGTCTAAGCTAAGCTAACTGCTCAGCCAGTTGCCCAATTTGTCTCTCAAGATTCTTCATCGATCTACTTTGCTCTTCCAACTTAGCCTCAAGATTTGTAGGTTGGGAGGGGCCTTGAGAGTTTTGGAGATTTGGAGCATAGGGCTGGCTGGGCCGACTTTGAAATTGAGAATTTGAATTGGAAGGCCAATTCTGATTGAATTTTTGCGTAGAATTGGAAAAATTCGAGTTTTGATTCTGATTAAACCTAGGGTTTCTGTTGAAATTCTGATTCGAATTAAAATTCGAATTGGGATTGAAATTTGAAGATGGATTAAACCCTTGGTTTTGAAAATTGCCCTGGCCTGGAAACTGATTGAACCTTTGATTGTTCTGGCCATAGAATGCATTCACTTCCGCGATTCATCCGTTCATAGGCGTAATTTAGAAGTGTGCCCCACCTCGTCTGAATTCGACATGTGACTTGATTGTACTGTCCCATAGTCATGAACAACATTTACTTGATAAGGTGCGGGGATTAAATTGACATTGGCCATTCATATGGCCGGTCCGACAAAGAATTTTTCGCAATAATCTGAACTCCGAGGGTTCTCATGGAAAAGAGGAAGTTTGATTTATAGGATTGGAAACTTGAGGTGGGGCCATCCGCTTTGCAAAGATGGCAATCAAACTTTATAAATTGACTTCCTCAACCTTGGGAGGAGGAGGTGCTTGAATTGCTTGATAAGAGGGGGCATAGTTATATTTTGCAATGTCCTCAAACAATGCCCATCCCTCATCAGGCGTTTTCTTCAGAAATGCCCCGCCAAAAGAACTATTGACCATGCCTTTTGTAAGCTCGGTCAATCCATCAAAGAATGTATTGACTTGCCTTTCCAAAGGCAAGCCATGGTGGGGCATTTTCTAAGAAGGGACTTGAATCTCTTCCAACACTCGAAGAAAGATTCATTCTCTTTCTGATAGAATGTGAAAATGTCATTTAAGCACTGGGCCGTCTTTGAAGGTGGAAAATATTGACTCAAGAACTCCTTTTCGAGTTACGCCTGGTGGTGATAGATTCGAAGGAGAGAGGTGTACCACTCTTTAGCCTCTCCTTTCAAAGAAAAAGGAAAAAGTTTAAGTTTAATAGCATCCTCACTTACTCCTTGGATGCGTAGTACCGCATATCTCTAAGAATGTGTGTAAGTGGGTATCGCGGATTCTCCGATTGGTAGCCGTGAAAATTGATGCGTCTTTGCATCATCCGGATAAGTCCTGGCTTCAGCTCAAAGGTTTTGCCAGAATGGGTGGAATAACAATAGCCGGGTTGACCTTGACTTCGCCTGGCATGGCGTAGTCCGCCAATGTACGGTCTATTATTAGCGGCCATTATCACAAAATCAGTGATTTCTCTCGCTAGTTGTTCTTCAAGATCTTGCTCGGCTCTGTCGCGTAAACACAGAACGGAAATTCCGCTGTTTGGCCGGACTATGGTTCGCTCGGGGTCAGGGGTGTATATTAACGGTCCCTTTTGACTCCGAGTTTGCATAAACCGGACCAAAAACAAGTGGAACAAAACCTAAAACTAAGAAAGTAAAAGCCTAAATTAAAAATTAAAAGCCTAAAGAAAAGAATGGGAAAGAAGAAAAGGAAACAAAAGTTTTGAAGAAAACAAGACCAGACGGACGTCCAAGAGTTTGGACGGGCGTCCAGATGGAATTGAGATCGGACGGGCGTTTAGTGGTCCAAACGCTCGTCTGAAAGACAAAATACTTGAACGGGCGTCCAAATCTTATGGACGCTCGTCTAAGTGAATAAAAACAAAACAGAATTGATAATTTTCCAGCGGACGGGCGTCCAATATCCCAGACGCCCGTTTGGTAGCGGGAAAACTAAGAACAGAAGCAGAAATTTGCAGAAAAGAAAAGAAGGTAAGAAAGAACGACAGAAAAAAAAAAGCGAAAGAGACAGGCGATCTAATCTCCAAGAAACTACTAAGGAAAGTCTTAAACCCTAATTATCTACTTAACAACTACCTAAAACAATTATCAACTAAGAACAGAATTTAAAACGGATTAAAACAGAAAAAGCGAAACAAAAACAAATGAAAAAAAAGAAAACGAAAAACAAAAACTAGACAACCGTCCGTTCCCGCAACGGCGCCAAAAACTTGTCACGGATTTTATCAACACGAAATAAACAAGTAATAATCCGGTTAACCTCAAGTATAAGGATCGTAGTAATAGCGGTTAATGCCGGTCGATCTTACGGGAACTAAACGATTGCGATTTCTAGTTTTTATCTAACTAACCTATGTCACGATTACTAAGCTAAATAGCGGATAAAACCGAATCGAAATACTGAAAATTAAACTTAACTAAAACATAAAAGCGGATGCGAAGAGAGATGATCTAAAGCCGGAAAGATACGGGTCATGAACCAATTTAAACTAACTAATCTAAGATGCGAGATAAAAGTAAACTAACTAGACAAATTCAAGCTTTTAAGGATTTAAATCAAATTTATAACGAGCAAACGAGGATTGATCCACCTATCCAACAAGCATTGATTCCCTATCTCGATTATATTGCGCTTTTATTCAGTTGTGATTCACCTCACCTAAACATGAACCCTAATTCCTTAGAAAGTTCATCTATCAATCTATTATCTTCCGATGTAAGATTAACGCGTTTAATAACCAAAGGTGCAAACTTTGTGTTTATAATCTAATAATCGCACCTATTAACTTCCGTTATGATAGATTCGAATTACTATTCTTATTCATGGTGATCTAGGGTTTATTAAGACTTCCATCAACAATAAACAATCAACACATGCATATCTTCCGATATAAAAGCAAATTAAACATGAATAAGCATGAATAAGAAACAACCTTTATTAAAAACTCACAGTATAATCGAAGAAAACGAAATCAACAATTGTTGGACGGCTTCACAATACTCGTTTGATGAAGCTTTTAGCCTCTGAACATCCTCAGCAACTCAAATTTGCAGAAACAGTGCATAAAAAGTAACTAGTGTTTAATCTAAACTAAGAGCATAAAAATAGAAATAAAAAGATGAAAAACGCAGCCTAAAGCCGCCCCTAGGTCTAGGGTTTTGAATAATGAGTGTATGATTATATTTTGTGGAGAAACGAAATTACTATATATAGATTTCAAAGTCGGTTCTCGCTAAGTCGGCCACCGGACGCCCGTCTGAAACCTTGAACGCCCGTCCACTCCTCAATAAAACTTCGAATCGGGCCGAGTCATGACCAGACGCTCGTCCACCCAGCGTCCACTCCAGCGTCCAAACTTCCTGAATCAAAGATGACATCCTGGACGCTCGTCCAATTCCATCAGACGCCCGTCCACTGGACGGAGGTTCTGGACGCCAGTTTGATATGATCGATTTTGATTTATTGACCTTTATCTCTTTTCTTCTTGTCAATTCCTTCATTATCTCTTTTATCATCATATATTTCGACTCTTATCTCTTTTTGATCATCTCTTGAGCATCAAACACGTATCTATAACACATAAAAACATCGCAAAACGTAATAATGTCCAAATAATCATAAAATCATAATTAAAACACATAAATCAACCTATTTTGCGATTAACTCTTCTAAAATATCATTTACTCAATATTTTCATTAAACACATGTTTCTTATGCAATTCCATACAAATGTGGGGAAAATTATCATAGAATATAGCGTTATAAACCGTATAAATTCACCCTTAACAGTACCCTATTACCGACAGTCCGGATAAGACTGTCACACCTAAAGTGTTCTGGGCGCATTATTACCGAAAGTCTGTAGTGTATTAATATTGGCAATAAATGTGAATAAATAAGATGAAATAAATTCTGTCATTTATGTAAATAAAACAATTACAAATTGTCTTTCGGGCATAAAACCTAACAATCTCCCACTTGAACGAAAGGAAAGTGGATTGATTGTTTAAGAGCAAACCCTATATCTATATTACAGCAATACAACTCCCACTTGCTCTAAAGCAAATAAGTCATGTCCCTAATACCAATAATTTCCAAGTGCCGGTTGAAGACTTCTAACGGCAGTGTCTTGGTGAAAGGATCAGAGGGGTTGTCAGCAGAGGCGATTTTCTTGATGGAAATGTCTCCTCTTTGGACTATCTCTCTGATTAAATGGTACTTCCGCTCGATATGCTTCGACTTGCGGTGACTACGGGGTTCCTTCGAATTTGATACAGCCCCATTGTTGTCACAATAGAGAGTGATCGGTTCGTTGTGATTTGGAGAGACCCCTAAACCACTCAGGAAATTTTTGAGCCAAATCGCTTCCTTAGTCGCCTCGAGAGGCCGCTATGTATTCAAACTTCCATAGTAGAATCAGCCATCTGGATTGCTTGACGCTTCTCCAAATGACTGCACCACCACCAATGGTAAACACTGAGCCTGAGGTAGATTTGAAATCATCTCTATCCGAAGTCGAGTCGAGTCGTACTGTACCTGCATGTCCTAAGTTTGCACCCGAATATACCAGCATATAATTCCTATTCCTCTTCAAGTACTTTAAGAGGTTCTTTACTGCAATCCAATGCTCATTGCCTAGATTCGACTGATAACGACTGACGAGTCCAACGCCATAACAGATGTCAGGTCTAGTGCACAGCATAGCGTACATTAGACTACCTACAGCCGAAGCATAAGGCACTATTCCCATAGCCTCTGTTTCCTCAGGAGTCTGAGGACTCTGAGTCTTAGAGAGATGGACGCCGTGACGAGTTGGTAGGTAACCCTTATTTGCGTCCGTCATGCTATATCTAGCCATCACCTTATCAATGTAAGTGGCTTGTGAAAGAGCTAACATCCTGTTCTTACGATCCCGTAGTAATTGGATCCCAAGAACATAATTCGCCTCTCCCAAATCTTTCATTTGGAATTGGCTGGCCAACCAAATTTTAACGTCCGACAACATCCCCTTATCGTTTCCAATCAGGAGAATGTCATCTACGTACAACACTAGAAATGCAACCTTATCCTTAATGACTTTCTTGTATACACAAGGTTCATCAGGATTTTGTTCGAAATCATATGACTTAATGGTGTCATCAAATCTATGATTCCACGACCGGGATGCTTGCTTCAACCCATAAATGGATCTCAGCAACTTGCACACTTTGTGCTCTTGGCCTTGCTTGATGTATCCTTCTGGTTGCTTCATATAGATTTCCTCGTCGAGAAAGCCGTTAAGAAGCGCTGTCTTGACATCCATTTGCCAGATTTCATAATCTAGGCATGTAGCAATAGAAAGAAGGATCCGGATGGATTTAAGCATGGCCACAGGGGAGAAGGTCTCTTCGTAGTCTATACCCTCTCTCTGTGTGTAGCCATTAGCTACTAGCCGTGCTTTAAAGGTTTGCACCTTACCATCAACTCCTCGCTTTCTCTTGTAGAGTCACCTGCTCCCTATGGGTTTTACCCCTTCGGGGCAATCTATAAGTTTCCAGAATGAGTTAGAGTACATGGACTCTATCTCTTGATTCATCGCATCAACCCATAGATCCTTGTCACGATCATCCATGGCCTTGCGAAAGGACACCGGATCATCTTCCACACCATCAGAGATGGCTACGTTCACCTCTGATTGTCCATATCGATTTGGTGGCCGAACCACTCTCTCAGTACGTCTGGGTGGATTAGAAGGAAGGGTGACTGTTGCATTCGCAGTGTTGTCTACAGTGACACTAGGTGGCACTTGTGGTCTGACCTCGTCAGAAAGTAACTCCTCAAGTACGACTTTACTTCGAGGCTTGAAGTCTGTCATAGACTGGTCTTCTAAAAACGTGGCATTAGTAGAAACTATCACCTTGTTATCTTCCAGATCGTAAAACAGACCTCCACGTGTTCCCTTGGGGTAACCAACAAATAGACATACTTTCGTACGCTTTTGTAGTTTCATAGTCTTGTCCACCAGTAAGTGTGCAGGACAACCCCAAATTCGAAAGTGACGTATGCTTTCGCCACGTCCCTTCCAAAGTTCCAAGGGTGTCTTACTGACAGACTTAGACAGAACCACATTCAAAATGTGTACCGCTGCTTCTAGAGCATATCCCCAAAAGGATATCGGTAGCGAGGCGTAGCTCATCATTGATCTGACCATGTCAATCAATGTTCTATTTCTTCTTTCAGCAACTCCATTTCGCTGAGGTGTCCTAGGCGCAGAACGTTGGGAACGGATCCCATGTTCAAGTAGGTAGTCAGTGAATTCAGTATCTAAGTACTCTCCTCCGCGATTAGAGCGAAGGCATTTCAAAGACTTGCCTAACTGCCTTTCGGCTTATGCTTGAAATTCCTTAAACTTGCCAAAAGTCTCGGATTTTCGATGCAGTAGATAATCATATCCGAATCTCAAGTAATCGTCGATGAATGTCACAAAATACTCGAATCCGCCTCTAGCTTGCACATTCATCGGACCACAAAGGTCTGAATGTACTAACTCTAGAGGTTCTTTGGACCTATTCCCTTTTGACGAGAAGGGACGTTTAGTCATTTTTCCTTCCAGGCAAGATTCGCAAACCGGCAATGAGTCAACATATAACTCTTTTAATGTATCACCCTTAGCCAGTCGTTTGAGTCTTTCCAAGGAAATGTGACCTAGCCTAAGATATGTACTATCTTCTTTATGAGAAATTTTCTGCCTTTTAGCAGATTTTTGATGCGCTACTTTAAACATTTCAGTATTTAACAGGAGAGCTTGCGTGGGTTTAATGAAATACAATCCGTTTTCTAATACAGTAGTACACAAAGTAAAACCATTCTTGAAATAGTAAACTCATCATTCATAAAAGAAACAGAGTACAACTTGTCTTTCAAAGCAGAATACGAAATTAAATTTCTACGAAAATTCGGAATGAAATAAACATTGTCTAAATGTAAAACTTTATTTCCAAAATGTAAAACCACAGCTCCCACTGCTTTTGTTGAAACTAACGCCCGGTGCCGACTCTCATAACTTGAGCTCCTTCCTCTAGCTCCTGAAATGAACTAAGGATCTGAAAAGAAGAACTTACATGGTTAGTAGCTCCAGTATCCAGTATCCAAATTGATACATCTTTAGCTACATTGAAAGATTCCAAGACGAGTAATTCAGGATTACCTTTCTTATCTTTCCCATTGCTAGCCTTTACCTTCCCATCCTTTACATCTTTGAGATATATGGGGCAGTGACGACGCCAGTGCCCTATCTCATTGCAGTAATGACACTTGCCCTTGGGCTTGGATGGTGTATTCGGCTTAGCCTTCTTCTTCATAGGTTTAGGCGCCGGTGCAGTTTTTTCTTATTCTTTTGTTTACCCTGCTGGTTTGACTTAGACGCCTTGGCTACGACCATATTGGCCTCAGCCTTCTTTTCCTGCTCTTGGAATTTATCTTTCGAAGAAAGACCCTCGAAGACTTGAAGTTCGTTGATCAACTCCGTCATGGAAAGGTGAGCCTTAGACATGACGTAGCTAGTCCTGAACGTTAGGAAATCAGATGTCAATGATTCGAGAATCACGGACACTTGAGTAGCATCGTCTATAGTCGCGCCATGAGTTTCTGCTTCAGTAAAGTAACTAATCATGTTCATCACATGACCAGTAACCGACTGACCCCGCCTCATCTTGGCATTGACAGCCTTCTTCACGGCCTTGTGTCTTGCTTGATCAGATGGTTTGCCAAACATGGTGGTTAAATGCTGCAAGATTTCTCATGCATTATTAAAACCCTCAATCTTGCTCCGAATGACATCCGACACGGAGGCTAAGAAGATGCCTTTTGCCTTATTATTCGCCTCTGTCCATTTTTTATGTTGATCGCAAATGCGTTTAGGCGGATTTTGAGGGGGAAGAACAGGGCACTCCTCAGTCAAAACAAACTGTGCATTCTCAAATACGAGCACCACGTTTACGTTACTTTTGCACTTAGTAAAATTTTCGCCATTTAGCTTATCATTCAGTAAAGTTTGAATTTGCGAAGACATGTTGCTGTAAATAAAACGGTAGAAACTTAATCAAATATACACTACTATATCTTGTATTTTAGGAATAATAAACTATATAAAGTCTATCCTACCATTCCAAAGATTTAATCTCACACCTCAGTGCCGCCGCAGGGTCAGTCAAAGAGGCGACGATTAAACTGAGACAATCTCTCTCAATGATTAATCTTCGAGAATCAAGCATCTCACGGGAATCAGGCATCCCGGACCTTAATCATTGATTACCTTCCTTTTCTAGCCTAGATATTTCAAAATATCCATAAAGTGTGACCTACTATATCGGATCTCAAAGTACGCCCGAGTATCTTTGTCGCGAGTCGGTCAGTGACTCAACGAGTACCCGAAATCCTATCCTTTCGGAAACCAAGCCTTGAATTTTGATAGGGGCGAACACCACCCGCAGGGGGCCGGAATCGAAGCGGCTCGAGACATCACCTTTCTCTCACGTGCTTGCATTTATAGTAGAGGCCGTGGGGTTGGCTGTCGCCTTCCCCGCTCCCACTCAATATTTTGAAAAAGTGGTGGGTTTACTAATTACGGTTGCGGTCTTGACAATAAGAAACAATAAATCAAAGTACTCCGAATAGGGTCGATTATGTAGGCAAGCCTACGCCGTCCTTATTCGTTGGAACATATGTGATGATTCAGGCCAATCCGGCAAGAGAAGCCCGTTTAGCCCGAAGGCTTATCGGCTATGCTAAGTCTGTCGAGCTCACAGTAACGTACATCACACGTGGAGGGGAGTCGATTGAGCCGAAGCTCGGTTTGAACTCGCCCAACCATGGTTAGACCATTTACGAACCCATGTACTAAGATTCTTCGATTTCTAAATTGTGACCCAAAGCGTAATCTCGTTTCTGTTTAAGGTGGGTTCACTAAGAAGCCATCACCGAAAAGCTCAACGATTTATCCAAGTGGGATTCACCGAGAATCCATCACTAAAATCGTAACGATTGACAAAACCCGGGTCCTCGGTTTTTATAATTAGCTACTTATTATTTAACTACCACATATTAAATTAATAAGCCTTCATACTAATTATTCGAGTTATACACGTCTATTTTAATTCGAAATTAAAAAACTACGTGTATGCATTGTAGTGGAATCATGAAGATGCAAGTCATGGCAATTTTCCGGTTTTAAGCACGTAATATTGATCAAACACAAAATTATACCGAAAGTAAACACCGAGATGGACCGTTGGTACCCCCGACTAACTATTTTCTAAGGAAAAGTAAAACTTAATCTAAAACTTCAAGTCTTGATCTTCAAACTTGAATCTTCCGGATCTTCAAAGCTTCGATTTTGACACGAACCTTGAACGACGAGAGAGAGGAGGCCGTAATATACCAATATATTAAAATATATATATTATTCGAATTTTTTTGTTAAACAAAAACTTTTTTTTTTAATTTTTAATTTTTATTTTTTATAAAGCCCTCGGGTAACACAAATAATATAAAACCTTTTTTTTTTGTTGTATACGGCAGAAAAGTTTTTAATTTTTTTTTTTTAATTTTTTTATTAAACCTATCAGGCCTTGCGGCCAAAAGCAATGGATAGCCAAAAAAAATAAAAAATATGTCATTGCCGCATAAAAAAAACAGCCAAGGCAAAAAAAAAGTTATTAAACAATTCGGCCTCCTCCCGTTGTTACCTTCTTCATGGTCTTCAACACCATGATCTTCGTCGTCTCGAACCCGGAACAAAATAAAAATTACAACAAAGATGCTATATTTTTTTCGATTGCATTAAATTTAAAATACAAATCCTATGCTCAATTGTTACTAAACAAAGGAGCTACAAAATAGATCTACGGGTAAACAATACCAACCCCAATTCATCTCTTCAACCACAACATTCACAAGCATACAACATGATTAAATTTCGAAATTTACAAAAAAAAAACGAAATAAAACATCTAAATCATGCTTTTCCACTCCAAGATCTAAAATTCATATACTTTGATCGTTAGATCAAAGGCTCTGATACCACTTGTTAGATGTAATATCGTCGGACCAATCATAGATTGACCCGATTACGCAGCGGAATGAATCAGATCTAGATCTAAACGAAAACAAAGAACATAAATTAAAGATCGAACTACAAGGAAGTTTGGATTTTACATTTTTTTGGTGCTTAACTCCAAGAACAAAGGCTTCCTAGAACATGTGTATGAGCTGCCACAGCCTTCCAACGTGTGTCTCCCAGCAACACCAGGTGGATGGTGTTTCCCGCCGCCGGACCTCCTTGATATGCTACCGGAATAATCCCGAAGATTATTCCAACTCGAAAACCCAAAGAAAGATAGCTGAAAATTCTAAGCTACTTTCTTATGTATATGGCGTGTTCTTTTTTGTGAGTCAAAAGGCTTGGAAGAACTCTCTTTATATAGGAGAGTAAAACTTAACCTCCAAGCATTAAATAATTAAGAGATAATTATTACAATAATCCTTTATTCCAAATAAAAGATAAATAAAATGATTATCCCAAACAAATTAAGATAAATCATATTATTATCTAATATTCCATAAATTATCAATTAACAAATAAAAGATAAATCACATGTTATATAATTATCCAAGAAAACTAATTCCTTGATAACTAAATAATAAAAACATGCGCCCCACTTGTTAAACAATTAAGGTCGACGCATTTTTCTATATTTGACCAATGAGGTCAAAAGGTCAACACACTTATTTGGGCCGAGTCCACGAAAAATGTTTTTTTCGTGTATTTAATTATTTAGTCCAACTAAATAATTAATCCACATATCAAATTAAATAGCCCAATCCACTATTTAATTATAAATGAGGTGAAACGACGAGAAATCCAATTATGCTATTTTGGGAGCCACGTCGGGGACCATGGACCCATATTCAGTAGCTACAATAAATTAGATAAAATTATTCGTCGATGTAATAATTATATCCAACCTATTAATTCCAGGATTACACCACCATAAACCCGAAATCGAATCAGATCGAATATAGATAACTTACACTCAATTTATGAGTCGAAAGCGTCCACTGATATAATCATTACATACGGATAAATCCTCCATAGACTGTTCACTTTGATTCGTGATATTTCCGTAAACCCTTCTCGAAACATATTATCCTTATTTACCATTAACCCCCTAGTGATCAATTAGTTCATATTCAATATAATATGAACTCGGCTGATCGATCAGTTTCTAGGGTCAACAAATAAGGGAACTGTCTGTCTTCTTCCCGAGGGAAGGAATGGATTCCATATCTGTGATAACACAGACTACTCACTCATTCTAGAATAGAGCCAACGAGAAGTGTTGGACCACATACTGCGAAGTGATCCTTACTAACACATCAAACTCTACCCTAGTCTAAGCAGTCTTCTGTGATCACCTCAGGATTAAGATTATTCCATATATGATCATCTTGTGATTCGATAAGATTTCTCGATTACGGAATTATATCGAGAACTCAAATCAAATCGGTCCAGCCCTATATGATTATCATCATATATAAATGCCCCACTAGGTACCTTATTACCGACAGTCCGGATAAGATTGTCACACCTAAAGTGTTAGGGCGCATTATTAGCAAATTAATCATGAGACCCGTACTCAGATTAATAAACGCTACGGACTAAGTTAATTTTAAGTATATTTCACAAACTCAATCCTCGTGTGTATAGCCATACACTGAGTTATGTGATTACATAATCATTATACTTAGGGTTTTCTGTAGTGTATTAATATTGGCAATAAATGCGAATAAATAAGATGAAATAAATTCTGTCATTTATTTAAATAAAACAATTACAAATTGTCTTTCGGGCATAAAACCTAACATAAGTCAGCCGACTTTAATGAAGTGTTCTGGCCAATCACATTCAAGCATTGGCTCCTCCTCTCCACTATATAAAGAACCCCAAGGATGAAAGTTGTAGCATTCAATTTTCTCTTGTGTCTTCCACCACATACTATCAAGCATATAGTTCTAGTTATTGAGTAAGAGCAAGCAGTAAGTTCGCAGGAGCTTGGATTGTTGAAGTGTCTCTCAATCCAAGACGTAAGCCATTGTATCTTAGGAGGCAGTTGCTACTACCGTGGGCATCATACTGAAGCAATCTGTCTTAAGGAAAGAGTTTCATAACTCGCCTCGGTTTGACTTTATTTGTGCATTATATTTAATTTTCTCAATCGTTTAAGTCAGATTTGTACGTTAATTGCATGTTTTCTTAGATATATTGCATGGTAGCTGTGTTTCATTAGATCTATCATATAGTTCCGTTAATTTATTAGATCTGCACCATAATTGCTTTATTTGTTAGATCTAAATAATAAAATTAGATTTTATTTCCGAGTTGTTTATGTTGGACTTATTTCTGTGTTTTAGTGATGAGTGCCAGACTAGCTGTTATAGTGCAAAGGCAAAAAGATGTCTAGATCAAATATATAGGTTTATTAGAGTTTGATCTTTGACTAGGTTTGATCAAACAAGCATCAGAATAGTCACCGATTTATATCGCTGAGACCAATCTAGGTCAGTAGGGTAGTTAGGTCAGTAGACTTATCAGGAACCTGCTGAAGACTGAAGGCTGAGGGCTCAAACTCAGTTAATGAAGGCTGAGGGATCAAACTTAGTGATTAAAGTCAAGGATATGCAATCAGAATTTAGGCAAGTCTGTGATGACCTAAACTGACTACATATACCTTGTGTAGAAGGTCTAAGTTCCATAAGTTGGATGATGTTTGGAACTTGGTTATAATTAAAAAGGTGTAATCTAACTTTACAAATAAAAGTTAGATAAAAGAAATCAGCTGCATTGTATTTGATACACAAAGAAAATTGTTTGTTCAAGAGATCGATAGGTATTACAATGATGATGAACTCATTGATGATATACCTCGATTAATTCAAGATTACATTGGAAGATTACATGGATAAGGACAGCCAACTACCTCTGATTTATCAAACAAATCAATGGCTGAGATTAAAAGGACGTTGGGATGATTCAGGACTTTATCCAATGGTTATAAGTCAAAGGGTGGGCCATGATCGATTTGTCAAAAGGATTCGCGATGTCGATCGTATGAATAGGGACAGAAAGCAAATCAAATAGGACAAAAACCAGGAACGGTTTTATTTGAATTTCAAATAGAAGTCACATGCACTCCTACCTATAAATAGAGGACTTTCAACTCAGAAAAAGATGATGATTGATGAATTTTAAGAGAAAAATATAAGAGATAATTACATTTCGCAAGAACACCTGCTTTGAACCTCTTGAGCTTAACCTTCTTCGATCCGAGAAAATCTTCAAGTGTATTTTGTATTCAAGCTACATCAAGTTTACACACTTGAAGACTGCAAGCTGCTGATTATATCATCCTAATCAAGCTGCTGCAACTGATTATATTCAATCTTTATTTTACAAAGAACCTGCTGAAGACAGTGAAGCATCTGTTGGGTGTGAAAGACTGTTGTTTGTGGTGGAGCTGGTGAAGAGGCAATCCTACCCTTCAAGGACCAGTGGAAGACTTTGGAGCAGCAATCCTACCTGTTCCTAGTTTTAAGTTTGTGAAGCCATAGTCATTGGTGAAGGACAAGCAACTTAGGAATCTTTGTAACAGATACATCAAAGATCTCTAGTGAATTACCTCCAACATCACAGGAGAAGAGTGGACTGACAGGATTACACCACCTGGAACCACTATAAAATCTGCCTATTTACTTTCTGCACTTACATTCTGCATTTAGATTATTATACACATCAACCTACTGAATCTAGCAACTGAACTCACACATACACTACTGAGTATATAATACTTAGTATCATATTTAACAACAAGTAACAAGGCTTTATTTTTTTATATAATTCCGCTGCACAAATTCAGTAAACTCATCCATCAGTAGACTACTGTGTATCAGCAGGCTATTGAGGTATCAACAGACTACTGAGGTATCAGCAGGCTGCTGAAGTTGTTGAGTTTGTTAACTCCAAAAAGTTTTAAGTGTTAAGTTTATTCACCCCCTAAACTTAACCAAAGCCTTTTCAAGGACCAACAATTGGTATCGAGCGGTGCTTCGCTCAAGAAATCATACTTGTTGTGCTTGTGAAAATACTTTGAAAACTCTTTCAAATCACTGATTTTCAAAGACTTGCATCATGGACAACAACCAGTATGCTAGAACTATGCTGATGTGTTCTCTAGATAGATTTGATGAATATAAACGTCGAATGCAGGCTTATCTTGCTGCAACTCATAATGAAATGATGGATGTGCTGACAGATGGACCACTGGAGATTGTTAAAGCAGTAACAGTGGGAGATAAGACACAGTACATTGCCAAACCCAAAAGAGAATGGAATGCTGAAGATAGAAAGAGAGCAAACCTCAACAATATTGCTATTGATATCATCTACAGAACCTTGGATAGCAATATGTACATGAAGGTTAAAGATTGCAAAACAGCTAAAGAACTTTGGGACAAAATACATTTGATCTGTGAAGGCACTGATGAAATCAAGAAGAATAAAATAGGTGTTGCAAAGAAGAAGTTTCAAAAGTTTGAAATGAAACCCAATGAAACCATTGAACAAATGGAATCAAGGTTCAATGCAATTCTGGATGAACTCATGTTCAGGGTCAATTTGTAGTGTTTTTAATGATATATTTTATATCAATATTCCCCATATATGGATGTTTTTCATAGAAATCGAGCCTTATATTGAGATATTGAGTAAATGGTGTTTTTAATAGGTTAATTGCGAAATGTAACGATTTATGTGCTTAAATTGTGATTTTATGTTATTTTGGGATTGTGTTACGCTTTGGTATATTTTCCTATGTTATAGATACATATTTTGGCATGCAAGAGGATTAAATGATGAGGTTTTGCATGGAGAGAAGTGAAATGGAAGGAAGATGGAGATAAAGCTTGGAATGAAGCATTCAAGCAGCCGAACTTCCGACGCAGTTCTTGATATGATATAAAGTGATTTGACTCTCGACCTCAAGAGAAGATTTGTAGGGCTTGAAGAGAGGATTCTACAGGATTTTGAATCACTTCATTCCGACTTACGAGGCCCGAGATATGAGCGTTACAAGTTTGGATAATGATGCTGTGGTATTGGAAAATCCCGAAAAATACTCGTAATACGACGGGCTAATCAAAAAGGCGTTTTCTGAAGAAGAGTCCTTAATGAAAGTTTTAGAGTTTTCCGAGAGCTTAATTATGACATTCGGATCATAATTTTTGGAGGTCTACAACTCAAGATATGAATTTTAGAAGTTGCAGAGCAGAAATTCAAAGAAGTTAAGCTGCAGCAACATCTTCAAACGGGCGTTCATGGTGTTATACGTGCGTCCAGGGAGCTAATTTACATACAGAGAGTTCAGACTGCATGTGTACCAGCGTTCACTCTCCGTCCAAGACTTCAAACGAGCGTCCTACAAATTAGACGGGCGTCCAGACCATTATTCAGCAGAACCGACCTCCAATTCAAGCAGCCGACATATGCAATTTTTCTAATTAGATTAGGAATTATCAATGCACAGCCGCCTTACTCTTTTTCCTAATGTAAAAAGCAATAGCCGACATTAGCATCTATATAAAGCAGCAGCATATCAAACCCTAGGAACATCCCATAATTCAATCAAATTAATTCAGCGGCACATTACAGCAGCAAAGCAGCGGCTGTTTTGAGGTTCAAGGCCGGTCACCCGAGCCTTGTGCTCGGGTGATCCGGGGTTAGATTAGATGTAGTTTTCTTCTGTTTTTCGATTCATGAGATCATCAATGTACCAAACCTTGTGAGTTTATTTATTTAATTTATTCAAATACTGCTTTATCTTCATGATTTATGATTCGTTTTGTATCTTTTCTATGTTTATGATGCCATGTGATTGAATCGGAAGATTAGTTTACTATTGATAGTTACAACATACGGAAGTTGAGTAACGTTAGATCACCATAGAAAGATAGGATCTTTAATCATTAATGATGACAAGTTAATCGGTTAATTTTCTAGGTTGTTAGATTCAATTATACGAAAGTAAACCTGAATCTACACCCGAGTTTTGTTTGGTAAATCAGTCTCAACACTCGAAAGATGAGAGATAGATAATTGAATTCACCTAAGAAATTAGGGATTCATAGCTTAAGAGATAAATTCGCTAAGAGATTAGGAGTTTATGTCTTGTGGAAAGGTGAAACCACAAATTGAATTAGAATCATGAATTGAACTAGGATTGAGATCACATAGGTTTGTGCATTATTTGATCCCATGTCTTTAGATTAGATTGTTTATTTTATTCCTTCGGTTAGATTATTTGAATTATTTTCTGTTTCTATGTTTTGTCTTTCGTTTATTTGTTTTCTTGAGTAGCAATTGGTAGGATTAATGGATTAGATTGAACATACCTTTTCCCTGTGGATCGATACCCGTACTTATCAAACTTTACTGGCAACAACCCGATGTTTTGGTCGGTTAGGAGTTAGTTTTGCATGGTAGTATAGGTTTATAAATTTCTTTTGTTTTTAATGATGCAAAATCTCCGCAACAAAAGTGGCGCCGTTGCCGGGGAATCGGTGTTTTGTTGAATCTAATTGAATTAATTTTTCGATTTTGTTACGATTTATTTTTGTATTCTTTCAATAAAAGTAGCGTCGAATAGATTGAGAGTTTTTATTTTGCCGTGTTTCGATGACCGTAGGGTTAAGAATGTGCAAAAGTTTTTTACTCAATCTGTTTTACGTGAAGTTTGTGTTTAGTTGTTACCTAGTCTAACCCCTGTGCTAGAATTTTATGTGGCTGCCTGCGTTTTTGATGTATGATGATCTTCTAAGTTAATTAGGGTTTATAGTTATGGTTTTCTGTTATTTTCCTGCTGTTCTATGCATATTCGTTGTATGGACGAGTGTCTGGTTTTGGGCGCTTCGTCCGCCCCTAACGTCTTGTACACGAGCGTTTGGAGTTATGGGACGTTCGTCCGTTCCAGAATTTTCAATCCTGCTCTGATTTGAAGAATCAGACGGGCGTCTGTAATTCTAAACGCCCGTCCGGTCGGTTTTCAAGGCAGACGAGCGTCTGCAAAGTGGAACGCCCGTCCAGTGCTGAGATTTCCTTTGAACGTTCATCCGGGGTTCAGTCCAGGTTCTAAATTTCTTGATTTTATTTGATGTGGATTTTTCATTCGAGCTTCTGTGGCTAATTGATTTTTACATAGATGCCCTGAACTTATATGTTTTTACCTTTCCATCTATGAATCCATGTTAGATAATTGATCAATTCCTTATATATGATTCATCTAGGCATGTTATAGTGATTGTCGGTTCTCGTAAGCTATAACTGTTCTTATGGTTAATTAGTAGCTAATGTCGGTTCCCGTATGCTACATACCGCTCCGATGAATCTTTTAAGCTTTGAGACTTATGTGCTTCCTTGTTATTTTTGTAACTCATATGGGTAGCTACTGTTGGTTTTCCGTATGCTACGTCCTTTCTCCATATGAGTTATACCTGTTTAGATAGATGACTGTTGGTTTCCATAATGCTATCACTTTTGACGAGTCTTAAAGCGCGTCTACACTGCATGTAATGAACAAAGACTGCTGCTCGTTTATCGTAACTTTGTCATCATCATCAGTAGACGTTTATTTTATACATGTCGTGTTGCAAATGAATGGGCTAGTTTTCTTTCTTTTATTTTCTTTTATTTTTGCATATCATTTAAATGCATTTCATTTAGTTGCATTTCATATAGTTGCATTGTTTTTTTTTTTTTATTTCTGTTATTTTTCTCAAGTGTGGTCACTGTCGGTTTTCGTAATACCACCTACTTTATTTTTCTTTTTGAGTGTAGTTAACTGTCGGTTTCCGTAATACTACCTCGTTTTTTTTTTATGATGGTTACTGTTGGTTTTCCATATGCCATCATTATTATTATTGCATATCATGTAGGCTGCATTGTAGTATATTTTCATATAGTTGCACCTAGCCTATGAGTTTGTGATATTTTCATGTATATGTGTCCATCTTTATGTGAGCATAATTTGAATATCTCTATAAATTCTTTTCCATGTGCTTTATTTGTATAAATCTAATCTTTTTCCCGTAGACTCTTTTTGCACTGATCAAGTCTGCAGGATATTTTTGATAGCTATTGTGCACTTTAAAGATGTATTCAGTTGTCCTGTGATGCTCGACAGTCTACTGAGCTATGCAAGCAATCCTGGTTCTTGTTGGTTCCTCCAGAATTGCCAGCATCCAATCAGCTAAGTTCTCTAATTTATTATTTCTGTATAACTTGAGGACAAGTTGCAATCTAAGTGTGGGGGAAGGGATAGATGATTTATGTGTCTACTTTCGTTTGCTCAATTTCTGTTATATTTCTATGAAAAGTGCTTAATTTTAAAATTTTTGTTTTGTCCCGAGTGAGCATTGCATGTCTTTGTTCGATGTTTATAATCATTGATGCTATATTCAGTATATTTAGTAATTTTAGTTGTTTCACCCGACACTCTTTTTCACATGCCATAGTAAATGATGAGCTAAATGTTGAAAGCCTACCCCATTTTAGTTGGAGATTTTTGATGATTATAGCATGCTTCTTTGCTTATGTACAATTCTTAAAAAGTTTAGTAGTTTGTATTCTAGGATTAAAGTATGACATACTGTGAATATCTGTAAGTTTGAATGTGATAAGTGAAACGTGATTAAGTCTTTGCAATAGTAATAAATTGTTTACTTGAGGTGTTATGCTCAGTGGTCTGTGCTACTAGAAAATAATCTTTTCCACTGCCAGCCAGAAATCTCTAAGTAAACATAATTGTAATTGTGTGTGTCGGAAGCTGGTTTATGATTTGGGTGCGGTAGGGTGTACCACGTATGTCCTATTCCACTATGATGACCAAAAGCTCACGACAGTCAGTTTATAGCTGCCTTATGATTGGAGTAAGGTAGGGGATTATCTTGAAATGTCCTATTCTGCTATGAGGGCAAAAGCTTATTCTGATGTGCGTTAGAAAAAAGTGAAAAAATTGAGATATATCATGTTGAATAAGTTGAAGGACTTAGTTATCGTTAATCTTATCCCCAATATAAACTGAAAGATATGTTGTAAGGATTATCCTCTAAGTGTGTCGGAAATATTTTTAGATACTCTCTACTAACTTTTTCGAGTTTGTATGTTTTGTAAAGTACATGTTATGATTTTTGAATATTTCTAACTTAGATGGGAAACCGGGCTAGTTTTGGTTTGAATAACTTTCAAATTGTGGAACTTAGTGGAAGTTTATTATGGCTATGCACACACTCACTTGGGTGAACTTCTAAGTTATTGAATATACTTTATATTTGTATAGATGTTTATTTATCTCGAGCTTGACTTTGTTTTGTTTTGCTCGAGGACGAGCAAAAGTTTAAGTGTGGGGGTGTTGTTCAGGGTCAATTTGTAGTGTTTTTAATGATATATTTTATATCAATATTCCCCATATATGGATGTTTTCCATAGAAATCGAGCCTTATATTGAGATATTGAGTAAATGGTGTTTTTAATAGGTTAATTGCGAAATGTAACGATTTATGTGCTTAAATTGTGATTTTATGTTATTTTGGGATTGTGTTACGCTTTGGTATATTTTCCTATGTTATAGATACATATTCTGGCATGCAAGAGGATTAAATGATGAGGTTTTGCATGGAGATAAGTGAAATGGAAGGAAGATGGAGATAAAGCTTGGAATGAAGCATTCAAGCAGCCGAACTTCCGACGCAGTTCTTGATATGATATAAAGTGATTTGACTCTCGACCTCAAGAGAAGATTTGTAGGGCTTAAAGAGAGGATTCTACAGGATTTTGAATCACTTCATTCCTACTTACGAGGCCCGAGATATGAGCGTTACAAGTTTGGATAATGATGCTGTGGTATTGGAAAATCCCGAAAAATACTCGTAATACGACGGGCTAATCAAAAAGGCGTTTTCTGAAGAAGAGTCCTTAATGAAAGTTGTAGAGTTTTCCGAGAGCTTAATTATGACATTCGGATCATAATTTTTGGAGGTCTACAACTCAAGATATGAATTTTAGAAGTTGCAGAGCAGAAATTCAAAGAAGTTAAGCTGCAGCAACATCTTCAAACGGGCGTTCATGGTGTTAAACGTCGTCCAGGAGCTAATTTACATACAGAGAGTTCAGACTGCATGTGTACCAGCGTTCACTCTCCGTCCAAGACTTCAAACGAGCGTCCTACAAATTAGACGGGCGTCCAGACCATTATTCAGCAGAACCGACCTCCAATTCAAGCAGCCGACATATGCAATTTTTCTAATTAGATGAGGAATTATCAATGCACAAACCGCCTTACTCTTTTTTCCTAATTTAAAAGCAATAGCGAGACATTAGCATCTATATAAAGCAAAGAAAGATATCAAACCCTAGAACATCCCATAATTCAATCAAATTAATTCAATGGCATTACAAAGCAGAAAGCGCAAATGGCTTTTTGAGAATTCAAGGCGGTCACCCGAGCCTTATGCTCGGGTGATCCGGGGTTAGATTAGATGTAGTTTTCTTCTTTTTCGATTCATGAGATCATCAATGTACCAAACCTTGTGAGTTTATTTATTTAATTTATTCAGCCCTGTTTTATCTTCATGATTTATGATTCGTTTTGTATCTTTTCTATGTTTATGATGCCATGTGATTGAATCGGAAGATTAGTTTACTATTGATAGTTACAACATACGGAAGTTGAGTAACGTTAGATCACCGTAGAAAGATAGGATCTTTAATCATTAATGATGACAAGTTAATCGGTTAATTTTCTAGGTTGTTAGATTCAATTATACTGAAAGTAAACTCGAATCTACACCCGAGTTTTGTTTGGTAAATCAGTCCTCAAAACTCGAAAGATGAGAGATAGATAATTGAATTCACCTAAGAAATTAGGGATTCATAGCTTGAGAGATAAATTCGCTAAGAGATTAGGAGTTTATGTCTTGTGGAAAGGTGAAACCACAAATTGAATTAGAATCATGAATTGAACTAGGATCGAGATCACATAGGTTTGTGCATTATTTGATCCCATGTCTTTAGATTAGATTGTTTATTTTATTCCTTCGGTTAGATTATTTGAATTATTTTCTGTTTCTATGTTTTGTCTTTCGTTTATTTGTTTTCTTGAGTAGCAATTGGTAGGATTAATGGATTAGATTGAACATACCTTTTCCCTGTGGATCGATACCCGTACTTATCAAACTTTACTGGCAACAACCCGATGTTTTGGTCGGTTAGGAGTTAGTTTTGCATGGTAGTATAGGTTTATAAATTTATTTTGTTTTTAATGATGCAAAATCTCCGCAACAACTCACCCTGCTGAGTGTTGTGTACTCAAAGGAAGAAATCAACACAAAAATCTTGGAAGCTTTACCTGCTACAGAAGGATGGAAGATGAAGGTGACAGCCATAGAAGAAATGAGAAGACTGCATAAAGAGGATACATTCAAGTTATTCTCAGATCTTAAGGCATATGAATTCAAAAAGAAGTTGTCACCTACTACTGAAAAGTAAGAGCCAAAAACAACAGCACTGGCTGCTTCACATCAAGAAGAAGCATCAGAAGCTCAAGATGACTTACTGGATGAGATGCAAGAGCAGATTGCATTACTGAGCAAGAAGATCAGAAAGATGAAAACTGGAAGAGGATCTCCAAGGAATTTTACAAGGAAATCTAGTGACAAGAAGGAGGAATCCAAGAAAGACAATGACTACTTGTGCTTTCAATGCAAGAAACCAGGACACTTCAAGCCTGAATGTCCTGAACTAAATCAGAAAAAGGAACCAGATTATATTTGCTTCAACTGCAAAAAGCCTGGACATTTTAGACTTGATTGTCCAGACCTACTGAAGACCAAAAGTCAACAAAGAAGACTTGGAAAAAAGGCTATGATTGCTGAAGATGGATCTAGTTATGAAGTGGAATCTGAAAAGGGAAATGAATCAGATGACACAGCATTGGTTGCTGATATGGAAGACTTTGCATTAATGGCTAATATGGATGAAACAGAGGAGGTATACAATACTGTATCAATTAACACTCCTGCTGGAAGTGATTGTGAGTCAACCTGTGGTTCAAATCCTAGAAACTCTAACAATGAAGAAGCGTTGGATGCCATCCTTAATCAACTGAGGAAAATACAATCTGGTTATGAGATTGTGAAGGTTGAAAAAGAAGCTCTTCAAGTAGAAGTTGAAAGATTGAATGCTGAATTAAGGGTTCTCAAAGGTAAAGAGAAAAATGTTGGACAGAATCAGTATAAGCCTGCTGAACATCCAGTAGCCTCTGAATCTGATGAACCATCTTGTTCCTCTACTGCATACAATTCTGGAAAGCCTTATAGTGATAGAACAGGGCTTGGATTTGGAACTCAACAATCTAACAAGAGTGGATCCAGTAAGGTCACTGAACCTAGAACCAGGATTGGTCCTAAGTTTGTGCCTGTACAAGATCCAACTCCCAAAAGGGTTGCTGAGGCAGTAAAGCCTACTCAGAATGCTTCAAAGAAGAAAAATCAGAAGTCAAAGAAGTCAACAGCTCCTAACAAAAAGAATAAATCCAAAAATAGGGCTGCTGTGCCTTCCAGACCTACTGATAGCAGAACTACTACCAAGTCTGCTGGACCACAAAGAGGCAAGAACTAGAAACATTCCAAGGATAAGAATCCTAAACCCAAAAATGTTAATCATTCTAGGGATACTTATCTCAGGGGGAAAGATAGACTGTTCCCTACTGATGATGATTGGAATGTTCCTGTATCCAATGATAGAAACAGCAACTATAACCATGCTGCTAGGGTAAAACCTAAGCAATGGAATCCGCAAAGGACTCAGCAGAGGGCTTATACAATACCTCAGCAGAGACCTCAGTAGACTCCATACTACAGGGCTGTTCCTAACAGACAGCAGACCAATGGTTATGTCAATGCTTCTAACATCAAGAATCACTTCAAACAGCATTATAAACCAAAAGGCCAGAAGACATATGTGAATCCTACACAACCAACTGTTAAAACTTATGGATGTGTAGAATATATGTATGAACCAAAGTATGACACTTTTAGGAGAAGACCTTATGGAAACATCCCAGGGGTCATGCTTACCACTGACCATTATGGACCCAAACAGGTTTGGGAACCTAAAATGTATTAACTTTATTTTGTAGGGTGTCTGGTACTTTGACAGTTGATGTTCCAGACATATGACAAAGAATAAACACTGTTTGTCAGATTTTGTGACAAAGGATGGTCCAAAGGTGAATTTTGGCAACAAAAATACACTTGGATATACAAGAGGATATGGCACACTTGTGAGGAATGGACTTACAATAAAAAATGTTGCTTATGTGGAAGGACTGGACTACAACTTGCCGAGCAAATGGACAATTTCGTGACATGGGATACAAGGTCACTTTTGACAAAAACAACTGTATTGTCATCAGTGAAAGAGGTGATCAAGTTGTATTGACTGGCAGAAGACAACAAAACATGTACATTGTGGACTGGTCTCATGCGATTCCTAAACTCGCCGATTGTGCATACATAAAGTCGAACTCAATGGTTATGGCACAAAAATTAAACCACTTAAATTTTGATGACATCAATCAGTTGGTGAAGAAGAAACTGGTGATTGGTTTACCTGAGATTACATTCAAGAAAGATACTATATGTGATGCATGTCAGCAAGGTAAACATACCAAATCAAGCTTCAAATCAAAGACTAAGCAATCAACTAATAGAGTCTTGGAGTTGATGCATATGGATCTTTTTGGACCAGTTACACCAACAAGTGTTACAGGAAAGAAATACACCTTAGTGGTTGTGGATGATTATTCCAGATACACTTGGGGTGGTATTTATGAACAAGAAAACTGAATCACTCAAGAAGATGCCTGATCTTTTGAAGAGATTACAAAATGAGAAAAGTTTAACAGTAGTAAAAATCAGTCAGACAAGGGTACAGAGTTTCATAATAAAGTTATAAGAGAATATTGTGAACAGAATGGTGTACTACATCAACTTGTCATTGCTTTGGTACTCCTCAAAGAAAATGGGTTCTTTGAAAGAAGAAACAGGACTTTGAAAGAAGCAGGAAGGACAATGATCTGTGAAGCATTACTTCCTGAAAGGTATTGGGCTGAAGCAGTTAATACAACATGTTATACACAAAACAGAACATCAGTGAACAAGAAGCTGCTGAAGACACCTTATGAGATTTGGAATGGAAGGATACCTAATATATCCTATTTCCATCCTTTTGGAAGCAAGTGCTTTATCTTAAATCATAAGGAACATTTGAAGACATTCCAACCTAAATCAGATGAAGGAATTTTCTTGGGATACTCTTGATCAAACAAGGCATTCAGTAATGAACAAGAGGTCATTGAAACATGAAGAAACAATACATGTTGTGTTTGATGAACCTAAGTTCACCGGTATGGAAGATGAAGGTTGTGAACTCTTTGGGAACTTACAGTCACCGATCCGGATGGTGTTGAAGTTTTGGAAAGGTTTAATGACTTAAAGTTTCTGATTCTGCCCCTGCTGAACACCCTGCTGATGACACTACTGATGCAACAACTGAAGCAGTTCAAGGATCTGCTGAACCCCCTGTTGAAGAAACATCAGACCCTACTGAAGATGAGGTTCCTGAGAATCAATCTAACCAAAATCCACAATGGTTAAGGGATCACCCTGCTGAACAAGTCATTGGCAACATTCAGCAAGGTGTAAGGACTAGAAGACAACTAGAAGCTATGTTTACATGCTTTCTATCTCAAATGGAACCAAAAGTTGTTGAAGAAGCAATATCAGATCCAGATTGGATAATTGCTATGCAAGAAGAATTAAATGAATTTGAAAGAAATCATGTTTGGACACTAGTTGAAAGGCCTAGTCATGCAAATATCATTGGTATTAAATGGGTATACATAAACAAACTTGATGGATCTGGTACCATTGTAAGAAATAAGGCCAGACTAGTTGCAAAATGCTATTCTAAAGAAGAAGGAATAGATTTTGATGAAACTTATGCACCTGTTGCAAGATTGGAAGCTATCAGATTATTCTTGGCACATGCTGCATATAAAAACTTCAAAGTATATCAAATGGATGTCAAAAGTGCTTTCTCGAATGACATTCTAGAGGAGGAAGTGTATGTTCAGCAACCTCCTAGATTTGAAGTTAAAGATCAAGAAGATAAAGTGTATAGATTCAACAAGGCACTTTATGGATTGAAACAAGCACCAAGAGCTTGGTATGAGACTCTATCACAATTCTTGGTGGACAATGGTATTACAAAAGGCACCATTGACAAGACTCTTTTCAGAATCAGTGAAGGGGACAGCACCCTGCTGGTACATATTTATGTTGATGACATAATCTTTGGTTCGGAAAATGAATTGATATGTGAAAAGTTTGCAAATCTAATGAAGAGAAAATTCCAAATGAGTATGATGGGAGAAATGAACTACTTTTTGGGATTGCAAGTTAAACAGATGAAAGATGGAATCTTCATTCATCAAACCAAGTACACCAAGGAGCTGCTGAAGAAGTTTGGTATGGAAAATAGTGCCAGGATATCAACTCATATGAGTACAAATATCAGATTGGATGAAGATAAAGAAGGAAAAGATGTTGATCAGACCTTATACAGAAGGATGATAGGCAGTCTACTGTACCTCACTGCCAGCAGACCTGACATATCCTTTGCTGTAGGTGTTTGTGCAAGATTTCAATCTAAACCTAAAGAGAGTCACTTAGGTGCAGTCAAGAGAGTTCTCAAGTATCTAAAAGAGACTTTGGGAGTAGGGATATGGTATTCCAAAGATAGAAGCTTCAAAGTTATATCCTACTCAGATTCTGATTATACTGGATGCAAGATTGATAGAAAAAGCACCACAAGAACCTGTCAGTTAATGGGAAATAGACTGGTTTCCTGGTTTAGCAAGAAACAGAACTCAATATCTACTTCCACTGCTGAAGCTGAATACATTGCTGCAGGAAGTTGATATGCACAAGTACTTTGGCTAAGACAACAATTAAGGGATTATGAAATTGAGGAGAAAGAAATTCCAATTATGTGTGACAACACAAGTGCAATTGCAATCACAGAAAATCCTGTTTTGCACTCAAGAACCAAGCACATTGATGTAAGACATCACTTTATAAGAGATCATGTTGAAAAGAAGGATGTGGTGGTTCTGTATGTCCCTACTGAAGATCAACTTGCTGATATTTTCACTAAACCACTGGATAGTGAAAGAGTTGCTAAACTAAGGACTAAACTTGGAATTATAAAAGTTGACTGATAATCAGCAGTGTACTGGAATTCACCAAGGGGATTAGTCTTTGCTATGTTGGGTGCGCTCACTTAGCAGATTAGTCATTGGTATCAACAATTCCATGTACTTATGTTTGGACAATTGAGAAATGAGGTTGCCAAGGGGATTGGTCTTTGTCATGTTGGGTGAGCTCACTTGACAGATCAGTCATTGGTATTAAACTTCATCTTGTATTATCAATTGAACGAAACAAGACGAAATCAAGGATTAGCAGATTTACTATGTCAGCAGGCTGCTGAAGCATATTTATCAGCAGGCTGCTGAGCCAACCCTGCTGAGGTCAACCTTGCTGAATGGAATGTTACTCAGTCAAATTCATTATAGTCAAAAAGCAGATTGGCGGGATATTTATTCTATCCTTTATAATCGCAGTTAACATGATCCAACGGTTACAAACGTTATGGAGATGTAATGGGCCACATGTCAAGTCAGCATTTACTCAGATTAATCGTGGTTAATGTGGATGTACGTGCACTGACAGTTACAACATCTCCCTGTCTATTTATACAGACCTATCACAGTAGATTTTCTCTACTTGCAAAATCTCAGATCTATACTCTCTGTTTTTACACTGTGTGAACACAGATTTACAATCTATCTTCTTCATCTTATATTTCTTATAACAATGGTGGAGAAGATTGATGTTCAGATTGGAACAAGACAAAGTGTGAGAGGTTTCGTTGTTGATGCTAATAAAACTGAACTAGCAATCAACATTGGTCGAAGGATAAGGAGGTATGAAGGTCTGGAGAATGTGCTCAATATAAGACTGGAAACAATTTCATACACAAATGTTGTGAGCTTTTGGAAGAACATTGTGATTAAAGAAGGAACAGAGGCATTCAAAACAACTGTGAATGCCTAGGAGATTGAGATTTCCCCAAGTCTACTGAGAGAAGTTTTTGGTTTTGAAGAAGTAGTAGATGGTCTAGTAAATCCTAAGGAAATGGGATTATCCAAGATGGATTTTGTTGATAAGATCAAGACCGATAAAGCCACCAAATCAATCCCAGGTATCAATGTTAAACACATTGGGAACGAGTACAACCTGCTGAGCAAAATCATTGCAAAGAACATATTAGGGCTGGTTGGAAGTATGGATACTCTATCAGGACCCAAGATAGAGCTGATGATGATTATCTGCAAGAGTATGAAATTTGATTGGGCTGGATACTTTATTCAATACATGAAGAAGGTTACAAAAAAGGAAAGAGAAGGAAAGAGGAAATCCAAGGCCTTACCCTTAGGATTAATGATTCAGACCCTGCTGAATCATTTGGAGATTCATGATGTAGCACCTGAAAAGATTAATCAATCCAGATACAAGAAAGAGATTGATTATGCTATTCCTGGTCTAGATGATGATGAAGAAGGTGTTGCTGAGGCTGCTGATGATGATAGTAATGGAGATGATGGTGATGCCGGTGGTCAGCAGGTCAAGCAAACTGTGAAGAAATCTGTTAAACCTGCTGCACCAAAGAAGGTTACTAAGAAAAGAAAGGCTGCAGACACAAAGAAGATAACTAAAATATTAAAGCCTAAAAGAACAAGAAAGCAAACAAAGACAGATCGATAAGTCTGCTGAAAGCGCCCAAATGAAGATGAGATTATCGACCTGCTTTGTAGTTCGCTAGAAAAACTGTTGTTGAGATTTTGAGGGAACAACAGAAAGAAGCCAGTAGAAATAGGAAGTCTACTGTGATTGAAATTGATGATGAGCCACTTTCCAAGAGGATGAAGGAGACTGTTCATAAAAAGAAACATGGAAAGGGAAAACAATTGAAAATCTTAGAGGCTCAAAGGGCACAAGAAGAAGAAGAAGCAATTGAAGAAAAAGTAGAGGCAGTAGGAGAGGCTATTGATGCTGAGGCATTGACTATTATCAAGCCTAATGAGGAAGCAGAGGTTGTTATTGAGCAACCTGCTGGAGAGTCACAGCAAACTACAGAGACTGAACCTACTGTTGATGTTGTTGGATCCTCACCTACTAAGGCTGCTGAGCCTACTGGAAGTGAACAAGTTGTTGTTGAGCAATCTGTTGGAGAATCACAGCAGTCTGCTGCACCAGAGCCTGCTGTAGAAACTGATAGATCTACTAAAGCTGCACAAGTTGTTGTTGAGCAACTTGTAGAAGAACCACAGCAAACCACTGAATCTACACCTGCTGTGGTGAGTGAAACATTGGTACAAGACCACAAATTCTGCAATAGTTCGGGGGAAGAGCGATCACCGCTAACTCACGATGAGCATAAAAGTCAGGGGGAACCAAGTGTGATACAGATGGAGGTAGTAGGAACTAATACTCAACCTGAGCAACCTACTGACCTTGAGACATCTGTAGAAGAAACTTTGAATCTACTTGTTGAGACCTTTGGAGGTTAGCAAGGCACTGTAACAGCTCCCAGAGGATCATTCTTGCCCTATTAAAGACATATGAAGAAGAGGAAAGAAGGGTATGTTGATCCAAAGCTCCTGTTGGTGGCTAATTATTTCCAATGGAAGTTTGGATACTATAAAAGACAAAAGCCAGCTGCAGAACCAATGACAGACTTTGAAGAATGGGCTTTTGAAATACTGGGAGTGGAGAATCTGCTGGATCTGGTTGATACCACCTTACTACAATCAAGGCTGATGGATCTATTTGATGATCAACAGAAAGAAGAAGGTATCAAGTTCAGGGTTCCAAGAGGTGATGATGATGACTCCTCATTCAAAATCATGAGAAGTCCAGTGTCGTGATCCTTTCTGTGGAGCAGCTTCCGTTTTGCAGCGCCGGGGATTATACTTCAGCTCAAACAACAGAAGCAACCAGAAATTTAGTTGATGAATAGATGCAAACTGATGCCTGCAATGTGTTCGCTGAAATGCCCCATTATGTCCAACAACTCGTTTCTCCTCCAAACGTACCAGATAATGAAGAACACAAGGTGTTTGACGATTTGACTGAACCAGTTCCAACCAATCTTCAATCATCCTTTTCATTTTATAAAGCGTTTGAAGCTATCTTCATTTCACCTAAGACTGGGAATTACTTGTTTGATGAAGAGGGACAGTTCCACTTGCTAAAGCTTGTAGGTTTGAAGGATACCCGACACCTGTTCGACAAAATGCCTGAACTAATTGGTTTGCTGAGGGTATTGAGCTCCAATGAGGTTAGTTCAGCAAATAAATCATCTAATTCAAAGTTTGAAGAAGCACCCCTTTTTTGTAGATATTACGTGTCATGAGTTGGATGTTGAATTATGGTTTGGGAAGATGCTACTGTTCATTTTTTATCCGGGTGGTAGTTGTGTTTTCTATAAAGGCCATGATTCTTTCGAGTCTAATAGTGAAGACCACGAATTTGATAAATTATGAGGAATTAGTTTCACTTCAGATTTGGCTATTGAGAATTTATTGGACACTATAAAGGGCTACCAATACAAGCCAATTCCTATTTCAGTTGGGCAAGAATTTTGTTAGTGGTTTGGTGAACATAATGGAACAACAATGAGGTTTCAATTTGTTCTTATCGAAGGAATGGATATCCTTGGCTTAATCAATATGGACAAGACGGTTTGGCCTACGGCGGAGCAACTTTATGGTACTTCACATGGCTGGTGTCTTTTCTTCAATGTTGCTGGGAGTATTGAGATGACTTGTATATTGGATATTGTGAGTTATGGCCCTGTTGTTTGCATCAGTCACCTGCCAAAAAGGGGAATTCAACAACTGCCGGACTCCTTGCCACCTTGTCAAGCAATGCAAGGAATGTGTTTGCTTGCATTAAATCTTGGACAAGCATGGTAAGGCCATTAAATGATCATGATTGGTCTCTTTTTGCTTCACCCCAAGATGTTTCATCGTCCCATTCTACTTGAGTGCCAAGGGAAAACTGGTTAGTGACATTAGTGATTTGTGTATAGCTACCAAAGTTCTAAGTCACCGAACACAGTTGATCAAGAAGCTGTTTCTATAGAACAGTTTTCTCTCCTATCCAACCACATTGGATTATATGTTGACATGAAGCAAGATGAAGGAATCTTTGACAAAATGGTGGCTTTACACAAGTGGATGGTTGTTGGACTTGTTGAAATAAGCTCAAAGGCTTTATGGTCATCAACAGAATTGGAGGTATCAAGAAGAAAATTCAATGTGTTCGAATATATGGCAACGGATGAAGATGATGATTACCAGGTCCTTTATGCAAGAGAATTTCAACCATTTAATGGATGGATAGAACTTATGCCAATGACCAGTTGGATTCGATTGTTGTTTATGAGATATGAATTGCTTTGCTCTTTGAGCCCTAAAGATGAAGTGTTTCAGTTGGTAATTTTTCTATGGGATCCTTGCCCATTTGCGGTTTTCCTATACATCCTTGAGGGCAAGGATGTTTTGAGGGGAAGGTAGAGGCATGTGAAGCTAAGAAGATAATGTGTGTTGGAGATAATTGGGCCGGAAGCCCAATAATGTTTGTTAACGAGTTAATAAACGGTCCACTTTGGAGTTAGTTTCGGACAAGCCTCGTTAAAATTTATCGAGAGCTTAGAGTTTCATTAGAACCTACGTAACACGTAGATAATGACGGGCATTTGAATCACTTGATTTGGACATCAGATGAATAAGAAATTAATACTTTGTTGGTCCCTTGGAAAGGCTAACACAAGTTTAGAGGGGGGGGGGGTGAATAAACTTGTCACCAAAAACTTTCCCAAAACTGAAAAAGCCCCAGGAACTGAGTTTTGGCCAAACTCAAACTGATACTCAGCTCAGTTTTGTTCCTGTCCTTAACTTGTGCGGAGTTCAGCTAACTTAACTAAGTAAAAGTCAATGCTGACTTGTTCTCAGTCCAGTTAACTGGCAGTGGATAAATTTTATCCTTTAACAACTAGATAACTTAGTTTCAGAGTGAAAACCAGATACAGTATTTAACAATCAGTTCCATCTCTTCATCAGTTAATTATCCTCTTGCTTTCTTCAGTTCATTCAATTTTTCATCAACATTTGTAAGGGCTTATGGCATCTTAGCTGCATGGACTTTTAAGATGTCCAAACTTTCCCCCTTATTGACATCATCTTTATGAATCAGGCTCTTGATGTAAGCGTTCAATGTCTGTTGAGTTGATGCCAAAATGGTTTGAGCCACAACTGAGTCCTTCATGCCCTATTCCATTAAGAACATTCTATCTACCAGATTGTTAAGAATAACTTCCCATCTATCTAGAGTTTCATCTCTTCTTGTATCATGCTCGATGGTTGTTTTCCGAAGCTCAAGCAGGGTATTTTGACAGTTTTCATTGACATTATCCATCTTCTTTTCAAGATTGCTTCTTTCATTTTGACTAGCTTCTAAGGAATGTAGAACCTTTCCAAATAAGCTTTGATCGTCTTTCTGAATTCTGATTATCTCATTATGATAAAACTTAATGAGATCAACTTGAGTGGGTAAATCTTTTGAACTTCCTACTTGTTGTTCGTTTCCTTTGTTTGTCTCAGCCTCAGTTGGTTTAGCTTGTTTTAGAGGTGAGGGAACAACTTGCTTCAGTTTTTCTCTATATTCAGACGATTGTCTTCTTTCTTCAGATTGTTGCTTAGCTTCTTCCAAGCTTGATGGATCAATAACTTTTGCTGGGGACAGATGTACGTTGGGTTCATCATCTGATTCTTCTCTAGGCATGTTTGCCATAGTTCTTGCTATTTCAAGTGTAGATTTGTCAGTGGGAGATTGGTAACATCTTTCTTCTTCTTTATCTTGCTGTGTTTCAGATGCACTTTCAGAACTTGAACTTCCACTGATTTCATTAGAACTACTAGAATCATCATCAGTAGTACTCTGTTCTGTTGCAGTTTCCTTTTCTTGTAGAGAGGCAAGAATCCCTTTTTGTAAGTTAGGGTCTTCCTGAGAATCATCATCATCATCATTATTTTTCTTGAAATTTCCACTAGTTTTCGTTTCATCCCAATAACTGTTTCTGATCAGCGCATATCCTTGATTTATGAACTCATCGGTATTGATTGTTTCCGATACGCTTGTAATGTTGTATAAATCAAATACCCATCTCTCGATAGCTTCCATTTCTGCTTGCTGACTTCGTTGATTGGCAATGGAACTGAGTTTCCAAGATCGATATATACGCAATCGCTCGTAATCAGCAGTCATTAGTTCTCCATGATCAGTTGTGGATTTAAATGGTGTGAGAGTGTCTTCTGATTCTCTAGTGATCGAATCTTCTATTTGCATGGGGTCAGTTCTTGCAACATCATCGGTTTCCATAAGATCGGTTCTGCTGGTTCCTTCCTCAGCAGTGTCTGGAACGACTGATGTTTCTTTTTCAATAAATGAAACTGAGATTGTCGGTTCAGTTTCCATAACTTTCTCACTTACAGGTTCTTCAGCAACTTGTTTTTTAGTAGCTTCAAGTTCCAAATCAGCAACATGAACTTCATCCATTGTATGCTTAGTGGTCTCATCTTCATTGACTTGCTCATCCAAGTGAATAACCTTGGTTGATCCTTTTTCTGCTTCAGCCTCCTTTTCCTCAGAGTGGGGAATTGAAAGTTCTTTAAGTGTTTCCTTGTGTTCCAATCTGGGGCAGATTCTTGAGAAGTGGACTTGGATCTTGAAAGCAACATGAGCATATTCAACGTTGTTTTGTCAATCAACCTTTCATCACTATCAGATTCTTCATCAACATGCTCAGTTCTCAGGGTCTATTCCCCCTGAGTCTCAGCTTCCTTTTGTATGACAGTTTCAACAACTTGCTCTTTATTGACAACTTCAGTTTCTTTTGTCACTTCTGTTTCTTGTGACTGTGTAGCTGGTTCTTGAGTTGGTAAAACTTCAGTTACCAAAACTGGAATAGGCTCGGTGAGAGTAGTTTCAGTTCTCACTGCTGGTGCTAATCCGTCAGCAACTTCAGTTCTTGCTTCTTGTGTTGGTGACACTTCTGTTGGTTTCTCAGTAACTTGATCAGTTATGCCTTTTTCTGTACCTTCCAACTGTTTCCTTCTTTTTCTTAACTCTTCTATCTGTTCCAAAACTTCATCTCCATTTGCAGGTTTCTTTGATTTCCTGCTTTTCTTCCTGTTAGGTTCATTCACAGATTTCTCAGCTTTCCTTCTTCCAGCTTTTTCTTCCTTAACAACAATCTTCCCTTCAGCAACTGGTGTTTCTTTTCTCTTTGCGACTCCAAAATGGTCTAGTATTCTTTGGACCACTAATGCAAGAGTTTTCTTGTGATAGAAACGACCTTTCTTAACATCAGTCTTCTTCTTGGGTACGTCAATAGATTGTGCTACTAATTGATCAAATAGATATCTTGGCCAATTGAAACTTTCTTCAAAACAAATCACATATAGCAAATCTAATTTTGCTCCAGATAGATTGCTAAAGTTTCCTGCATTTCCAATTATGCAATTTGCGAGAAAATTAAATTCTGGCTTGAGTAGGCTTGTGCTTCTGGTCGGTAGGACTGCGGATTCTCCATTAATCGCTATATCTTTCCAAAGTTTTTCTTGCTGTTCTTTGGTCAACTTGATGGCTGCTGATCCTCCGGATTTGTCAAACCCAAAGATTTCTGCAATTAGATCTTCAGTGACCTTGATCTCCTTATCATTGACAGTAGTGATATAGGTTTGTGTGTCTTCTCCTTCTACAGTTGTTCTTCCAAATTGATAGAAGTCTCCAATGCTTTCTAGACATACACTTTTCAGATCGATGTTGAATACAACATCCAAACCTTTAATTTTTCAGATTTTTGTTGCAATTGAATTGACTAGGGTTTGATCAATATACTTTGCAATATATTGTTCAAGAGATACGATCATTCCGGGTTCAACAAGAGTGAAAGTCATTTTTCTAGATTTGATTGAGAATTTGAGAATTTGAAATTCAGAGAGTGGATTCAAAATTTAAGCGTAAGAAATTACAAAAGAAAATTCTGGGTATTTATAATTTGTAGCAGGGGTAGTTAAGAATTGAGTGGGACTTAAAACGTCTTGTCATAAATATTTTGAGATTGTGAAAAGGTGGATGAGTGGAAGATATGGACGGTTTAGATTGAGAAGGACCACGTCTTTTCTTGACATCTGTAGCTAGAGAATAGTAAATAGAGTAGGTACGGTGTATCAACAGCTGTATGCATTCAGTTTTGTCCTTGTGCTGAATTCAAAAACTCAGTTGTGAATACAACTCAGTTTTGTGAATTGCACTTTTCTGTTCTCAGCTAGCGGTTTTTCTCCTGCAAAACAAAATGAGAAATTTTTGGTACCCATATCTGTTTGGGTCCTAACTGATTAGCTTTCGATGGTGATGACGGTTAAAATATACATATTTATGTCATCAATTATAACCTTAAATCGGAGTTAATTATATATATTTCGTATTAAATCACTTGTTTATATGTATTATTTAATGTTAAGTGATTATTAATATGATTTTTGGTATTTAGCCATTTTTATTATTAAAGGCCAATTTATTTGTGCGATAAATGCTGATTTTGCAGATCATGATAAATCGGGAGGATAAATATCATTCAATTCGAAATCTCAAGATAATAAGGAAGAAAATCGGAGCATTAATCAAGAGACAAATCAGATCAGCACGAAAGAATGCAGTGGGGAACAAGTTAGACAAGAAACGCGTTTAACATGTGCAAGAAGGCAGCTCGGTCGACCGAGCCACTTCATTCGGTCGACCGAGGCAGGAGGTTCGGTCACCCGAGGCTATCCAAACCAAAAACGCGTGCATATCTTCTAGATCCATCCTATGTCGGCAAAATCATGTATATAAGCAGCAGCTACGAAATTGAAAAAGACACACCACTTCAACACAAAACAATTTCTACAATTTGAGTTTTTAAGTTTTACTTTTCTTTTCTTTTCTTTATGTTCGTTCATTGTGGATTCATTGGATTCTCCGGTTGGGGAGCGTATTAAAGAGTGGGAGTCACTCTCGTCTTCGAGGGTATGACCATTCAATTATGCAATCTTTATTCATAGATCTGATGTATTTTATTATGGAGTAGTTTTTCTTGTATTGATTGCGTGATGTAGATTAATTTACGAACCCATGTGTTTAGGTTAGAAACGTTAAGAAGTAATCATGATTTGTACCAACACAGAACTGTGTTCGGTCGACCGAGACATGTCATTCGGTCGCCCGAGTGCTGTCGTTCGGTTGACCGAAAGGTGTAATGTGTAGGGCAATATTATGATCGGCTTCGACTACGTCAGATTCTCTGATTTGGTATTAAAACGAGTAATTAAACCTGATCAACTTAATTATTTGTCATCATAATTTAACATGAAACCCAAAAAGTGATTGTTACTTAGGATATAGATTGAATCGGCATCTAAGAAGCACGCCTACCTAGGAATGTTGCTTAGATGAGGTTACGGTTTATACCGGCATCCCTAGTTTCGTAATTGTGTCAGAAGTTATATGAGATGGAGGCATTAAAAGGCGAAGTCACGTAATGGAGGCACGATGATTTAGAGGGCCTAACCGGAGCTAAATCTACCTTAGGGGATGACTCCCGTAGTCATAATAATTAATCTTTAACGTTTGTTTTATCTCATTAGCATCCTATTCACATGGGGGAGTTATAATCTACTAGCGTAATCAATACTATTTGTTTAGATAATATCAACCGTATTATCCGTGTTTTTAGTAGTCTTTAGTCTGTCTTTGTGGTCTTTTGTGTCTTGTGGTTGTCACTATTTTATTTACTGCATTTAGTTGGTCGTAGACCTCCCTTTTAATTTAGTTCTAATAGGATAAAGTTGTGTTTTATTTGTGCCGAGTCTCTGTGGGATCGACCTCGACTCTATCTAGCTATACTACAATTGAATCTAGTTCTCTTGCTAGTGTGTTAGTAGGCATCGAGTTAATAATTTAACTTGACCTCCATCAAGTTTTTGGCGCCGTCGCCGGGGACTCGAGTCATTAAATTAAGATATAGCTTATTTTGTTAGAACTGGATTCGTGAATATTCTGTGAATAAGAGCCTGTATATTAAACAGTTTCGTAAAAAAAAATTTAAAAAAAAATTAAAAAAATAAAAAGAGAGAGTTCGGTCGACCGAGCCACAGCTCTCGGTCGACCGAGAATTTATTTTCTTTTCTGTTTCTGTTCTGTATTAGTTTTATGATATTTTGCTTCTGTTTTATTTACGTTTTCTTTTCTCAAACTTATTTCGAGTCTGTTTTAGTTAGTTAGTTAAAGGCCTAGCCTTTACTAGTGATTAATTGTTTTATTGTTGTTTATTATTTTATAGTACGCTACTCGGAAATCGAAGGAACCGCTTGAGCCTTATAATCCTGAAATAGAGAAATTTGCGAGAAGGAATAGGAAGTTAGCTAGGGAACTGGCTAAACAAGGAGAAGAGGATCCAAATCTTGAGGAAAGCAAGCAAGGAGTGGAAGAAGGACATACCACCGATCAATCTGAACATTCCGAATCTGAAACAGAAATGGAAGGCAAACCAGTCAATCCAAACCAGGTACCTAATCCTGTTATTAATCATGTTATCAATAATGCCAATAATGTGAATGCAAATTCTAATAATGAGAACAAAGCCCTAGTTCAAGGAGCGAGGCGCACCTTGCAAAGTTATGCAACGCCCACTATTGAGCAATTCATTCCCGCTATCGTAGCACCGCAAGATGCTGCGGAAGTCTATCACCCTAGGCCTAATGTAATTCAAATGGTGACCAACTATTCTACTTTTCATGGAATTCAGAACGAGGATCCTGGTGTTCACGTGATAAATTTCTTGGAAATCGTTAGCACAGTGAAACCAGAATTAATCCCGGAGGGGAACATTCGTCTTAAGCTTTTCCCTTTCACTTTGAAGGATAAAGCTAAGCAATGGCTTCTCTCTTTAGAGGCTGGATCTATCACTACTTGGGAACAATTGTTGCAAAAATTCATGAATAAGTATTTTCCCTTGGGAAAAACCTTTAAGTTACGCCAAGACATCCTAGGATTTAAGCAACAACCTGGGGAGAGTTTTGATCAAGCTTGGGAGCGTTTCAAGGAAGCTATGAGGAAGTGTCCTCATCATGACATCTCTCTTTGGCTTTTAATGCAAACTTTTTACCATGGGTTGAGAGAGACTGGGAAAATTAGAGTAGACGCCTCCAGCAATGGAGCGTTTGTTCTTTTATCTCCTGAGGAGGCACAAGGGAAGATGGAGCAAATAGCGATGAATAGCCAATGGGGAGGCAATGACATAGCTACTGTGAAGATGGCCGCTGACATATTTGATGATAGTGCATCTACCAAAATCTTAGAACAACTTTCTGTTATCAACAATAAGGTAGATGGGATGCAAGAGAGGATGACAAGAGTAGAGAAAGGGGCTGGAATCCAGGTAGCACCTCAAAGTGAGAATGCTGGTACTGAGGAAGCCAATTATATCGGGGGAGGGTACAGGCCTAATCATAACCATCCTGGATTCCGATATAGTGACATTAATGCAGGAGAAAGGCCTGCACCTCCTACCACTTATGTACCACAAAGAAACTAAAACTTTTGGTTGGGAAGTCATGATAGAAAAAGCGAGTAATGTCAATCACCGACAATATGGGACAACTTTCAAAATCTATGGCTGATTTAGCCACTAACTTTAGCCAATATTGTCGAAGACCGATGCTAAGGTGACTAATCAAGAAGCTCTAGTCCAAAACCTCACGCACCTGAGATAGGACAACTAGTGAGCAAGTCTCAACTAGACCTCTGGAGGGGCTGCCAAGCAACACTGAGAAGAACCCTAAGGATTTGAATGCGATCATGACAAGGAGTGGAAAAGAAGTAACTCCACCATCCCTGCAAGAGAAAGAGAAAATCACAAAGAATAAGGATGGTGAGCCAAGCAATGAGACTAATACTTCCGAGTCTTTGCCTAAGCAAAGAACGTATAAAGAACCTGCTGGCCCTAGAGTTGAACTTTACGATAACAAGTATCCAATTTTCACTGATGTCGATCCTTCAACTCTACCTTATCCTTCACCAAAGCCGAAGCCTAAGTTTGATAATAAGAGGTATAAGAAGTTCGTGGATATGTTTAGTAAGTTACAAATCAATATACCCCTAGTTGAAGCACTAGCTGAAATGCCTGAGTACACCAAGTTTTTAAAAGACGCCGTCTCAACTAAAAGGAAACTTCTAGATTTAGAGACCATATGCCTTAATGAGGAGTGCTCAGCCATTCTTCAACATAAGTTACCCCTAAAATGCAAAGATCTGGGAAGCTTTCTCATTCCCTGCACCATAGGTAACATATGTTTGAACAAAGCTTTGTGTGATCTAGGAGCTAACATGAACCTGATGCCACTATCTATTTTTCGGAAGCTAGGCATGAAAGATCTTAAGAAGACCTCAATCACACTGCAATTAGCTGACCGTTCTGTTAAAGAACCGTGTGGAGTGGTTGAGGACGTGCTAGTAAGGGTTGAAAAGTTTGTATTTCCTGTCGACTTTGTGGTATTAGATATGGAAGCTAACTACGAAGTGCCCTTGATATTAGGGAGACCTTTCATGGCCACTAGTAGAACGCTAATTGATGTTTACAAGGGCGAGTTAGTGTTAAGAGTGAATGAAGAGAGTGTTGCATTCAATGTCTTCGACACTATGAAGCAACCTGATGATGGAGAGGATGCCTGTTTCATGTTAGATTCCATTGATAGGATCGTTCAAGAATTTCGAAAACATGAAAGTATAAAGGATTTCTTGGATGCTGTCTTAGAAGAAGAAGATGAAGTCAAGTACGTAAGTAGTGAGGAGGAGAAGATGATATGGCCAGGATGTAGTAGAGGGACCCCAAGGACTGTAGAGGAAGTAAGTGTTGCGGAGATTGAAAGATTCTATCATAGACCAACGTGGCATAAGTACTTCGAACTCAAACTCACTGGTCAAAAGTTGAAGACCTCTTTGGAAGAGCCTCCCACAAATTTGACTTTAAAACCTCTTCCTGCAAATTTGAAGTATGTATTTCTTCAAGATGAGACTTTGCCGCTAATTATATCTTCTTCCTTGACGGACTTACAAGAGGAGAAACTAATGAGAGTTCTGAGAGAGTACCGCGGAGCATTTGGATGGACCATAGCTGACGTTAAGGGCATTAGTCCTAGCGTATGTATGCACAAGATCTCCGTGGACCCTGAAAAGAAAGCGGTTGCACAACCTCAGAGGCGTTTAACCCCACAATTAAAGGAAGTGGTTAGGGATGAGGTTATAAAAATTCTAGAAATGGGAATTATATTTCCAATTGCTGATAGCGAATGGGTAAGCCCTATCCATGTAGTTCCCAAAAAGGGAGGATTGACGGTGCAATCCAATGAGTTGAATGAGTTAATTCATGTGAGGCTAATCACCGGTCATCGAGTATGCATAGACTTTAGGAAACTAAATGATGCGACTCGTAACGACCATTTTCCTCTTCCCTTCATCGATCAAATGCTCGAGAGACTGAGCGTGCATGCTTTCTATTGTTTTATTGACGGTTTTCGGGATACTATCAAATCCACATCTCGCCCGAAGATCGTGAGAAAACAACGTTTACATGCCCATATGGGACATTTGCATATAATCGAATGACATTTGGATTGTGTAACGCCCCCGCGACATTTCAACGATGTATGATGTCATTATTTGCGGATATGGTGGAAGACTTCTTGGAAATCTTTATGGATGATTTCTCCGTGTTTGGAGACGATTTCGATTCATGTCTCACACATCTAGCACGAGTGTTGAAGAGATGTGAGGAGACGAATCTTGTACTTAACTGGGAGAAATGTCATTTGATGGTTACGGAAGGTATAGTACTAGGCCACCGCATATCAAAGAACGGTATAGAGGTGGATAGAGCCAAAGTTGAGGTGATCGAGAAATTACCTCCACCTACTAATCTTAAAAATTTGCGAGGTTTTTTAGGCCACGCCGGATTTTATCGTAGGTTTATCAAGGACTTTTCATTAATCTCTAGACCTCTTACCGAATTATTGGCCAAGGATGTGCCATTTGTGTTTTCTAATGAGTGCATAAAAGCTTTCAACGAAATAAAAGTAGACTGATTACTGCACCCGTTCTGGTCGCACCGGATTGGGATCTTCCGTTTGAACTGATGTGTGATGCAAGTGATACTGCTGTTGGCGCCGCTTTGGGTCAAAGAAAAGATAAGATTTTTAGGCCTATTTATTATGCAAGCCGGACTTTGAATGCTGCCCAACGAAATTACGCCACAACGGAGAAGGAACTTTTGGCCGTTATCTTTGCTTTTGACAAGTTTAGATCTTACTTAGTGGGATCTAAAGTCACTGTGTGGACTGACCATGCGGCTCTTAAGTATCTCCTAGAAAAGCAAGATTCAAAGCCTAGATTGTTGAGATGGATTCTACTGCTGCAAGAATGTGACGTAGAAATCTGAGATAAGAAAGGAAGTGAGAACGTGGTGGCCGATCATCTATCGCGCTTACAATTAGTGGATGGTGAGGAATTACCTGAGATAGGAGAATCTTTTCCTGATGAACAACTTTTCTCCATCACCACCATCGGGGGACATGATGATTGTGTTGCAGTTTCTTCGCGAATAGAGGTTGTGAAGGAGAAGAAGCAACCATGGTTTAGTTTGTTTGTTAATTATCTATCCGCAAAGTACCTACCACCAAATCTCACTGTCCAAGAAAGGAAAAAATTCTTTAAAGATCTTAGACACTATTATTGGGATGAGCCTTATTTGTTTAAGCTAGGATCTGATAATGTTTTTCAAAGGTGTGTGACCGAGGAAGAGTATAATAATATCCTGAAGCATTGTCATTCTTATGAAGTTGGAGGACACTACGGGGGAGATAAAACTGCGGCTAAGGTCCTCCAATGCGGTTTTTATTGGCCGACATTGTTTAAGGATGCACACCAATATGCAAAAGCATGTCATGCTTGTCAAATGACAGGAAATATTTCACAGAGGAATGAAATGCCACTTAAGAGCATCTTAGAAGTAGAACTTTTTGACGTTTGGGGAATAGATTTCGTTGGACCCTTCATTTCATCATTATCTAACCGATATATCTTAGTTGCTGTTGATTATGTATCCAAATGGGTTGAGGCCATTGCTTCCCCTACTAACGATGCTAGGGTTGTGGTTAGATTCTTGAAAAAGAATATTTTTACAAGGTTTGGGACGCCTAGGGCGATTATAAGCGACAATGGTAGTCATTTTTGTAATAAACCTTTTGAAAGGCTGATGATTAAGTATGGGGTTAGACATAAGCTAGCAACTGCATATCACCCCCAGACTAGTGGACAGGTAGAAGTTACCAATCGACAGATAAAGCGTATCCTGGAGAAAACTATCAATACGACTAGGAAGTATTGGTCGTTACGTTTAGACGACGCTTTATGGGCTTATAGGACTGCATATAAAACCTCGATTGGAATGTCACCGTATAGGATTGTTTTTGGAAAGGCATGTCATCTATCTGTGGAACTGGAGCACCGGGCCATGTGGGCAACAAGGATGCTAAATTTTGATGAGACGTTGGCCGGTGAGAAGAGGATGTTAGAATTAACTCGCCTGGAGGAGTTTCGTTTAGTGGCATACGAGAATGCCAAGATTTTCAAGGAGCGCACGAAGAAGTTCCATGACAAAAAGATTCTGGAGAGGACCTTTCAAGAGGGTGATCTGGTTCTCTTGTACAATTCGCGCTTAAGACTCTTCCCGGGTAAGTTGAAATCAAGATGGTGTGGCCCATTTCAAGTACAACAAGTCTTTCCTTCTGGAGCGGTGGAGCTATTCAATTTTAAAGACGGGTCCAGATTTGTGGTCAATGGACATCGTGTGAAGCAATATCAAGGGCTTCCGCCTGATGCTGAGGAGGAGGTTTTGTACCTCGATGACCCTGTCTATGAATAAACCATCTTGAACCCGAGTCGAGCTAATGACTATAAATTTAGAACTACTACTTATAACTATCTTTTTGTTTTTCTTTTAATAAAGTAGCATGCGCCTATCACGGTTTTTTTTTCATCTCGCCATGTTCGAGTCTAAGTTCGAATAAACGAGGTTTTTTCCTTGATAGCCGTCATCTGAGTTTTTATTTAGGTTTAAATCCCTTTTGGTCTTGTCCATGGCAGTATAAAGTAAAGTGGCTTAAACTGTTTTTAGATATTTATATCTAATTACTGCCACATTCTTTTATACCTTCCATAGACATGGTATTTGACGATTTCGTGGAGCTTGTTTGCTTGTACAGGATGTGTCTGTCTCTCAACGATGTGCCGATGATTACTCCGATATTGTTTCTTTACTTGGGAGCCGTTTCCAGAGCTAAGTCTTTCATCTTGAACTCTTATTTATTTTTGTCATTGAGGACAATGCCATGTTTAAGTGGGGGGCAAGGGACTTAGCTATATGTTGAAAATATATGTGGAAAAAGTCAAGAGGAGCGGAATACTGAGACAATATTGAGCCAAATTTAAACACTTTTCATGGATAAATGCCAAGTTGTTTAACTCGTACCCTTAAACTTGTCAAGTTCTTATACTTAGAATTGATAGGAAAGGAACTAAGTTGCGTGAGTACGTGGTCATATTATACTTTTGCGATAAATTGTTAGTAAACTTAAGGATATTCATGCCAACAATTTCAAGTAGTTAGGTATTGTTCAATTACTCAACATGTGAATCGCTGAGTACCGCATGAGTTATAATAATTGAAAGAAGTATGTGTACATTGCGTAGATAATTGGTTATGAGGACCTAGTGTCGATATTTGTCGACTGATGTATTCTGATCTTCTAGCCAACAAAAGCGGAGTAATAAGTTTGGGACGTACCTGTGTTTTGACAATGCATTAAAACACTGGGCTTGTAGTAACATTACCAAAGTAGCCCCGCGCTTGTGGTAATATTCGATGATATGCTTAATCTAAGATAGGGGGATACTCTATGAAGAGTTTTCTTCCTTGAGATTAGTAGTATTCGAAAAATATGCAAAATTGAAAAAACAAATTTCGAATTTTTAGAGGCTTTGAGTAGTACTCGGTCTCCAAGTCCAAAAACCCTATAGATACGCTCTTGCTTATTGTTCTAGTGCTTTAACCATTGCGAGGCATAAGAAGTATGAATGCTGATGTTGGTGAATTTTGATATGAAGTCTGCATAAGTTCTAATCTTGCTAACATTTATATAAACCCAATGCACATGCACACAATCACTTCGATTCATAGCGAGTAGTGAATAATGCTTATCTTATGAGCATGACTGGTATGAGTTGACTCAGGTTTCTTGTGTAAGTATGAGATGACCAAGGAAAATGTTGTCTTGGGGAATGACATATTGATGCTTTGTTCGGGACGAAGCAAATTTTAAGTGGGGGGCATTTTGATGACGGTTAAAATATACATATTTATGTCATCAATTATAACCTTAAATCGGAGTTAATTATATATATTTCGTATTAAATCACTTGTTTATATGTATTATTTAATGTTAAGTGATTATTAATATGATTTTTGCTATTTAGCCGTTTTTATTATTAAAGGCCAATTTATTTGTGCGATAAATGCTGATTTTGCAGATCATGATAAATCGGGAGGATAAATATCATTCAATTCGAAATCTCAAGATAATTAGGAAGAAAATCGGAGCATTAATCAAGAGACAAATCAGATCAGCACGAAAGAATGCAGTGGGGAACAAGTTAGACAAGAAACGCGTTTAACATGTGCAAGAAGGCAGCTCGGTCAACCGAGCCACTTCATTCGGTCGACCTTGGCAGGAGGTTCGGTCACCCGAGGCTATCCAAACCGAAAACGCGTGCATATCTTCTAGATCCTTCCTATGTTGGCAAAATCCCGTATATAAGCAGCAGCTACGAAATTGAAAAAGACACACCACTTCAACATAAAACAATTTCTACAATTTGAGTTTTTAAGTTTTAGTTTTCTTTTCTTTTCTTTATGTTCGTTCATTGTGGATTCATTGGATTCTCCGGTTGGGGAGCGTATTAAAGAGTGGGAGTCACTCTCGTCTTCGAGGGTATGACCATTCAATTATGCAATCTTTATTCGTAGATCTGATGTATTTTATTATGGAGTAGTTTTTCTTGTATTGATTGCGTGATGTAGATTAATTTACGAACCCATGTGTTTAGGTTAGAAACGTTAAGAAGTAATCATGATTTGTACCAACACGTAACTCGTGTTCGGTCGATCGAGACATGTCATTCGGTCGCCCGAGTCTTGTCGCTGCTCGGTTGACCGTCGCGTGGTAATGTGTAGGGCAATATTATGATCGGCTTCGACTACGCCATTCTCGATTTGGAATTAAAACGAGTAATTAAACTCCGATCAACTTAATTATTTGCCATCATAATTTAACATGAAACCCAAAAAGTGATTGTTACTTAGGATATAGATTGAATCGGCATCTAAGAAGTACGCCTTACCTAGGAATGTTGCTTAGATGAGGTTACGGTTTATACCGGCATCCCTAGTTTCGTAATTGTGTCAGAAGTTATATGAGATGGAGGCATTAAAAGGCGAAGTCACGTAATGGAGGCACGATGATTTAAAGGGCCTAACCGGAGCTAAATCTACCTTAGGGGATGACTCCCGTAGTCATAATAATTAATCTTTAACGTTTGTTTTATCTCGTCAGCATCCTATTCACATGGGGGAGTTATAATCTACTAGCGTAATCAATACTATTTGTTTAGATAATATCAACCGTATTATCCGTGTTTTTAGTAGTTTTTAGTCTGTCTTTGTGGTCTTTTGTGTCTTGTGGTTGTCACTATTTTATTTACTGCATTTGGTTGGTCGTAGACCGCCCTTTCAATTTAGTTCTAATAGGATAAAGTTGTGTTTTATTTGTGCCGAGTCTCTGTGGGATCGACCTCGACTCTATTTAGCTATACTACAATTGAACCTAGTTCTCTTGCTAGTGTGTTAGTAGGCATCGAGTTAATAATTTAAATTGACCTCCATCAGATGGTACAACTTTATTTTTAACTTTATACCTCTCCTGATATTTTGACTTAGTAAAGTCAGGTTTCACAAACTTTTCCTGTTTTGTCTTAACAGCTTTAGGTTTGTTCAGTTTGTGAAACTGATGTGATGGTTCATTCCAATCTTCATCAGTGGGAAATAGTCTTCCTTTCCCTCTGAGTCTATTATTCCATGAATAATCTTTATTCTTAGATGGATATGACTTGAAAATTTTTCTTACTGATCTCGGATCAGTTTTACTATTTTCAGTCTTCTGAGTCTTCCTGTAAAATCTGCTGGCTTGGTGTATTTTACCAACTGATTTTTCAGTTTTATCAGATTGTGCAAATGGCTGTGTTGAGTATTTGTCAGTTCTAATAATTTTATCAGTTTTCTGAGTTCTTGACTGTTGAGTAGTCACAAATTTTATCGCAACTGATCCTGGTCTGAACTTAGAATTATACTGATTATCAAACCCTAAACCAGATCTATCTCCAAATGGTTTTCCTGGTTTGAATTGAACACTAGAAACTGGATCAACTGATGATTCTTTGATGTTTATTAATTTTGTTAGTTCATCAGTTGGTCGAATTACCTTGGTTCCATTATTAGTCTTGACTAGATTGATTTCATCATTCAATCTCGAAATTTCAGTTTTCAATAACTTTTTCTCCTTTTTGACATCCTCATAATTCTTTTGAATTACCTCTAATTCCTTTATGAGTATGTCCAAGGTTTTATTGAAATCATTATTTCTTTGATTGTTCATGGTAGTGTGAGTGCTGGATGTAGATGCGATTACCTCCTGATTTTTTATAGGTAGATCTTCTGTCGAGGAATCATCAATTAGAACTTGTTTTTTCCTTTATCAGTAGCATTTGCCTGTGTAGCTCTTAGCAGTATGATTTCTTCATCACTTTCACCTCCATGACTTGTAGGTAGAGTCTCATCAATATCTTTGGCTTTTGCACTGGATGGATCTTTGGTCAGTCTTTCTTCTATACAGTCAGCTACTCGTAGTAACTCTTTTTCTGTTTCTTCTGAAAGATTGCTTAGGGATGGAAATCCTCTGGATTCATCATCAACATTCGCATTAAACTAAATGTCTTCATCATAACTGAAATGAGGTTCAGGATTTGTGTGAGAGCTTGTAGTACTGAATCTTTCGAATACTTGATCTTATATTTCATAAACAACATTCTGCAAATAGTCAGTCAGGGGGTTATTTAGCCAATTTCTAATTCTAGATGTATCCATTAAACTAAGTGTTTTACAACTGATACAGTGAGGGGTTTTCAACAACTGGTTACTTCAGTAATGGATCTCTTCAAACTAGAAGAACCGCTCCGATACCAATTGTTTGTCCCTTGGAAAGGCTAACACAAGTTTAGAGGGGGGTGAATAAACTTGTCACCAAAAACTTTCCCAAACCTTAAAAAGCCCCAGGAACTGAGTTTTTGCCAAACTTAAACTGATACTCAGCTCAGTTTTGTTCCTGTCCTTAACTTGTGTGGAGTTCAGCTAACTTAACTAAGTAAAAGTCAATGCTGACTTGTTCTCAGTCCAGTTAACTGGCAGCGGATAAATTTTAGCCTTTAACAACTAGATAACTTAGTTTCAGAGTGAAAACTAGATACATATAACTACAATAAAGTAAATGAATGCATAAAGTAAATAGACAAGAATTATAGAGGTTCCAGGTGGTGTAATCATGTACGCCCTCTCTTCCCTTGTGATGCGGAGGAAAATTCCACTAGAACTTCTTTGAGATGGCCCGGTTACAAAAAGTTCTAAACTGATAGTCCTTGACTAATCCCTAGCTTCACTATCTAAACACTTGTAGAATAGGTAGGATTGCTGCTCTCCAATTGTTTGAAACACTGGTCCTTGGAAAGTAGAATTGCCTCTTCACCAGCTCATCACAAACACAGTCTTCCTGACTGCACTCAGCTGTCCTTCACACCTTATTGGTGTTTCACAGCCTAGACCTTTGATGAAATCAAAGTTGAGATCTGAATCAATAACTATGATTCACTTGTGATTTGAGCTTTTCTTCTGGATAATTAAATTATGCACGGCTCTGTATTTCTTCAAATGATAGATCTTGATCTTGCTTGAAATCGTTTGGGCACTTGAAGAAATTTCTTGATTTTGCAATTAAGCACTTAGCATGAATTCTTTCTGAGAATGGCTTTCCCCCTTAATTGGATTTTTCTTGACTAGATAGATTCTTTTTAATTTCTCATGCCTTTTTCACCACACCCTCCACACCCTTTATGGTGTTGTAGAAGTAGTCTATTTATAGGGGTTCATTCAATTGTTCATCCTGCTTGAATCTTGTAACGGCTATATTTATGACCGTTCTGATTTGTCAGTAGTTCATCCAATAAAATTGCTTCCTTTATAACGTTCGACTGTACGATCAGTTTATTGGATGGCTGACTTATAAAACTGAGTTTCCTTATCAGTTTTATATTGGGTTTATAGCTTGTCAGTTTCTTGACTGACTTGAAGTCTTAACTGAGATTTTACTCTTCTTCAAATATCAGTACTCCAGTTTTCATCTGATTATAATTGACTTAATCAGAGTACACCATAACGAATTATCTTCTAAGAATTCATTGTCCTTATGATTCTTAGGTCTTCATACAAGATCTATAAAGTCAGTTCAGGTCACCACAATCTTGCATGAAGTCTAACTTTACAGTCTCGACTTGTAATCTTCATAACTGAGTTTGAACCCTCAGTTCTTCAATCTTCAATAACTGAGTCTGTGACCCTCAGTTCTTCAATCTTCTTAGATAAGCCAACTGAGTTTGTGTCCCTCAGCGAACTTACCTTCTTCAGTCTTCTGTAGGTGTGCTCTATTGTTCAGTTTCTCATAGAATCTCAGTTTAACTAAATCTCAGTTTCTTACTTTCTCAGTTCCAGCCTAGAACTATTACAGTGCTTGTCTGATTTAACTTCTACAAATATCAGACTCTATTAAATCCTATACATTGATATCTAGACATCTTTTTGCTTTGCACTATAACAGCTAGTTATGACACTTCATAAATGGGGTTAAGAATAATAGCCGAATAAGTGATGAATCATCATCAAAACATAAATTTTAGTTCCAACATACTCAAAGTAGGAGGTGTAACGCGTTGATTTTGGCGAATTGGTCTTTTGTTAAAGCCCAGCCCATTAAAGGAATACCTTATAACATTGACTTGTTTAGCACAAGTCTTGCCTCACGTGGGAAGAACTGCCAACGTGTGTAAATGGCAATTTGTGGGTTGTTTTGATGGGAAGTGGATTAGTGGGTACTTGGAGTTCAAGTTTGGCTCTCCTATAAATTCCCCAATTGACTGGAAATTTAATACACACAAAATTACAAGCATTACAAACGAATTAGCATTTCATTTAGCAATAGTTTGCATTGTTGAAGAGATCAGAACACTGTAGATTTCGCCCCTGTTCAAAGTTTGAAGTGCCACCACTTGAACAGGTAAACCGTTGTATCCTGGGGGACAATTGCTATTACCGTGGGCATTATACCGGAGCAAATTGTCTTAAGGAAGAGTGGTTTCACTCGCTTCGGTTTTTTTATTTTCCTTTGATTTTATCATTGTTGTAATTGTATTTGTTTGAATCATATTAATAAATTGTTGTTTTGTTTTTCTGTTCTTCCATGGAATTTAATTTTGGCAATTTAAGACAATTTAAGACAATTTAATTTTTCTGTAGCATAGTCACCAACATTCTTAAGACAATTTAACAATTTAATTTAAAACGAGACATAGTTATCTGTAGTAGCTCTCGGTTCCGTCTGCATATGCTTATTTCCTTGCTGGATAACTTTTGGTCAGAGGTTTCTTTTTGGTTTGGTTTGTGCTTAAGCATGTCAATTTGCTATGTGTCTCGTAAATTTAGCAAAGTCTTTTTCTTATCTGATATAAGTTCTCAGAAGCTTGTCTGGTTAAAGCTTTGACTTGTATATATTACTGTTTCATACCAGTGGGCTACATTTGTCTCTTGATTTTACTCTGTGATATCGTTTGTGAACGAACCGGTACTAAAATTGTCGATCTTCTGTCTTTGAACAGAAATGGAATGAAACACCGAGGTGAATACTAATGCTGCTGTGAAAAAGAAACCACAACTTAGCATTTACAAACAAATTAGCATTTCATTTAGCAATATTTTGCATTTTTGAATAGATCAGAACACTGTAGAGTTCGCCGATGTTCAAAGTTTGAAGTGCCACCACCTTGAACAGGTAAACCGTTGTATCTTGGGAGACAATTGCTATTACCATGGGCATTATACCGGAGCAAATTGTCTAAAGGAAAAAGTGGTTTCTCTCGCCTCGGTTTTTATTTTGCTTTGATTTTATCATTGTTGTAATTGTATTTGTTTGAATCATATGAATAAATTGTTGTTTTGTTTTTCTGTTCTTCCGTGTAATTTAATTTTGGCACTTTCTGTAGCAAAGTCACCAAGAATATGTTGGTCTGTCAAGCTAATATGTCAATTGAAAATAAGATTCAATAAGTTTTTTTTCTCCCACTTCCTTGAGGTCAAGGAAGTTCTTAAGGGGGATGTGATGTTAGGACCCTGAGTATTTCGGGCCGAGTCGAGTAGTCCAAGCTGAGCAAGTTCAATTAGTGATGTGTAATTAGTATAAATACTAGAAGTAAAGATGTAATAGGTATGAAAAATGATATGATAAAAGTCTTTTCTCCTCTTTTGCTTCTTCTGGGTTCTCCTCTCCCCGTCCCTAATTTCCCTCTGCTCTCGTCTTCCTCTTAATCCTGTCTAAGTTAGCTCCGGGAACCCTAGGTTCCTTACACAATGCCTCCTTTCAATTTGTTCTCCTTACAAAATCACCGTCTGTTCTTCTCCTTCTTGAATAAAGAGTCATTCTATGATTCTTTCCTTAGTTTCCCTGATTCGATTTCTTTTCAACCATTGCTTGATTCGATTTCGTTTCAATCCTTCTGCAATTGAATCGTTTGATTTTAGATGGTGTGATTCTTGTGGATTCGATGCATTTATTACAAAGAAATCACAACCCTCAAAATCTGTTATGGCATGGCGTTCTTCAAGTCCCTAGTTTTCTGGCATCTATTTCAGGGAAGTGTCTGTTCAGTCTCAGCCTTGTGTTAAAATAGTTTTGACTTTACTGATTTGAATTGATTCGAGCATGGTACTACCTTGGCTTTGTCTTTTGTGCTTGATTTCAGAGATTGTATCAACGAAACATCTTCATCACGTGATGGCGTTGATTCTAGAAGCTAAAGAGTGCACCTTTTGTGGTTTATCAACTACATGAGAAAATATCCTTTTCAACTGTGGTTTTGACCAGAGAATCCAAGCCTCGCAATGGTAAAATATTTTTCACTCATTCTTTCCCGAGTCCTTTCAACTTAACCATAGTACAAGTGTTTCTTGACTAAATGAGTACCAGGATTGGTTCATTCAGTCAATTAGGGTTTGGTTTGTGGAAAAAGTTCCCTAGAAATACCCTGATTGGTCTGAAATCGGTGTGCATGTGCCTCGGTTAGTCTCTGGGTCAGCCTGACCCCTATAGCTGGCTCAGAGCTTCGGGTATGGACATAAATTGCTTCTCCCTGGTTGGTCCTTGTGACATGATGGTTCAATATTGGTCAATAATACCCTAGTCGGTTTGTCAAATTAGTCCATACATTTTGAATATGGTTCTGTAGTTCGGTTAATAGACACTTAGACCCTTAAGTTGGCTCGTTGAAAATGTGAAAAACGTGTCTATTCTACAATGTGGCATTTGCCTTGGTTTCCATATACAACTTCAGTCACATATAGACATTTGCCTCGGATTTTATGGAATATTAATTGCAGAATCTCTTTCAAATCATTCCAACGAGAATAAGCTACCTCTCATTGGACTATAAATATATAACACACTGAACGGGATTTGCATCATAACAATCCAACATTTTCATACACTTTAAATCGTTTTTCTTTGTGTCTTGAAAGTTTTTAGAGTTACAGTTGCTACTCTTGTCTATGAAGAAAAAGAGTAGAAGAATTCTGGTGAATTGATTGTGCAGGTTGGGCAAGCCAAAGCGCATGCTGTGGAGGTCCATCCAAAGACAAAGAAAAGAAAGGCTCATGGTGAGAGCTCCAAGAAGCCTCAAGCTGTCAAAAAGTTCACTAGCTCGTGCTACAATCGCGGCAAGCCGGGGCACCGCATGAGCGAGTGTCATGTGAAAAAGAAACCACAACTTAGCATTTACAAACAAATTAGCTTTTCATTTAGCAATATTTTGCATTTTTGAATAGATCAGAACACTGTAGAGTTCGCCGATGTTCAAAGTTTGAAGTGCCACCACCTTGAACAGGTAAACCGTTGTATCTTGGGAGACAATTGCTATTACTGTGCATTATACCGAGAGCAAATTGTCTAAAGGAAAAAGTGGTTTCTCTCGCCTCGGTTTTTATTTTTCTTTGATTTTATCATTGTTGTAATTGTATTTGTTTGAATCATATGAATAAATTGTTGTTTTGTTTTTCTGTTCTTCCGTGCAATTTAATTTTGGCACTTTCTGTAGCAAAGTCACCAAGAATATGTTGGTCTGTCAAGCTAATATGTCAATTGAAAATAAGATTCAATAAGTTTTTTTTCTCCCACTTCCTTGAGGTCAAGGAAGTTCTTAAGGGGGATGTGATGTCAGGACCCTGAGTATTTCGGGCCGAGTCGAGTAATACAATCTGAGCAAATTCAATCAGTGATATGTAATTAGTATAAATACTTGAAGTAAAGATGTAATAGTTATGAAAAAATGATATGATAAAAGTCTTTTCTCCTCTTTTGCTGCTTCTGTGTTCTCCTCTCCCCGTCCCCAATTTCCCTCTCCTCTCGTCATCCTCTTAATCATGTCCAATTAGCTTCAGGAACCCTAGCTCTTGTTTGGTTTCAGGCTGGGTTGGATCCATTTGGATTCAACTCAATATTTTATCACCCACTATCTTCTTTATTATTATTTTATTAATTTATTATTTTATTAATATTTGTTTCACCAATCATTTCACCATCAACAAATAAAATAATATTAATCAATTTATTTTATTCACCACCTACACTATTCAACCATTACTTTATCAATAAAATATTTCATTAAAATTTCTCTCACTAATCATTTCTTCATCAACACAAATTTCAATACAATATTTCTACTTTATAATCATTACTTTATATTATTTTATTTTATTTTGTCTCTCATGACTCAATTCAACCACAATCCAACCCTAGATTCATTACACAATGCCTCCCTTCAATTTGTTCTCCTTACAAAATCACCGTATGTTCTTCTCCTTCTTGAATATAGAGTCATTCTATGATTCTTTCCTTAGTTTCCCTGCTTCCATTTATTTTCAACCATTGCTTGATTCGATTTCATTTCAATCCTTCTGCAATCAAATCATTTGATTTTGGATGGTGCGATTCATGTGGATTCGATGCATTAATTACGAAGAAATCACAACCCTCAAAATTTGTGATGGCATGGCATTCTTCGAGTCCCTAATTTTCTGGCATCCATTTCAGGGAAATGTCTGTTCAGTCTCAGCCTTGTGTTAAAATTGTTTTGAATTTACTAATTTAAATTGATTCGAACATGGTACTTCCTTGACATTGTCTTTTGTGCTTGATTTCAGAGATTGTATCAGTGAAACACGTTTATCACGTGATGGCGTTGATCCTAGAAGCTAAAGAGTGCATCTTTCATGGTTTATCAACTCCGGCTAGCCAATATCCTTTTCAACTACAGTTTTGACCCGAGAATCCAAGCCTCACAATGGTAAAATATCTTGTACTCAATCTTGCCCCAGTCCTAACCATAGTCCGAGAGTCTCTTGACTCGATGAGTACCAATATTGGTTCATTCAATCAGTTGGGGTTTGGTTTGTGGAAAAAGTTGGCACAAAATACCCTGATTGGACTGAATTCGGTGTGCATGTGCCTCGGTTAGTCTCTGGGTCAGCCTTACCCCTATAGCTGGCTCAGAGCTTCGGGTATTGACATAAATTTCTTCTGCCTAGTTGGTCCTTGTGACATGATGGTTCAATATTGGTCAATACCCCAGTCGGGTTGTTGGATTAGTCTATACATTTTGAAATTGGTTCTGCAATATGGTTAATAGACACTTAGACCCTTAAGTTGGCTCATCGAAAATTTGAAAAACGTGTCTCTTCTACAATCTGACATTTTCTTCGGTTTCCATATACAATTTCAGTCACATGTAGACATTTACCTTGGATTTTATGGAATATTAATCGCAGAATCTCTTTCAACTCATTCCAATGAGAATAAGCTACCTCTCATTGGACTATAAATGTATAGCACACTGAACAGGATTTGCATCATAACAATTCAACATTTTCAAACACTTTAAATCGTTTTTCTCTATGGCTTGAAAGTTGTTGGAGTCACATTTTCTACTCTTGTCTGTGAAGAAAAAGAGTAGTAGAATTCTGGTGAATTGATTGTATCAGTGCAAGTCTGGAATACAATCAGTTCCTCAGAATTCCTTGGGAATTTTGCCTATTGGTTCAAGATTGGAGGTGGGACATTGAGAGTTCTTGTTAATGCTTGTTTTGAACAGTGTTGACCTCTCGTATTGATCAGTAAGATTCTTGTTTGTCTTAAGTTTTCAGTAGTTGTCTATGTGTTATAGAAATACTTGTAAACTATTGGTTGTTGTCTAGTGAAAATCAAGCTAGTGTTGATTTGATAATCCTTGTCAAGTATTGGTCTCAAAATATCACTTGGTTTGATAAGCAAAGGTGACTTGTCTGGAAGAGACTTGAGGAACCAATTCATGACAGTAAGTGGTTGAATCAAAGTGACACTAGGCCTGATTTACTCACTAGTTTGATTTTCCCCCATTTCTCTATTTGAAACTTGGTTCTGTTTCATTAGAGACTGCCTTCCAAGTTTCCACCCCTATATGTAATTGATTAACTTGATAAAGTGTTTTTTTATTGCCTTGCACTCATTGATATCACTTTGTGCTGCACATAATCCTTGTTGAATTTGTTGTGCACTTTAATTTGCTGAATTTGTGGTACTGCACCTGCTGAGCCCTTAAGATTGTGACATGCCGATTTGCTCAAAGTGCTGTATTTAACTTACTATTTTTGCTGGTATTTATTGCATGCACTTGCAGTGCTGAGTATTGCTATCAGTCTCTCTTGTATCTGCTGATATGGTTTTGCATCAGATGAGTCTTAATACTGTTTGTGTGCTGAACCTGATCAAGCTGCTAATCTACAAACCTTTTGTTAAATTAAAAGTGCTATAATATTTTTGAAATAGGTTTGTTTGGTTTATGATCTGCTGAACCATGTTGTTCTCAGATCTAATTAACAGTTCTGATAGTCCTTTCACTTGGATTTGACTATCATTTCTAGGAATCAGCTGAGCGGTTAGCACTAGTCCGATCAGTCAAGTTCTATGTATTAGTTTCTTGAGTTCTTGTATCTTCTCTGTTGTTAATCTATATCCTAGAATGACTTTGCATTGTCTTGATTTATAAACTTAGCTGAACTTGTTCCCATTATGTGAAACTTTATTATGATCCTTTTTGTAATCTGACATAAGCCTTTTGTGTCATCATATCTTGCACTCAACTGGTTCTATCTTAAGGTTTTTCAAACAACAATATAACCTGATTTACTATCAGTTGGACCATCTAACTTGATCTTGATTGTATTAATCAGAAACTGCTCTTGCTGCATAACCTTTAATCCTATCATATAATCTGATTGATACTTCTATCGACACCAAATCTGAATCTTAACATAAACTGCACTTAGACTATCTATCTATTGTGGATCTTGTATGCACTTTCCATATAAATTAGTTGGTTGATGAACTGCTTCTTGATACGCCTAAACCGTAATTTAGCCCACGGATCCTTATACGGGCCCTTTCGGCGGCCTCAGTAGTAGGCAGAGACCCGGGCACATGGAGTCTACATTTATGTAAGATGGATCGAGGTCGGGTATGAAAAAGCCCGATCGAGAGCCTTCAGACCGCCTCTCATGGCACGGATCACAACCAGAAGGTCAGACCACTTTGCCCTCAGACACAAGTCCGACTTCTGATCGAGCCTGCATTATCAAGTGATCAAGCTACTCTATGGGATGAATAGACAGAGACTCAGCAAATGGCCAAGTGTATTGGGTATGCCTTACTCAGGACCGCCAAACGGCCAGTTAGATTAATTAGTGTCGAATTATACTTAATTATGTCTCGTTGTCATGAGTTAATCCTAATCAGTAGCTTGCCCATATATAGTGGCTCAATGTAATATTCGTACAAGGTCATTAAGAGAAAACACAGGCAAACTCTGCCAAGTTTATCACTCTCACTCATTTTATTTTCAGGCCACCGTGAAAGAATTACTACCGCCGTGCACCACCGGCAAACACTCATTTACTAGCAAAATATCCACCACAAAACTCTGCTATTTACACCGTGATAATTCTGACATTATTAGTTGGCTCCGTTACCGGGAAAATACAATTTTTTAGCTCTTTCCGGTGTATGGAGCTGCCGCAAGTCTATCTTCTACAGAGGCGCTGTGAAGATTGTTAAGGCCATATTTATATGATTATTAAGGGTATATTTCATTATTATTTTCCCCACATTTGCACAATTTACATGAGAATTAAGGGTTTAAGTGTAATTATTTAATAAAGATGATTTTAAGAGGGTTGTATGCAAAATTGATGATTTTAAGTGTTGATTTAATGGAATTATTATTATTTGGATTTTATTACATTTTTGCATTGTTTATTTATCATGTAGGAGTTAATTTTCGAGTGCGATAAGTGGATAAATGAAGCTCAAGTCGAATCATAAGAGATAGAGTTGGAATTGGCTTGAAGAAATTGGATAAAGATGATGAAATCCGACCTCAAAGATCTTGGACGAAAGGTTAGTAAATCATCCATTCCAGGCGGCGCTTTGATAAAGCAAACGGGCGTCCGGAATTGTGTTTTACATTCAGAGAGTTCAGACGGAGGATGAACGAAGCGCTTACTCGCGTCCAGCATTCTCGACGGGCGCCCATAAGACCAGCATTTAGCGTCCGTTGCCGACTTAACCCTAACCGACTTGAAACTCTATATAAAGCAAAGCAAATTTCCAACCCTAATTCATATACCACATAATTGAGATCGCAAATTCACCAAAAAGTCATGCGCCGAGAACCCTAATTTCACAGAGAGATGCAAATCTCCCAACCAACAATCATCTTCAACATGATTGTTGGCTAAATACCTTGCAAAGTGAGTCGACGGAGGAAGCCCATCATCAACACAACCAACTAGAGTTCGATGCTTTGTGTTAGTGAGTTTAATTTATAGTTTTTCATCACTTTGGATGCTGTTTTGTGTTGATCATGTTTTGTTGGAATTAACAATTTGATGAAACGATTTATCTATATCTATATGCTTGGATCTATGTATGAAAATATATTGGTTTAAGTTTTATTTCGTTCAAGTGATGCAATTATTCGTGTTTTAAGAGATTATGCATGATTAGTTGAGTAAGAGTTTGGAAACAACCTCGTGATTTCGGTTTGATTGTATGTTTAGTTTATTTGAAAAGATAAACGAAACCCTAGAATTTGATTGAAGATATTTAATTGGATTCGTGAATAAATCACCACTAAAAACTACATCTTAGATCACCATCTAGTTGGGGTTGTTGGTTGATGGGTGGATTCGTTGCCTCATTGTGTTTTCCTTTATTGTTTATTAATCGAATCATTAGTTTAATCTTTAGTTTAAGTTCTAGTTGATAAACCCTAGTTTCCTGCTGTTTTTCTGCAATTTTCGCTTGATTCATAATCGACGCCGTCGTCGCAATAGCGCACGCCGCCGTCATTAGGTTTAGTTTTGTGACGCTGCTCACTTTAGTGAACGCTCGTCTGGCTTTCTGTTTTCTTATTTTTCTTGCTTGTTTTTACTCTTGTTTTAGTTTTAATTCTTAGGTTTAGGTTTAGTTAGTTTCAGCCTTAGTTTAGTAGTTTAGATAGATAATCGTGACATAATCGTTAGAATAATTGTTATCTGAATCCGATAAACATTCCACTCCCTTAGGACGACCCGTAAACACCCTATACTACGATCCTTATACTTGGGGTGTTTCGGTTTATAAATTTAAAACACGTTTTTACCGAACAAGTTTTTGGCGCCGTTGCCGGGGAGTCGGTAACGGTTGTCGGATTCTTCTAGTGCAATTTTTATTTCGGTACTATTTTTTTTAGGTAATAACTAATTGCTACGTTTTATTTTTATTTTTATTTTATTTCACTTTATCATAGTTTAGATTTTCGATTTTATAAATTTGATTTTAATTATTTTAGTTTTTATTTATTTATTTTATGTTATTGGTCGCATTAGATTTTTTATTAGTTTCGAAGCCTTAGATTTAGCTTAGATTGCCTTAGATTTTAGATCGTATAAATATATTGCCTTAATTATTACTATTTTAGGTTTTTATTTTCTTTCCTGCTATTCTTTTAGACTGCTTCGCTTTTTCGGTTTTTAAACGGGCGTCCATCCTTTCGCACGCCGCCTGTTCTAAAAATCTTCTTTCTCGCATCGTTTAAGCCGATCGACGAAAGCGTCTGAACTACCAAACGCTCGTCCAAATTTAAAACACCCGTTTCTCCCCAATTGCCTTCAACGCCGAGTCAGTGATCTGAACGAGCGTCCACTTCCAGAATCTCCTCTGAACGAGCGTTCACTTATACTGAACGCCAGTTCACTCTCTTCAATTGACACTTTTTTTTTTCTTTTCTCCCTCTAAACCATCTAACCTTTTTCTAAACCTATTCTAATCAACCCCAAAGGGTTGATTTCTTTCTTTCCTTTCTTCCGGTTTATGCAAACGAAGTAAGAAGGGACTTCGATCTTTGATCCCGAGCCCGAACGATCTATCCTTAAAAGAAGGCTTCTTCCTACGATTTGATAAAATGGCGGATCAAGATCCACCAATTCCAAATCCCGATCCCCAAGCTCGCTTAAATTTACTCCTTCAACAAATGCAAGCTCTGCAAAGAATAACAGAATCGACAAGTCGGCATAAATCAACAACTTCAACAATTCCGCCAAAACCAAATTTAATCAATCGAACCAGACCCCTACACTCCATATCTAAACCAAGATTTTCTCGAGGACATAGACCTATTCGCCCTCCCGACACGGGAGGAGCGAACTTTGATCTAAAGAACGGAGTAGTTGCTCTAGTCCAAAATAGCTCTTTCCATGGTATCGCTTTCAGAAGATCCACACGACTTCTTGTCCACATTCGTACAAATCTGAAGCGTGCCATTATCCTGGTGTTGATTCTCGAGATCGTAAAGTTGAAGCTATTTCCTTTTGCTTTGAAAGGTGAAGCAAGCGAGATGGTTTAAAGTCGTTAGCACATCATTCCCTCCATACTTGAATGATGTCAAAAGAGCCTTCGCTCTCAAGTGGGTTTCACCAGTGCAAGATTATGGAAATGAAACGGGAAATAGCTACGCTTGAGCAAATGGTTGGAGGATGAGACTGCTGGCAAGGCTTGGGAGAGATTAAATCATTGATGAGGAAGTGCCCCAATCACGGATATGACAGATATGAGTTGTTGGAACTGCTTTTACAGAGGTGTCTCTCAACCTAATAGAGACTATCTTGACTCCACACTCATGGATCCTTCTTAGGGAGAGGTGATGAGATCGCCATATAGAGTGGCCGAGACAGCCCAAGAACAATATGTGGTCGACTCTCTAAGAAGACCAATATTGTTAAGAAAGAAGGCACTCGCAAGCAATCCCGATACACAAATCGTTGGTTGCTCGGATGGAATTGATAAGCAAGCGGCCAATAATCTTCGATGCAAATTTCCGATTCAAATTATCTTGAAACTCGTGCAGGACTGAGATGACGGAGGAGGTAAACCTAATGGATAATCAAAACCAACCTTCCGAAACTTCAACCGTAACTAAACTATTCAGATTTCAAAGACAAAACTTCAATCAAGCCAAGTTACCACCTGACCTTCAAATTCGAATTCTTTCAACTCAAACTATCAAAGGACAGCTCCTAACTCTCAAAGGCCCCAAGGTGGCTGAATCAAACTCGTAACAATAATCATACCACCTCACGTGTCCCTCAACACAAATTCGATGAGTCGGTAGACATGGTGAAGACTCGCCTACTAGTGTTAAAGCAATTGAGAGACAAGTTGGTCGATGGCGGACAAATAGCAGCGAGACCTCACGGTAAACTTCCGAGTTATACCGAGAGAAATCCAAAAGTCGATGTGAATGTTTGCACTGCCATTACACCACAATGGGAGTATGGGCAAGAAGAGGAGTTGAACGAAGTAACTCTGAGAAGTGGTAAGAAGGCTGGACCCGGCAAGATGTCGGGAAACGAGTAGCCCCTCCCGACGCCATGAGTTCGGGAGGGAAATCGAAACCACATGCCAAAGAAAGCAATGAGGAGGAGCTTAGTGACAATTCTTCTGGAGGATGAAAATAATTCGATGATGAGGAAAGGAAGGAAAGTCAAGGCGCGCACTCGACTAAGAAAAAGGAAGAGAAGTTTGTGAGATGGAAGGATAAGGAGGACGAGGCGATAAAGAATCAAGCTACGAAGAATGATAAAGCCCTTCCTTATCCACCAAAAGGAAAGAGAAAACCTCACTAACGACAAGCGGTATCTTTGAGTGAGAGAGGATACTTAGGACACTAAAGTGAGTATGCCCTTAGTGAGGTATTGTCTCAAATGCCTAAATGTACTAAGTATCTTAAAGAATTCTCGTGGGAGCAAGAGGAAGCTTGAGGCATGGTCAAGAAGTGTTTCGAGAAGATTGCGCAATGGTTTCACAGAAAAGTCATTGTTTAGGTGACCACGCGCACCTTCAATATCTTGCGAGATCGAAGGCCATTTGTTCAAAATGTCTTATGCGACTCGGGGCCTCTATTAATGTGATGCCATTAAATGTATGCAAGAAGCTCGGCTAGACAAAAGAATGCGGAACGCCCCATTTCCCTTCGGATGGTAGACAAATCTAGTCGCATCGCAGCCGGTTGTGTAGCTAATGTTCTCCTTCAAATTGAACATTTGGTCTTCCCTACCGATCGGGTTATTCTAGACTATCCACTTGACAAGGAGATGCCTTTAATTCTAGGCCGAACCTTTTAGACACTTCTAACGCTCTCATCGACTTCGCAAAAGCGATGATTATTTTAGAGTCGGTGACACATCCGTCACCTTCACACGAGGACACATCCTGAAAGAGCCGTAATTGATGAAATATCGTTTGTCGGGCCATATATGAGGGACGGAGGAGATGCCTATTACGAAGATGCAATGGAGCTTACAGAGATAGGTGTTTTTGAAGTCATGGACATTGAGGATCCGGCCGATCATGGACCATCTTCTAATTCATTTCCAAATAGGCATTGACGAAGTCATCTTCACTCGCTCATCACCGAGCCTCATTATTGAGTTAGAAGCATGGAGATACCCAAAGAACAAACGATAATCTCAAGGAATCGAGTCGAAAGACTTCATCCCTGGTGAAGAAGAAGCTCATGGGTAGTTGGGACGAGGTAGAGTTTTGGAAAGAAGCTACTCATTGGGAAGTAGATGAGTGGGAAGAGTCGCGTAAGAGCCGAAAGACGAAGAGTTAAGGAAAATGATCGATCACAAGAAAAAGGAAGCAAGTGTTGACCGGAGGATTCCGATGGATGATTTGATCCAAAGACTTTCTGGGTTGAGCCTCGGGAAGATGAGGTGTTCTCATCACAACCACTTCAAGCTCATAGGAGAGAAAGGTGGCCCGTTAAAGTCTAGTATTGAGCAACCACTCTACCGATTTAGAGCTCAAACCGCTTCCAAAACACCTTAAGTATATCTTCCTTAAGGATGGAGATAAATTGCCTTTGATCATTTCTTCAAACTCAACCTCGAGCAAGAAGCACACACCGATAGAAGTGCTTAAGAAAAACATCCTCGCGTTCGGTTGGCAAGTGGGTGATATCCGAGGATCACCCGCACATATGCATGCATAAAATCGAACGGAGGAAGGAGCTAAAGGTGAGACAACCTCGTGAAGGTTGAATCCGCATATGCAAGAGGTTGTCAAGAAGGAGGTTATAAAGTGGCTTGACATGGGAATCATCTACGCAATCGCCGATAGCGAGTGGGTCACCTACTCAAGTTGTGCCAAAGAAGGCGGAATCACGGTTGAAAAGAATGAAAAAGGGGAGGAAGTTGCCTCACGCCTCGTGGATCGCTCAGAGTCTCAGATCAACTATCGTAGACTCGAATGAAGTCACCGCAAAAGATCACTTCCCTTACCCTTCATTGACCAACTAATTGAAAGACCGAGTGGTCACAAGTATTATTGTTTTCGATGGATACTCGTTTACTTCCGATAGCCATTGACCCTAATGACCAAGAGAAGACAACGCTTACGTGTCCATCCGGTACTTTTGCTTTTCGTAGAATGCCATTCGGTCTATGCAATGCACCCGCGACTTTTCAACGGTGCATGTTGGCCATTTTTGATGGACTTGTTGAGAAATGCATGGAAGTCTTCATGGACGACTTCTCAGTCTACGGTGATAGCTTTGATGAAATTTTAAAGAACCTAGATATGGTACTCCAACGGTGTGTTGAGAAAAATCTGGTGCTTAACTGGGAAAAATGCCATTTTCTAGTTGATGAAGGAATAGTTTTGGGACATAAGGTGTCCAATGCTGGTATTCAAGTTGATAAGGCTAAGGTTGAAGCCATTGAAAAGATGACGTACCCTAAGACAGTGAAAGAGGTACGAGGTTTTCTAGGACATGTTGGCTTCTACCGGCGTTTCATTAGAGACTTTTCTACGATTGCCAAGCCTTTATCAAATCTCTTGAAAGAAGATGTAGATTTCTTGTTCGATGCGAAGTGCAAAGAAGCTTTCAATTGTCCGAAAGATAAGCTTATCGCTGTGCCTATTTTAGTTGCACCTGACCGACCAAGCCTTCGAGTTGATGTGCGATGCCTCTAATTACGCCAGAGTGCGCTTTTAGGTCAAAGACTTGATAAAAGGTTCAGCCCATCTATTATGCGAGTCGTACCTTGAACCCGGCTCAATGCAATTATACTACGAATCGAGAAGGAATTCTTAGTCGTTGTTTTTGCCATTGACAAATTTAGAAGCTATCTTCTCGGTCTCAAGTGATTGTATGGACAGATCATGCAGCTTTACGCTACCTTATGGATAAAGCGGATGCCAAACCAAGGTTACTTAGATGGATTTTAATTCTACAAGAGTTTGACCTTGTGATTAAAGATAAGAAAGGTAGTGAGAATATTGTGGTGATCATTTATCTCGCTTAGTAAATGAGGGTGCGTAAAATCACAATGATATAGGCATTGATTTTCCGACCGAGCAATTGATGAAGCTTGAAACGGTTAGGCCGTGGTATGTCGACTACGCCAACTATTTAGCGAGTGGTCATTTAGAAGACATGACGTATCGTGAGAAGAAAAGTTCTTTTACGATCTCAAATATCTCGTATGGGAAGATCCTTATTTGTTCGAGTCCAGAAAGACGGGTTGCTTCAAGGTGTGTTCCCGAGCATGATCGATGGGATATCTTAGAACAATGCCATAGCGATCCTACCGGAGGTCACTATGGAGCACCAAAGACGGTTGCAAAGATTCTTCAAGCCGGATTCTACCGGCCGACTCTGCTTAAGGATGCGTAAGCCTTTTGTAAAGGTTGTGATAGGTGCCGAGAATCGACGGCAGAGTAGTCGGATGGAAATGCCACTTAAGCCCATTCTTGAATGCGAAGTTTTCGATGTATGGGGCATAGATTTTATGGGACCCTTTCCATCCTCATGCGGTAATAAGTATATCCTCGTCTGTGTGGACTATGTTTCAAAGTGGGTCGAGGCCATAGCTACTCAAACTAATGATCACAAGGTTGTAAAGAAATTCTTGCAAAAGAATATCTTTACTAGATTCGGCTGTCCGAGAGCACTCATTAGTGATGAAGGCACTCACTTTTGCAATGCGCCGCTTGACAAGATCCTTGAGAAGTATGGTGTCAAACATAAGATTGGTACACCATATCATCCTCAAACCAGTGGCCAAGTCGAGGTAAGCAACCAGACCTTGAAAAGAATTTTGGAGAAGACCGTGAACAATAATCGATCTAATTGGAGTCTGAAGTTGGATGACGCGTTGTGGGCTTATCGTACTGCATTCAAAACCCCGATGGGCACGTCACCCTTCCAAATGGTCTATGGCAAAGCTTGTCATTTACCTGTTGAACTTGAGCACAGAGCTTTCTGGGCAATTAAATTCTTAAATTTTGATAGCCAACTCTGTGGGGAGAAAAGATTGTTACAGTTGAACGAACTCGACGAATTCAGACTCCGTGCATACGAGAATGCTAAGCTCAGCAAGGAGAGAACTAAGATACTCCATGACGCTAAGATCAAGGACCGAGAATTCAAAGTTGGTGAAATGGCTTTACTTTATAATACTAGACTTCACCAAGCTTCCGGTAAACTCAAGTCTAGATGGTCTGGTCCCTTTGAGATTCTCGAGGTTAATCCTAGTGGAGTAATTACTTTGAACGGGTATGGTAATCAAGCTTTTAAAGTGAATGGCCATCGACTTAAGAAATATTTTGGGCAACCAAAGGAAAAGCCTGAGATTCTTTATTTCCAAAGCAGAGATGAGAGTACAGATGTCCTGATTTGTGAGGAGATTCCATCTTATTTCTTTGAGTCAGATGACGATGACGTTCCTATCTCCACCCGTGAGGTACCTTCTGCTGAAACTTCTGATCATACCACTGTGTCTATGCCTATCATCCGCAAGAACAAGAAGAAGAGAGTCAGTGTAGTGTGGAGAGAAAGGTTTAATGATCTTATTGCGCACTTGACTTGTTGTTGTGGTGAAAATCATTTCAGCCCTAGTAATTCTGATTCTGATACTAAGGTGGCGGTAGTCAAACCAAAGTGGCCCGATCCGGGTTGATCTTTTGAACTCGTGTCAAGCTATTGACATTAAAAGAGCGCTCCTGTGAGGCAGCCTAGTTTTCTTTGTTTGTTTCTTTTCTTAGGTTGTTTTGTTTTGTTGTGTTAGAAATAATACTTTAGTTGAGGTTGTGTTGTTGGTTATTCCTCTTACGCTCATTGTAAGTGTTTTGTGTTATGTGTTGCTCATATACCCCGTGTACCCCCGAGATTATATGGTATGTCGAGTGTTGCGATATACTTTTGAGCAGTTCACAAGCTTTTATGTCCAAAGTGTTGTCCATTCAAGTTGTAGCGGTCCATTCATGCTCCAAATTGACCTCCGCCAACTTTCATACGACGACCACCGTTGCAACCAAATAAGTTTGTTTTTCTTTTATTCTCGCACATTCTCGGACATAATGTGATTTAAGTGTGGGGGGGTAAATTGGGTATGTTTTTATGCTATATCCTTTGAAATAGGAGTGAAAGTTAAAATTTCTCATGAATTTAAAATTTTTGTGAGTCTCGAGCATATAATTGGAACTAGATGCTTGCTAGTTGTAGTTTTCTAACGATGATAGTATGTGACTTAGTGAGATAATTATAGCATGTTTTACTTTTATGGAGATAGTTTCGTTTTCATTCACGAAAGCCTTTGAGATTGAAGCATGACTTTTGAATTATATCCTTTCATTATTTTTAATGATTCATCTTAGGAAGGTCGGTATAGTTACACCTAAGTTAGACCGTGTCTTTGTGAATATCATAACGCTTGAATGTGATAGGTGAGATGTAACTTATGACTTTGAAAAGTGAATAAATAAAGTGAGGGAGCAGCTTATTAATAAATACGCTTGTCGGAAGTCGGTTTATGATTTGGGTGCGGTAGGGTATACCTCGTATGTCCTATACCACTATGATGACCAATAGCTCACGACGATCGTGAGAAGCTACCTTATGATTTGAGTAAGGTAGGGTGTTATCACGAAACATCCTATTCTACTATGATGGGTAAGAGCTTATTCTGATATGCGTCACATTTGAAAATTTTGAAAAATGATGAGTTAAGAATAAAGTAGAGTCTTTGTTATCATGGATCTTATACCCAGTAGAACCGCATGATATGTCAGTAGGATTATCCTACTGAGTGCGTGGGAAGGCTTTGAGTGGAGCTATTATCGTCAGCACTTAGGATAGTCATTGGAATTTCGAGAGGATATTTCTTTGAAAGGCTTGTTAAATTTGAGAACGGCTTGTCACACTTACACCGAATCTATCTCTGTGTTGGTATCATTTGCTATAGTTGTTGTATCTTTTGTTACGTGAGTTAGAGATCTATGTGGATTATTTATAAAGTTGAGCTATAGTTTTGATTGTTTTGTCCGAGGACGTACAAAAAGCTAAGTGTGGGGGTGTTGTTAAGGCCATATTTATATGATTATTAAGGTATATTTCATTATTATTTTCCCCACATTTGCACAATTTACATGAGAATTAAGGGTTTAAGTGTAATTATTTAATAAAGATGATTTTAAGAGGGTTGTATGCAAAATTGATGATTTTAAGTGTTGATTTAATGGAATTATTATTATTTGGATTTTATTACATTTTTGCATTGTTTATTTATCATGTAGGAGTTAATTTTCGAAAGTGCGATAAGTGGATAAATGAAGCTCAAGTCGAATCATAAGAGATAGAGTTGGAATTGGCTTGAAGAAATTGGATAAAGATGATGAAATCCGACCCTCAAAGATCTTGGACGAGCGTTAGGTAGGCGTCCATTCCAGGCGGGCGTTTGATAAAGCAAACGGGCGTCGGAATTGTGTTTTACATTCGAGAGAGTTCAGACGGAGGATGAACGAAGCGTTTACTCAGCGTCCAGCATTCGGGCGGGCGTCCATAAGACCAGGCGAGCGTCCGTTGCCGACTTAACCCTAACCGACTTGAAACTCTATATAAAGCAAAGCAATTTCAACCCTAATTCATATACCACATAATTGAGATCGCAAATTCACCAAAAAGTCTGCGCGCCGAGAACCCTAATTTCACAGAGATGCAAATCTCCCAACCAACAATCATCTTCAACATGATTGTTGGCTAAATACCTTGCAAAGTGAGTCGACGGAGGAAGCCCATCATCAACACAACCAACTAGAGTTCGATGCTTTGTGTTAGTGAGTTTAATTTATAGTTTTTCATCACTTTGGATGTCTTTGTTTTGTGTTGATCATGTTTTGTTGGAATTAACAATTTGATGAAACGATTTATCTATATCTATATGCTTGGATCTATGTATGAAAATATATTGGTTTAAGTTTTATTTCGTTCAAGTGATGCAATTATTCGTGTTTTAAGAGATTATGCATGATTAGTTGAGTAAGAGTTTGGAAACAACCTCGTGATTTCGGTTTGATTGTATGTTTAGTTTATTTGAAAAGATAAACGAAACCCTAGAATTTGATTGAAGATATTTAATTGGATTCGTGAATAAATCACCACTAAAACTACATCTTAGATCACCATCTAGTTGGGGTTGTTGGTTGATGGGTGGATTCGCTGCCTCATTGTGTTTTCCTTTATTGTTTATTAATCGAATCATTAGTTTAATCTTTAGTTTAAGTTCTAGTTGATAAACCCTAGTTTCCTTTTTTTTTTTTTTCGCTTCATTCATAATCGGCGCCGTCCGCAATAGCGTACGCCGCGTCCATTAGGTTTAGTTTTGACGCTGCTCACTTTAGTGAACGCCGTCTGGCTTTCTCGCTTTTCTTATTTTTCTTGCTTGTTTTTACTCTTGTTTTAGTTTTAATTCTTAGGTTTAGGTTTAGTTAGTTTCAGCCTTAGTTTAGTAGTTTAGATAGATAATCGTGACATAATCGTTAGAATAATTGTTATCTGAATCCGATAAACATTCCACTCCCTTAGGACGACCCGTAAACACCCTATACTACGATCCTTATACTTGGGGTGTTTCGGTTTATAAATTTAAAACACGTTTTTACCGAACAAAGATCTTCATTATCCTTCGGGTTTTGCAGTAGGCTCTTCACAAATAGCTCTCAGAATTCATCCGGTCATCAAGAAATATTCACCATAACATCAAGTAAGTAACAGCCTTTAGAAGCTTTGCACGAAATCCATGAGTTTGCGTTTGAATCATCACCTTTCTCGTTGAGTTTTTTCCCTGAGATTTGTCGGAGTCCTGTTCTTCGTTTATCCGGTAAAGGCTTTTCTTTCTTCAGTAAGCATTTGGGTTTTATCTTGAGCTTGCATTTGTGTACGTGAGTAAGAGCACATAAGCTGCTAAGTTTGCACTTGAGTAATCGTCACTCTTTGTAGATTCTTTGTTAGCTCTTTGTTAAATGCTTTTCCAAGTTCTTTCCGAGTTTTCGTCACTTTACCATCACCGGAGCTTGTTGTTATGGGAATATATAGTGCAAGGGTAGTGTAAGAAAATACCCAGAATCTTCAGAATTCCCGTTTGATTTATTACAATCATCCTTAGATTTCCGGTTGTTCGTCGGAATCATTACCTGCTCCCTGGAAACTTCTTTATCCCAGACAATATCCGGTCTGCCACCTATAGATCAGATAGTACGAGGTTGTTGGGTGTTAGAAGACAGTTGGTTGCTTGGGTGTCAGAGCATGATTTGTCTTTTATCTTGGACAACAAGTCAGGTAGTATGAGATGGTTGGTGGCAAGGACATATCTTTGATACCCCACACTCATGCCAAAGGGACCAATCAGGGTCAGGCACATGGACAGCACGTGGAAGAGACAAATAAAAACCTGATTGCTGATTGGGCCCGCTCTCAGCATGGAGATCTGCCAAGGATTGGTGATGCACGGGGAATTGTCGCTCAGAGAACAAGGTCCAGGGAGGCCGATGCAGCCGTAGAAAAATCTCATGGAAAAAGGATCGCTGGGACATCTAGACCACAGCGAAGTCACGGGATGACCCCAGAGAAGATACTATGTTTTCAAGAAGACCTAGAGGTAGCAACAACTAAGGTATATGTGTATTATATTGAGAAAATGTTTACAGCAAAAGCCTGTCTGGTTGAAGAAGGCCAACCTCCCAAGCCGATCATGGCACAACCAACTCCGACAGTCCGTGTCAATCCCGACAACCCGCCTCAAAGTCATCATAGTCGGTCCTCGCACCTGAGGCCAAAGAAATTATTTACTCATCGGCAGGAGGGTGCTGTAAGAGTGGCCCAAAGATCGGCCAAGAAAGAGGTCTAGAAAGAAGTCCGGTTTCACAACGTCTGGATCCAGGCTCTGGTAGAAACATTATTCTTATAATATTGATCCGAGACAATCAGATCATCCATCAGAATGTAAGGGGAGCGAACAATAGGAGATGTCGCACACTCATGCGAACTCCGTGTACACATCGAAACGCGTCGTCATTACCGCCATAGCAAGAGCAGATGAAATGAATGCAGAAGGAGATTTACAATCTGAAAAGGTCAAAGCCAGTCGAGATAAATAATATGTCTTGGGGAGTTAATGTCTTGTCCAAAGAAATTATGGATTCGTTACCACAAGGGAACGTTCAGTACCCCACCTACAACTAATATCAAGGGACAACATGCCCTTATGATTGGCTAACAGCTGTTCAAAGATGAATCATACTGGCGACCCTGAATAAGTCCGCATGGTGAATATCCCTTATAGGCAACATGCAGGACAGAGCGGCATCGTGGCACGGTTTTCCTCCTGGTTCGATTCGAGATTAGGAAGACCTGATAAGTAAGTTCATAGAAAAATTTAAATCTGTAGGGAGGCCGAAAAAGACGATCGAAGATTGATTTCATGATGATGCAATCACAAACTACTAGCAATAACACTAGGTCTATTACCGTATAGTGAACGGCATAGCAAAGGTCGAATCAACAGAGACTCATAAGATACGTTTAATTAAGATTGAGAACACATAGATAATCAACGACCAACTTATAAAAATGAAGTAAATATGGATGCATTGAGCACACAAGATCAAGCACAATTATATTTCTTTTAGTTTTATAAAGATTTGTTCTAACTACACGTCATTAGTTATTCCCCCCATATCATGTATCGATTATCCTCATTGATAAATTTTAATTCTTTGTCAGCTACGTGTGCTAATCCTTGCTATTACGCTACTTCCATTGAAAGGACAGTAGGTGCCTATGTGAAGTTAACCTCCTTCATTGGTTGTATTAATTCACATGCAATAAGAATTAGGACTAGCCGGCTCAAGACCGAAGGCCTCCCTAAGCAGCTATCGTGGATTGACTAACACGTTCCGAAGGATCGATCAAGACTATGTCCGAACTAACACTTCACTTTATCGCCCTTCATGTTAATTTAAGATGACATGCAAATAGTTGATCATGCTACAAACATGTAAATTAAACCCGTCGATCCGACATAGCTAGCGCTGATTATCATGAAACATGATTTACTAGGCATCTCGACTCGGCGATATAGACCGTCGCTAATTCGAGAGAACACAACCTCTATTTCATTATTTCTTCACCAAAGATTTAGATCTATACACATATGGGGTAAAATAAACTAACTAATACATAGAAAAACTAATATAAACAATTAAAACATACTAATCACATAATTAAAGTGTTGAAATAGTGTCCTAAACCCAATCGGGTTGGACCGGATCCGACCGGATCGGATCATTTCTACTATTTCTTTATGTTTATACATATGATAAATGACTTTCTGTTATTATATATTTGTTTGTTTTATGGACCAAGTATGATATTTTATATAAGAAAATGTCATTAGTGTCAAACTGTGAAAGAAAAACTATGATAGTGATTATGGTTGATGAGATCTCGACTCACTTTAATTGGTTTGATACTGAAATGTCTCTAATCATATGTACTATTAAATGGGACATTAATAGTATGGTTAGACTAGCACATATTAGATGTCTTCTATCTTATAAAGATATGGATAGATCTTGTCTATCAAAGTGTAAGGACACTTGGACCATACGTGGACGTGTAGTAGAGAATGCGTATGTTAGACTGACCCACTTACTTTATTCAGTGTCGCACTATGTGGTGGTTGTGTAATTATCCTAAGACATGAGTCTTCATGGCATCACGGTGTGGATTGTCATACTTTAACACTATTGAGGTTTCCCCTAGCCATGGGGCGATCATGCGGTAGTGATTGGGTGTGATACTGAAGCATGCCTAGGATTCATGTTGCTTGTCCAAAAAATGTGTATCCTAATTTTGAAGTAAATATCCGAAAGGGTCTTCTTATAAAGAATGTTTAGCTCTCGTGAATCTTTGCAAAGTGGGAGTAAATGTGTTACTTCAAGAGAGCATTATATCCAGATATAAGATACCGTCGTTGATGTTTGACACTCGACGTACGACCGTATGGATATTATTACAGCGATAAGATTCTATTTACACGCTAACCGTTTCACATGAAAGGTAGTAGGCATTGCATTTGACTCTTCCAATGATTGGGGGTCATGGCGTGTTGCTATACGCTATCAATGATCATTAGGTATGAAGGGTATTTTAGTAAAGGCACTTTGTGCCTATGGCCAACATATTTGGAAGCCTATCAGGTCACACATATATGAACATCTAGCTGGATTAAAATGCGGTTATAGTTATAACCAAATAAGTTTTACCTCGACTATAAAGTGTTATAATGATAAATTAATACAGTCGTATTTATTTATTTTGAATAAATATAATACAAGATATTAATTATGTTGATTTTATATATATATATATATATATATATATATATATATATATATATATATATATATATATATATATAGTATAAGTATGGGTCTAAATATATATGTATATATGATATACATGTATTTTGCAAATTAATTAATTAAAGTATTATATTATTATGTATTAATATTGGATATTAATATGTATACATATATAGATATGTGCTTGTTGAGTATATAAGTATATATATATATATATATATATATATATATATATATATATATATATATATATATATGCACATGTGTAAAAGATATATGGTAATATAAAAAAGATATATTCAATATTAGATATTGACAATATATATATCTTGGAAAGTGTTTAATATAAGATATTGAATATGACATGTATGCTTTAAGGAAAATCCTTAATAAGATTTAAGGAAAGTACTAATATATTTTCCTTATTTTACTAGTAAAATGTTTTCTTTCTCCCGAACCCAATCAGGAAGATTCTCCCAATTAATTTTGGAGCTAGTAAGGGCGCAGGTTACCCCGATAAATATAGTGGGCACCTGACTCCTTTGTATCATCACAATTAGAAGAGTTCTAATTTACTAGAAAAATTGAGAGCTTCCTAGAGAGAGTTTTGAGAGAGAGAAAAGGTCGGTCTAGCAACCGAGTTTTCTGGTAGCTATCCATGGTGGGATTCTGGCGTATTGTTCGTGTAGACTAGCGGTAGAGGCCGAACACTTGGGCAGCTTCGTGCAGAAACTACAACTGCAGACAAAGCGACGATGTATTTCAGATCATCCAAGGTATATTCTTAGTCTACTTCTTTTATGCTTGTTGCTTAAACGAAGTCGATCCTGGTAAAAAGGAAATTAAATTTTAAATTCCACTGCGTTCCCGCTTAGATTTCCTAACATGCAGTGTTAGCAGAGCGGTCATTGATTTTAACCAATAAACATTAGTTAATTTGCGTAGTTATTTTCTTCGTTTAATTGCATAATAAAAGATGAATGATTTTTGATTTGCAATACGATACACGAAAAGGAAAAAAATGTTTCCGGTGGTGCCCGGCCCATCAGCGGCGGCACCACCATCGTCAGTGGCGGCGCCGCGGCAATTTCTTGTCGCTTTATTGGCGTCGGTGGTGGCTGTTACAGGCATCTCCAAATATTTTTTGTTTTGTGTATTTGTGATTCAATATGGTTCATAGTAGTGATTGATAATTTCTCTATTGTTTAAGTTGATCTAATGTGGCTAACTAATGGTTCAAATAGTTTGGACCTTTGGAATGCCACATGGCATGAAAAGTACCACTACTCAATTTGTTGAGTAAAAAGGTTGGACCTAAGGTTAACCTAGGTCATTCCAATTTTTTTGGAATAAGCCTATGCCTTTTCTAAAATTTTTGGAAAGGCCTAGGATGACTTTTGATTTGGTTTGGACGAAACTAAAAACATCCATTTTGGTTATGAACCAAAAGGGAAGGAAACATAAGAGACCCACTGTATTTTGATTTTATTTTTTGAATAGTTCTAAATTAAAAAAATTAAAATTGAAATTGATCTTAAAAGTAATCGTTTTAATTTCGATTAATAATTATTTAATTGATTAAATGTTAATTAATTAATTAATCAATTGAATGAAAAAGGACGTAAGTTGGTAATACTTAGATTTCATCTTAATAATAATATTTTATTGTATGGATTAGATGTTGTAGATATAATATGATTATGTAGACTCCGATTGATCATGGACACGATCAATATGATAGATGTGAATGATTTATTTTTCTGTTGGTTTAAAATTTGTCCTAGGCCGTTATGAAGAACGAACCTAGTTTATTTTCTGCATTTATCCATTCTCGTTAGCTTTCCCCCTGTGCGGTGAGTGTATTTATTTTATTAGATAAAATTTTATGTAACAAGAATGGAGCAGAAGATGAAGGCCAAAGAAGGAAGACATAGAGTTCATGTTGGTGGTTGCTGCTTCCCTTAGTTTGTGACCCACGGTATGTTATGATGATACCGTAATTGATTAAAATTAATTAAGTGAATTAAATTACTCCCACAACAAAAATTAAGTCGGAATTTCGTCTCCCAATATTATAACGACGGTGAAGAGCCTTTGTTCGGATCCAATTGATCGGCCCATGTCGGGAGTTGACCTACCTCGGGTATATGGTAATTATTGAGATATGATCTTATGAGATCACACGGATATTGGGTTATGACTTAACTAAAATTTTGCGGTGATTGGCCCACGTCAGGACCGTATAATTTTAGATACAAGGGGTTGGTTATCACATGGTGATGTGAAGTGTCAAAGAGTTGACTGGTCAACAACCAAGAGTCACATAGAGATGTGATTGGTAAGATGTTACCTACTTGTCGAATTATCTCGGTTGATCGGCCCACGTCGGGAATCGGGGTAACTAGATGAGATCTTGGCCACTAAAGAATTTTGGAAAATTCTTGAAAGTCATTTGAGAGTAGTTGACTAGTGGAAGCAAAATCAGGGAAATCGTCAATGTGCTACCCATAGGGACATGGTCAAGCAGAGAATGCCAACAAGCATGTTCTCAGAGCATTAAAAAGAAGTCTGGAAGAAAAAAAGGGCAGATGGGTAGATGAACTGCCGGTGGTCTTATGGTCACTCCGAACATCGCGCAAAACTACGACAGGTGAAACTCCTTTTGCCTTAACTTACGGTTTGGAAGCCATGGCACCGGTTGAGATGGCGTTTCCGAGCTTAAGAGTATCGCACTTCAACATGGTCACCAATCCGCTCAAAAGGCACCTCGACCTTGACCTACTGGAAAAAAACGGTTAAAGTCTTATAGCCGTCTGGTCAATTACAAGCAGGCCGCGAAGCGACACCATGACAAACGGATCCGCAATCACTACTTTGTGGTCAGTGACTTTGTTCTATTCAAAAAAAGAAGACGCCGGACATAAGACTACCAAAGGGAAACTATCAGAAAATTGGGAAGGCCCACTTAAAGTGTCACGGATAGTCAAGAAAGAAACCTATGTTTTGAAATACAAAGAGGGCCGCGAATACAACATGCCTTGCCATGCAGAAAATCTAAAAATGTACTATATGTAAAATTGGCATGGGTTATGGGGACCACTTTAGTTTTTTCAAACTTGAAGTGACCACACTTTCTTTATTTTGGAAACTCACCTCACTGTAAGTGAAGGACAAAACTTTCTTTAGTACTACTCATTATCTTGTTTTTCATTGTTGCAACATTAACAATTACGCTTTTGACTTGTACAAGTACCCAATCCGCCTATTGAAGCGGAGCGGGGCAAATTTTTTTTTGAGTGGAGGAGCGGGGCTAATTGAAGTCCGATTTTTTATGATTACAATGTGTTTGCTTTTTATATCATATGTTCACTTTTACATGTTATCGGCCTCGACATCTGTTTTAGACAAGTTATTCACCCATACGGTCTCAATCTTATCTAAAACAAGGGGGCCCGAAAGTGAAAATTTTCAAAAATCTTGCCAAGGATTATAGGCTCGACATATGTTTCAGCCGAGCTCAAAGCACAACAGGCCCAACCTCGTCTAAAACAAGGAGGCCGCACATCGAATTTTTCGATCAAATCAAGTTCGACAAAACAGGTCCGATTCATAACAGTTATGATTATTTTTCAATTATTTTCGGTGAGTTCAGTTCTTAGCGCCCTCAACCTCACCGAAAACACGGGGGCCGTATACCTATATACACTAGTTCATCAGACTCGAAAAGAGATAAATATTTCGAGCAAAAGTAAAAGCGCGAGATCAACACACTTGGAGAAATCAACGCACGAAACAAAATCAAAACATAAATAGAAAGGCCAAAAGCAGCGGCCACCAAGTTGATTACAAATTTATACAAATATTGTTTAAAGAAAGGCCAAGGCCAAAATTACAACAGAATGAAAGGGAGGCTTCAACTACTCGCCATCAGATCGAAGCTCTTCATTGGAAAGATTGTATTTGTTGAGAAAGGAATCCAAGTACTTCTCCGTGCTATCCTCAACACCCTCCTCCTCCGCATTGCCACTAGCTTTGGCTCGTGCATCGCCATGCTTAACTTGATCATCATCATCCCCAAAGGCCTCGGCATCAGCGGCGTCCTGATCATCCAACTCCTTCATCATAGAGCGAATATTCACCTCATTAACGAGGGGATGATCCCAGACAAGCTGATCCCTCTTTCTCTGTTTAGCCACGAAGTCGACTAACTGCTGAGCGGTATAAGGGAGATCGGGATGATGGATTCGCAACTCAGGACCGTCTTGATCTATGACCAGCCAATCCTGCAGAGTATCTAAGGTAACATCACTACTACCATAACCGTATTAAATCACCTCACCATATGGTAAAACCCGTCGAAGTTGTCCTCTCGAGCTTTCTTCAACTCCTCAGCATGCTTCACGTTAAGGCCAGAAAGCTCGCTCTCGGTATCAGTCAGATCATTGTTGAGCCTCTCAATGGTCTTCTGCCCCTGCTCCTATTTGGAAACGACCTCATCCTTCTGAGCCTCGGCCTCTTGAAACAGCTCGCCAACTTCTTGAGCCCTTTTAGCGTTGGCCTTGCTTTCAACGTGGAGCCGGTCGTTTTATGTCTAAAGGACACCAACTTGTTTCTCAGCTTGCATGGCCCGCCCCTCAGCATCATTCAATTTTTGCTTCATTTCGGCGAGCTCATCAAAAGCCTTCTTCCACTCAGTTTTCTGCGCCCACTTGGTCTGCTGAGTGCCAACCTAAAAAAAAGGGTACATTAGCTCACAAAGCATCAACCTAAAAAAATCTGCATAGAATTGGATGGGCCCGCCGGGGTCGACGATTCCTCTTGTACTATGCGAGAGACGATCCCTCGGCCAACAGTCCTTTACACCGCATCAGGCAATTTGAACTTTAAATTCTTTAGAGGAAGCACAACGGCAATCTACCTAGCCAGTTCAGCCGCGCTCTTTAGATCTAGGGGTTTCGCCGTGAAGGCCGGATCCAACCACAAGGCAGGTTTTCCCCTAACCCCAACCGGAATCTTCTTTCTCAGGGCCAGGGACAAGGTTGAATTGGATACCTTGTTCTTGCCCTTGTCAACAGCCTTATCAGAGAGGGATTTTTCGGAAGAGACATTATTTGAAGGAGCGACCTCAGTAGACTTGGTTGGATCAACAACAACAACACTTGAACCCTGGCCGTCGCCGACAATTCGACTTTTCTTAGAGGGAGCCGCCTCCCTCACTTCAGTATCCATATCATCAACAATCCCAGGAGGAGTTTTCAACCTCCCACTAGGCATATTCCTCTTTGACTTGTTGGTGGCAATGTCCTCGACATCTCTCATCTTCTTTTTTTCCGCAGCTGAGGCCATGCCGCCCACCCCTAGTTGTGCATCTGTAGACACAGTTATTAAGGGTTCACCATCAAAAGCAGCATCAGTAAAGACCGTGGACATATCAACAGTGTTCGGATCCGCCCCGGGCACTTAGCCAACAACTTTTCTCTAACAACATTCTCCTCCTTAAGCTTCTATAGCCTGGCATTCCTCTCTTCAACTGCATCAAACATGGTACCTGCACAAAGCCTCAACCGTTAGTGCCATATGCAATGAACGCTAATGAAAGCTAGGTACAAAGGAACAAAAGGGTAAAGCAAGCATAAAGAAGTAGATTTACTGGGGCCCGCAAGGATGTCTTGCCGCCGCATACTTGGCACTTCGACGGCATGGACTTGCGGTGATGACACTCCCCATACCATTCCTCCTCAGTCATTACCCTTGTGACCTTAACGAAGTGTTGTGCATTAATGGATCTAGGTATACCCGTCAAACAACAATAGGGCTCATTTACATCGAGCAGGACCCCCTAGCTAATCATCCTTTTTTTGGTTCTGGCCGTCCCATCCGAGAAGCTCATGGATCTTGTCGATAAGTTTCTTCTAGCCGGCCTCAAGTTTTTTGGGCACCACAATCGAGTTTGACCGCCCTTCACACAGCCGAAACATAGGAAATGGCCACCCCACCACATACTCAACCTGCATTCTCTGAAAATCCCATTCCTTAACCTTCTCAGGGAGCCAGTAGAACAATCGACACTTCTTGACCCTCGCGGTGATCAAGTTATCGCCAGCAGTCTTACTGAAACAGAAGAACCACGTAAAGACGGCCATGGATGGTTCATACTTTAAAATCTGGCATAGAACGATAAAATCTATGATAACCCTCACTGCCCCAGGAGTAAAGTCGTAGGGCAAAGCGGCCAGCCTCCCCATGACTTCGACAAAAAAATGGATCAAAAGGCAGGTGAATCCATGTGACCAAATGGTCATAGTGGAGGATCAGGGCATCATCGTTCAAGCACTTTCTGCTCTGATCCACATTGATCGCGCTGCTGAAACCTGAAAAGGCATAATCCTTGGATATGTTATACACGTCAAATGTGATGGGATCGCTAAGGCAAATCCGGATTTTCAACCATAGGGCCATGACCTTCTTGTCTAGGGCTACTTGATGTTCAACCTAATAGACAACTTTAGGATTATTCGGCTTTGGGGTTTGGTTTTCTTCTTTGCCTCTTCAATTGCCTTCAGCTTCCGGACAGCTAGACTTCATTTTCCTATTGGCGCCGCTTGTCTCCTTATCCTTAACGGTTCGATGCTTAGAACCTTGGGCTGCAGCGACCTTCTAAACCCTTCATGGCTCCGGTGGAAAACGGGCCAATATCCTATCGCCGCAAACACTACTCTCGCTACCGGAGCAACCCACCTCCTCGGCACCGGAAGCATATATCCGTGAACATCGTCGTTGTCTCTTGCGGTTCGGGAACTATCTGACATCCTTAAAAACAAGAGGTTGTCGCTTGTGGTTCGGGAATTATCGGACATCCTGAAAAACAAGAGGGCGAGGCGGAGAATTAATCACCTAGGACAATGGAAGTCAGGCCGAGATAAGTGAATTCGCCCATCTCGACACCTCCCCTCCCGTTTTTCTGACTCAATAAACCCGGAAGGACACCCAGAAATTCATAAGGAGAATAGCATGGAAAGGGGAGGCAAAATCACTTGCCCAGAGATTAAAAGGTAAAACAACATGCAATTAAAACAATAGACTACTCCACGAAAGGTCCCAACTTTTACCCAATAATTATTTTCAGAAAGCACTGATTTGCATGAAGGATGTGACATCACACTGATTGTAGGATCTAGATCAAAGCTTCGACTTTTAATGGTTCAACAATTGATTTAAGCTTATACGAATTCAAGCTAGGTTTTTCCGATCTGATTGTATAAAACGTGGACTATTTGGAAATAAAACGAAAGTAACAACAATAATCAATCTCTGATTATTGTCTCGTGATAATCCTATCTCAGGAAAACCACCCAACTATTCTAGCTCAGAATAATTGAAAGAAACTCCAATCTCTGAAAAGTTTCTTGATTAAAAACTAGGGTTTAATCTCCAAAATAATCTGCATAATACGTTCATGTTTGACAACTATAAATAGCAAAATAGAAACCTAATTCCTAAGGAAATAAGGCGCCACTTTATCAGTTGGGCCGGAATATTACTTCCTAATTAAATAAAAGGCCTAATTAAAAATAGCATAATTAAAAGTCCATAAAATATTCAGCAATTATGATGCATAAAATGCCCCATACTTGGGCCTTTCTGCACATTAAGCCCAATCAGCAATGAATAGACTTAGAGTAGTTGGATCATCAATCCTCGAGGCCTCATTCTCCTTTCCAAAGTCTTGGACCAGCTTTGCATAAGCTTCTCGAGCCTTCTTCTCTTGAAAACGTGTAATAGGTCCATCTCGAATAATAATAGGATCCTTGGGATTGTGAATGCGTGGCTGATCATCTTGGAGTGCATCATTCCCTCCCGGTTCGGAAGGATGTGACCTCAGATCATAATGAGGATCATCAAACGGGGACAAGTCCTTAACGTTGATTGTGGAAGACATAGTCCAATCCGGTGGCAAATCTATGACATAGTCATTGTCATTCACCATTCGTAGCACTTGAAATGGTCCATCACCTCGGTAATTCAGCTTGATCTTGCGTTGATGTGGAAAACACTCCTTGCGTAGGTATAGCCATACCCAATCTCCTGGTTTGAAGATCATTTCTTTGCGCCCTTTATTAGCCTGCTTGAGATACCGCTCCGTAGCTTTTTCAACCTCCAAACGAGCTTTAGTATGCAATTCACGAACAAGTGCAGCTTTGGCTTCTGAATCCAAGCTCACGAGTGTACCTGTAGGAAGAGGAACAAACTCGAAAGGAGCAGAGGGTAAAAAACCATAAACAACTTCAAACGGTGCAGCCTTAGTAGCTGAGTGAGGAGCACGATTATAAGCAAATTCAACAAATGGAAGACACGTTTCCCACGTCCTAATGTTCTTACCCACCACAGTTCTAAGTAACTGACCTAAAGTACGGTTGGTAACCTCTGTTTGACCATCATTTTGTGGGTGAAACGAAGTGGAATATAACAAGGATGTACCTAGTTTCTTCCATAACACTCTCCAAAAGTGGCTAATAAACTTGGTATCTCGGTCACTAACTATGGATCTAGGCACACCATGCAAACGTACTATTTCCTTAAAGAACAAGTCAAATAATAGCGTACATCATTAGCCTTATTACATGCAATGAAATGTGCCATCTTAGACATTCTATCAACAACCACAAAAATCGAATCATGACCATTCCTAGTTCGTGGAAAACCTAAGACAAAGTCCATGGAAAGATCAGTCCAAGGTGAAGTGGGAATAGGAAGTGGTGTGTATAACCCATGTGGTTGTGACCTAGCCTTAGCATGCTTGCAAACTAAACACGAAGAACAATATTTAACCACATCAGATTTCATCTTAGGCCAATAAAAATGTTTCTTAAGCATGTCTAAGGTCTTATCTACCCCAAAATGTCCCATCAAACCTCCCCCATGAGTTTCCTTAACAAACAACTCACGTATAGAACAATGAGGGACACATAACTTAGCATTCTTGTAAAGGAATCCATCGAAAATAGAATATTCAGGTTGATCACGAGAAGGACACGCAACAAATATTTTCCCAAAATCAACGTCATGTTCATACATATGCTTAATAGATTCAAATCCTAACAACTTGGTTTGCATAGAAGTGATAAAAGAATAACGCCTAGATAAGGCATCAGCAACTATGTTATCCTTACCCTTCTTATACTTAATCACATAAGGAAATGACTCTATAAACTCAACCCATCTTATATGACGCTTATTCAGTTTCCCTTGCCCTTTTAAGTGCTTGATAGACTCGTGATCAGTGTGGATGGTGAACTCTCTAGGCCGTAAATAGTGCTGCCATGTTTGTAAACAACGAACCAATGCATACAACTCTTTATCATACGTAGAATAATTAAGTGCAGCCCCTTTTAGTTTCTCACTAAAGTATGCAACAGGCCTACTGTCTTGTATTAAAACACCACCAATCCCCACACCCGATGCATCACATTCAAGTTGGAACATCTTATTAAAATCAGGTAATGCAAGTATAGGCGCAGAAATAAGCATAGACTTAAGAGTTTCAAAAGCTTCCCTGTGACGTTGTTCCCACACAAATGGTGCATTCTTTTTTACGAGCTCATTGAGGGGAGCTGCAATGGAGCTGAATCCCTTCACAAAACGTCTATAGAAGCTTGCAAGGCCATGGAAACTACGTGCTTGTGCAAATGCATGGAAGGTTCAGCCACTCTTGTATATTGCCTTGATCTTTTCTTGGTCCACTTCCACACCTTTAGCGCTAACAACAAAGCCAAGAAAGACAACACTCTCCAAACAAAAATTACACTTTTTGAGATTAGCATATAATTCGTGTTCTCTAAGTGTGTGCAAAACAGCCTTCAAATGTTCAACATGATCATCAAATGTAGTGCTATAAATAAGTATATCATCGAAGTACACAACTACAAACCGATTTATAAATTCCCTAAGGACCTCATTCATAAGTCTCATAAACATGGAAGGTGCATTAGTTAAACCAAATGGCATTACAAGCCACTCATACAAGCCAAAAGTGGTTTTAAAAGCTGTTTTCAACTCATCACCCTCCCGAATACGTACTTGATAGTAGCCACTCTTCAAATCAATTTTAGTAAAGAAACGACTACCATGTAAATTATCAAGCATATCATCTAGTCTAGGGATAGGATATCGATACTTTACCGTTATGGCGCGACAATCTGTGCACATACGCCATTCTCCCGTCTTCTTGGGGACTACAATGACCGGAACTGCACAAGGTCTCATGGACTCGCGAATCTTTCCCTTCTCCAACAGCTCCTCAACTTGCTTTTGTATCTCCATGATCTCCGTAGGGTTGGCTCTATAGGCTGGCCGGTTTGGTAGCACGGAACCGGGTACAAAGTCGATTTGATGCTCCATGCCTCTTATTGGTGGCAGCCCCTTGGGTTCCTCCTCCGGAAAGACATCCTTGAATTCCTGCAAAACAGAATAAATCGCACTAGGGAGAGAATCGGTTAAATCGGATATAGAAAGTAAACAAGGGGTAGGGGAGTCAGAATTTTTAAGTACAAGAATATAAATTGATTTCCAAATTTCCTACGGCCTTTATCATTAAATTCCAATTGACCTTACTAGTGTGTGAGGTGGCGTGCTTACCTTGTTTATTAACTTTAGGATCAGATTCAGCCTTATCTACCCGAGCTACAACCCCTTCCTTGCCCACATCTTTATGAGCATTTTGCGTTGCTTGGTGACGCAACCGGAAAGCCGTCATCTTAAGTTGTTCATCATGCGCTTCCTTAGGGGTCATTGGGTGCAAAACAATGGTCTTGCCTTTATAAGGCAGTGAATAATGGTTTAAGTAGCCATCATAAGAAACACGTCTATCAAATTGCCACGGACGACCTAAAAGTAGGTGTGTGACGTGCATAGGAAGAACATCGCAAAGGACCTCATCATGAAACTTACCAATCTGAAAATTAATGAGTGCTTGTGAGTTGATGCGTGTTTCCCCCTCATTGCTCAACCATTGTAGTTGATAGGGTTTGGGGTGTGGTAACGTGGGAATACGCAAAGTTTCAACAAGTAACGTACTAACCACATTAGTGCAACTACCCGAATCAATAATCAAGTTACAAGTTCTACCCCCAATACCACACGTGGATTGAAAAATGTTATCACGCTGCATATTGTCATCAATTTTAGTTTGTACAGCCAATACACGTTGTAGAACACCACATACACCCGAACCATAAGAAGAAGTAGCACTAACATGCAGTAAATTATCATCATCGCTATCACTATGTGCACTATTATCATCCTTGTCGGAGTCCGATTCAAAGTCATGAGGTTCTAACTCAACACCAACAGCCCTTAAAACACGCTTATTAGGACAATCACGAGCAAAATGACCTCTACCACGACACCTAAAACAAGCCATATCATGTGCACGTTCAACACTAGGAGCACCCTTTTCACGCATGTCTTTCGTTTTAGCATCAGAATAAGGATAATTCAATTTACGTGGTTTAAAATCATCTTTAGGGCGTGTATTAGGCTGATTGGAAACATTGGAAGACGAAGATGTAGTACCTCATCCAAAAGAAGAATAAGTAGAGCGAGTGTTACCATAAGAAGCTTTATATGCAGCCCGCTCAGCCAAACGCTTTTGCACCATGATTGCACCTTGTAGAAGCTCGGCTTTGGTGCGATAATTCTGCAATTCGACGTGGCAAGCAATATCGGGTCGAAGGCCACATTGGAAACGCTGCATTGTCGTTTCATCATCCTCTTCTACATTGGCTTTAAGCATGGTGAGGTGCAAATCTTCATCAAACTCCTCTACGGTGCGATTTCCTTGACGTAACGTTTGTAACTTGCAAAGATGATCCCTATAGTAATGAGTAGGTACCCATTGTTGCTTCATGATTTCTTTGAGCACTGCCCATGAGGTGATCTCACCATCACGTCTTCTTCGACGTTGGGCCTGGAGTTGGTCCCACCAATGCATGGCCGTATCGGTAAACTCCATCGTCGCAAGTTGTACCTGTTTAGCATCACTAAAATTTGTGCAAGAGAAAACTTGAGAAACTTTCATCTCCCAAGCTAAATACCTGTCCGGGTCAGCCTTACCATCAAACAGTGGAATTTTGTATTTCACATTACGTGAACGTCATGTAGGGGAATTTGAACAGCCCCAGTAACGGTGGGAATGAGAGCCTGACCTGCATCAACAACACGGTTAGGTGGGGGGATTTACCTCGGTTGGCCGTTGACGTATTTCGAGTGTAAGTGCATGGATGGCATTCAGAACGTCCTGATGTTTACGTTCATATTCAGCATGGCGACGTTGAGATTCGTCACGACCCATGTCAATTTTGTCAGACAATTGAGCATTGGCTTGAGCCAGTTCTCGTTCAAGTTCATCAGCAATATCTTGCCGTGTGGTTTCGATTGCCTAAGCAAGTTTATCGTCGAAATCTTTCTGGAGAAGTTTATCATCAGCCATAGCGTGAGGCTTATGGTGACTAAACTCACGGTCACTCGTGTTTAACTCACAAAGAGAAGGAAAAAAAAATTATTTTCCCGCCAAATTTCGTGGAAAATGAAGCAAAAATTTTTCTGGTAAAATCAAATTTTGTTCCAGGACTCCTGACACCGTACTAGTCACAAAAACACAAAAAAAATTCTTGCCTATTTTTCCCGGCAAATTTTTTTTTTTTTTTCTGAAAACATAACATGAAGCTCGTGTGGTGTGTGTAGAGACAATCAAATTTTCTGGAAGTGCTTCGTCAAGATTGATCGGAGTACTACTCTTTCGATCGAAAATCAAGAATCCGGTTTCCTTAAATTCTTGATAATTCTTGAGGTTCTTGATTCGGTTTTGGATTGTCGATCAAGAACGAGGAAGATACCAGTATTGATTAAATCCCGTAATTTTGTGCTTCGTTCAGCTCTCTTTTTTTTTTTTGGTAAAAGAGTCAGCCTTACAATAAATTAAAGACTTTACATCAAATCAAGAAATAAATGCTGAACACAAATATTGATTAATTGAAATCGAACTAGTCCAAAAACCTGAATCCGGATGCGATAATATGCAGCAAATAGCAGGAATAATTCTGTCCGGATGCGATGAAAAATCAAACGTAGCAGTAGACGTGTAACGCAGCAGCAAATTTCCAAAGTTGCTGTCCTAGAACAAATTAGGGTTCTTGGATTGCAAGAACGTCTAGGGTTACGAAAAGAGCAGCGGAAAATCGAGAGTAGTGCAGCAGACGTTGAAGCTTTAATCCCTTAATCTCTGATACCACTTGACATCACACTGATTGTAGGATCTAGATCAAAGCTTCGACTTTTAATGGTTCAGCAATTGATTTAAGCTTATACGAATTCAAGCTAGGTTTTTCCGATCTGATTGTATAAAACGTGGACTATTTGGAAATAAAATGAAAGTAACAACAATAATCAATCTCTGATTATTGTCTCGTGATAATCCTATCTCAGGAAAACCACCCAACTATTCTATCTTAGAATAATTGAAAGAAACTCCGATCTCTGAAAAGTTTCTTGATTAAAAACTAGGGTTTAATCTCCAAAATAATCTGCATAATACGTTCATGTTTGACAACTATAAATAGCAAAATAGAAACCTAATTCCTAAGGAAATAAGGCGCCACTTTATCAGTTGGGCCGGAATATTACTTCCTAATTAAATAAAAGGCCTAATTAAAAATAGCATAATTCTTCTCAAAAAAAGAAAAGAAAAATAGCATAATTAAAAGTCCACAAAATATTCAGCAATTATGATGCATAAAACGCCCCATACTTGGGCCTTTCTGCACATTAAGCCCAATCAGCAATGAATAGACTTAGAGTAGTTGAATCATCAATCCTCGAGGCCTCATTCTCCTTTCCAACGTCTTGGACCAGCTTTGCATAAGCTTCTCGAGCCTTCTTCTCTTGAAAACGTGTAATAGGTCCATCTCGAATAATAATAGGATCCTTGGGATTGTGAATGCGTGGCTGATCATCTTGGAGTGCATCAGGATGTATGCCAAAGGAAAAGCTGAACAAAAATTGCAAGAACCAAAGGAAAAATAAAGTGACTACCTGAGAGATTGATTGAAGAAAGTGATCGGAAACTCGACCTATAAATATCGGTCGGAATCTTCATAGAATGGTCGGAAACATCGAAAATGGCCGGAATGATCTTGCTACGTCGCCGGAATTTCTTTCGCTATGGAAACAGGTTTGCGGAAAGTGTTTAAGGGTTGGAGTATCTCCCTTTATATAGGCTGAGAGGGGAAATCTGATGGTCAAAGCCAAATGATCCAATGGTTCAGATTAGAACGCTCTTTTCAAATTTCAAATTTTGAAAACGCATTATGGCAAGGTTATTGAAACATCCCAGCCAATCAGAGCTCGAGACTCTTCACATCAACCATCACATCAGTTACAGAATCGAGGCGATGCTTTGTGTCACATACTCAACAGTTACATCTGACACAACCAGGTCGGCCCCATCAGGAGGCCTCACTCCGCCAACAAAAAGACCGTTCACTTAATAGAGCGGCACCAAAATACCGTCCGCTTAATAGAGGCACCGAAAGACCGTCTGCTTAATAGCACGGCATCATAAGACTGTCCGCTTCATAGTGGGGCACCCCGGCTCGTGGTCTGTATTGTGCAATCCAACAATAAGTCGTTTAATGACATAAAAGCTGTAAAAGACCGACTTTAAGTATGGAATCCAGGCGATCCGCCACATAGCAAGCCACCACGGTATTTCTAGGTGATCGATCAGCGAGCAAACTTTACTCCCCTCCTAACATTTCATTAAAATGTTTAAGGCACGGAGTAGGGGGCCATTGATACTCCTAAACCGTAATATTTCCCGTGGATCCTTATATGGGTCTATCTTGCAGCCTCAGAAGTGGTTAAAGCCCCCGTCACATGGAGTCCGCATTTATGTAAGACGGATTGAGGCTGGGTATGTAGGAGCCCGCTCGAGATCTTTCGGACCACCTCTCATGGCGCGGAGTGAAACCAGGAGGTCAGACCACTTTGCCCTCAGACCAACAAGTCCAACTTCAGTTCGAGCCGGTATTATCAGGTGATCAAGCTACTCCATGGGAATGAAAAGACAGAGACTCAGCAAATGGCCAAGTGTATTGGGTCCGCCTTACTCAAGACCGCTAAACACCCAGCTGGATTAATTAGTGTCGAATTGTACTTCATTATGTCTCATTTTCATCAGCTTAATCCTAATCAGTCGCTCGCCTATATATAAAGGCTCAATGTAATATTCATACAAGGTTAATAATAGAATACACAGGCAAACTCCACCAAGTTTATCACTCTCACTCCTTTTATTTTCAGGCCACCGTGAAAGCATTACTACCACTGTGCACCACCTGAAAACACTCATTTTCTTAGCCAGATATCCACCATAAAACACTGCTATTTACACCGTGATAATTCCGACATTATCACTTCTGTTTGATTCACACTTGTTGTTAACAACTGCGCTTAATCAAACAGTACCTTGGTTTTGAGTTACATTGGCTTTATCACAATTTGATTAATTAGCTTTCTTCAAGCCCAGTGTTAACTATTTTTATCATAATAACTTAATCACTCATTTATCTGAGGTAAATAACACTAGGAAATAATCGACTAAGATAGCTTCTGCCTTAGTTGCTTAGTACTTGTGTTTAAATATCGAAAAAGAGTTTAAATTTCACCCAACGCTCTATTCACCCCCCTTAAAGTGTTTGTTTGCGCATTATTGATCCAACATGAATAGAAAAACCGAGCTCCCCAATCACATGCCAGTTTCCCATCTTAGCCCAATGGCGGTCATTCTCAATGCTCTAGCAGGGAATGGAATAGTCATTCAACTACTGGGCAAGCCTCAAAAAGAAGGTTGGATTTTGCTCGCCTCGGACCCAGGCATGATGAACGTGTCGTGGCCCTAGATTGGGAGAGTATCGAGCATCCGTCTGCTCCCCACAATGTGAAAGCAAGATTAGAACTGCAAGGCGAATCTTACTATCGGTCAAGGAGATTGCGGTTGGTAAACGTTTCTAAGCACTCCGCCACATCCACACTCCTAGATCAGGTCTCCAGACTCCAAAGGCATGTTAAGGACCTGAAAAAAGCTAAAAATGGAAAGGAGGACAACCCATCTTGGCGAACAAGCATCCTCGATGATCGGATTCCGTATACAGCAGCAGAAGGGGTTCTCTGTCATACCTTCCAAAGTGACGCAATATCCACTTGTCCATATGATACACTTTTCACAATTCAGAGTAAGGTCTCCCTGGTGACAATTAATCATTCCCCACGGTGCATCGTTTTTTAGGCACCATGCAGGACAAGGCAACATCCTGGATCCGCAACCTTCCGCCCAAGTCAGTATACACTTGGTCCGACCTGCAAACCAAATTCATTGCCGAGTTCAAGTGGCCAGGTCAGCCCAAGAAATCACAGGACGACTTATATGAAATCCGGCAAGATGCAAATGAATCGATTCGAAGTTACTACGAGTGATTCATTAAGATTTATGAGCTGACAAGGGGTCTAAGTGATGAAGTAGTCATGACTAGCTTTCAGAGCGGCCTGGAAAAAGGAGTACTTAAAGCCGAGCTCTCTATCCGCTGGCCGGAAAACCTTCACGAAGTGCTCTTCGTCGCCAGGAAATGTAGCGCATCTGAGCCCGCACCGTCGTCGTCAAACAATGCCAAGGTTAAGGCTTATCCCAACCCGTCTATGGAGGGTTCCAGTTAAAACCTAGATTTTAAAAACCCCGAGAATTAAAGAAAAACATTACATGCCCTTCAACACGTCGATTGAGTAGATTATGAATGAGGTTAGGAACAAGCTGGCCGGTTAAGCCCGATCCACGGGGTGAACGTGACATGACCAAGTATTGCGATTTACATCAGGATCATGGTCACACCACAGATTGATATCACATTTTCAAGAGAGAGATTAATAAGCCGATTGCTCGTAGAGCCATATACAGATTTAAGCGAGACAGGGATAACGCTGCTTGATATACGGAAACCCGAATCCGGATCCGATCCATAATTGGATCATCAGATCTGATTCTCAGCACTGATCGAGACACTCGATCATGCACAACAGAAGCTACGAATAAATTCGCATTCGATTTTACCATGATATGATTCACATAAATAATTAATACAACTATGAGCAAGTTGAAGATTTACCTAATTAAAGAGGAATAGTAAATCGACAGATGGAGAAGCCGCAGTCTTCCGATTGTATCTCCTAGCGACAACAGGTGGATGTCGATCCTCGCCGTAGAACCTCTTCGAATATGCCCAAGAAAAACCATTCGCGTGTCAGGAGCCAACCCGGGGACCATGGACCTATAACCAGTAGCTACAATAAATTAAATAAAATATTCATCGAACATAATATTTCTACTCAACTTATTAATTTCGGAATTACGCCACCATAAATCCAAAACTGAACTCTATCGATTATAGATATAACTTATTCTCAAAACGTTGAGTCGATAAGTGTCCATTAATATAATCATTACATACAGACTAACCCTCCATAGACTATCCGTAACGAAGCGAGATTATTTCCATAAACCTTCTTCACTACATCTTATCATTATTTACCATTAACCCACTAGTGATCAATTAGTTTATAACCAATACGAACTCCGCGGATCAATCAGTTTCTAGGATTAACAAATAAGGGGATTGTCTTTCTACTTCCCACAGGAAGGAATAGATTCCATTCTGTGAGACACACACTCCTCACTCATTCCAGAATAGTGCCAATGTGAAAGTGATTCGGACCGCGCCTCTTAGCGATCCTTAACAAACACATCAAACCCTATCCTGAAACAAGTAGGAGCATGCAATCACTTCAGGATTAAGGTTAATCCATATATGATCATCTTGTGATTTAATAAGATTGCTCAATCATGGAAGTATATGAGAAACGCAGATTAAATCGGTCCAGTCCTATATGACTACATCATATATAAATGCCCCACTTAGATAACCAATATCGACGGTCCGGATAAGACGGTCACACCATAAAGTGTTCTGGGCACATTAATTGTTTTAATCAATAGACCCCATACTTTGATTAAGTTCACCACGGACTAATCGTTCAAGTGTATCACCATAAACTCATTCTTCATGTGTGACACACACTAAGTTATATGGCTACATACGATACGACTTGGGGTTTTTAGTAGTGTATTAAATATAAGCACAAAGAAAATAATAAGATGAAATAAAATATGTCATTTATTAAATAAAAAACAATTACATAAATTGTCTTTCGGGCTCTACACCTAACAAACGCTAATCGAGGCAATCCCGTAGCTCTTCAGAATATGAGAGAAATTCATTTTATCTTAGAACAACCCCCCGGAAACAGTCCGGGGAAAAGTCAGATATTCTCTGTTAACAAGAGCTTTGAGAAACCAAATATCCTGTGCGGGTCCGAGCATGAAATCTCGTTCACCCATAGCGAGCTAATTGATATACCTGACGCTTTTGATTTGCCAAATTTCATGTTGACTTCAGTTAACGATGCCTTTGTACAACGCATTCTGATAGACACGAGAGCATGTAGAGACATCTTGTACTATGACTACTTCAAATAGCTTGGCTTCCATGATTCACATCTCAAACCGCACCATGGTACTATAGAGGGTTTCACCAATGACAAAGTACAAGTCAATGGCGACATCAATCTTCAGGTCCAGATGGGAGACTGCGAGCCTTACAGAACTTAAAAGGTAAACTTCCTCGAAGTCGACCTTCATATAAACTACGACATGATCTTGGGAATCCCGGCCTTAAGGCAATTCCAAATGGTCATCCCTATCCAACATCAGAGGGCCAAGTTTGATGCTGGTAACAAAGTGGGATGGCAGTCAGTTGGCCTCAGAAGATACTACAGTATATCCGAAAATCTTGATCTGAGCTGCCAGATCGAGACAAAAAGGGCCCAAATCTAACATACAATGGTTTTTGCAGGGTCTAGTCATGTGAACAAGGTTCGATAATTCGCTCCCACTGAGATTGAATATGAATTAGTTCAAGTCAGAGATGAGCCAAATTTTACTACCGAAGGCGAGCTTATTGAGGTCATTATAACTGAGGTTTATCTGGATTAGAAAGTTAAGAATGGAGCCCATTTATACGATCTGGAAAAGAAAGTGCTCATCTCCCAACTTAAGACGCTTTTGCATGGGTTGCGACGGACATGAGAGGGGTCGAGCCCGAGATCAAACTGCATCATCTTAATGTCGATACAACTTTCAAGCCAATACAACAAAATTCTAGACAATTCTCAAAAAATAGTCCACTTTAAAGGTTGAGATCGACAAGCTTCTGCAAGTAGGCATCATCAAAGAGCTCGCCTATTAGACATGGCTATCTAACTTGGTAATGGTCAATAAGCATAATAGAAAGTGATGGATGTGCTTCGACTTCACAGACATCAACAAGGCATGCCTCAAAGATCCTTACCCTTTTTCCGAGGATTGATGTTGGACTCAATTTCCGGGTTTGAAATGCTAAGCTTTCTCGATGCATACTCTAGATATCATCAAGTCAAAATGGTCGACTGTGACAAAGTGATGACAGTCTTCAGAGCAGCTGGGGGACTATACTATTATGAGATGATGCCATTCGAGCTGAGGAATGCCGGCTCGACATATTAGAAAATGGTTTATTGGTCTTCAGCTCGCAGATCGGCAAGAACATGGAGGCTTATATAGATGATATGGTCGTCAAGTCATCCCGCCAAGGTTACAACGTAGATATCCAAGAAACCTTCGAGAACATTAGAAAACACTCGATGAAGCTTAATCCGGCCAAATGTGTGTTTGGTGTCCAGGAAGGAAAGTTTATTGGATTTATGGTAGCCATCAGAGGATGCCAATCCTGATAAAATAAAGGCACTGTTAAACATGAAACAACCAACCTGCATTATAGAGGTGCAGAGGCTGAATGGAAGAATCATCGTTTTGGGAAGATTCATCTCTAAGTCCGCTAAAAAGTGCCTGCCTTTCTTCGATATCCTTAAGAGCGACAAAATATTCACGTGGAACGAAGAGTGCACTCAAGCCTTCCAAGCTCTCAAAGACAACATTAGGAAGCCGTCTTTTCTAGTTAGCCCTGTGATTAGTTATTTTTGTACCTGACGGCCTCGACCAAGTTGTTGCCGCCGTTCTTGTCAAAGAGACCGGCACCGTCCAAAACCCCGTTTACTATGTAAGCAAACCTCTCACTCCGGTGGAGAGCCATTATTTTAATATAGAGAAGTTGGCCTACTCGCTTGTTGTTGAAGCCCGCAAATTAAGGGCTTATTTTTCTTCACATACAATCAATGTTTGACAGATAGTCTGTTGCTCCAAGTATTGCACAAGCCCGACCTTTTAGGTCGTATTCTTCAATGGGCAATCGAACTAACAGATTTCGACATCCATTATCAACCTTGAAAAGCGATCTACGCCCAAGCCATGGCCAACTTCATCGTCGAGACTAGTTTTAGCGCAGTGCAGTCCGATCCGCAACCCCACCCAAACAAAATTCTATCTCAACCTCAGCGCCCACAAGACCAAGTCATTGCTGGCAAATTTACATTCACGGAGCATCTAGCAAAAGTGGGCGTGGAGCCGATATTATTCTAGTCAAACCGGGAACTACGAAAGAAATTGAAAAAGCTCTGAGGTTCTAATTCCCGCTTCAAATAATCAGGCCGAGTATGAGGCTGTCATTGTAGGCCTCGATCTTGCCAAAGTAACGAAGGATGAAAATGTTGAGGTTTTTAGCGACTCTCAACTTATCGTCAACCAAAACTCAGGTAAAACAAGATCCTATGTCAATACCTCGAGATCGCCAAACGCCTGAAAAGTGGCTTCAACTACTGTGAGTTCATCAGAATCATCCGAGAGGATAACATGCGGGCAGATTATATGTCCAAATTATCCTAAGAAGAAGAAATCCGTGACCCTAAAGTGGTAGTTGAATACCTCGCCGAGCCCACTATCAATCGGGCTAAAATAATGGACATAGAAAGAACATCGACATGTTGGGTAAATGAGATTAAGGACCACCGCGGGACGGGCTCCCAATCTGCTGAGGAAATTCGAGCCTACGCTCTGCGGAAAAGGGCAGCGTGATACACCATCGTTAACGGAATCTTATATAGGCGATCCTATACTAAGCCCTTACTACGGTGTGTCTGCCCCGAGAAGACAGCGAGGATCTTAGACAAAGTCCATTTTGGTGTGTGTGGAGGCCATCCCGCCAGCCGCACCATTAGCCAGAAAATCATCTTGGCGGCCTATTACTGGCCGTCACTCTCAAAAGACGCCTAAAAATACGCACAGATCTACGATAAATATCAACGGTTCACCGATATAATGAGGCTCCCATTAGTCGAATACGGAATCGTTATATCCGTATGACCTTTCGACATGTGGGGGCTCAATCTCATTCGCCTATTCCCAAAAGCCCGAAGTAGTTATCAATATGCCATAGTAGCGGTCGACTATTTCACCAAATGGGTCGAGGCCAAAGCCTTGGCAAAAATCACGATGAAAGACACGGTATACTTCATGCATGATCATATCTGGATACGATTTGGAGGTCCGCGAGCTGTGGTGTCTGGCCATGGCCCTCAATTCAAGGAGCAATTCACACAATTCTGTGAGGATCACAACATCAAACACTGCCAGTCGTCCGCCTCATTCCCTCAAGAAAATGGTCAAGCAAATAGAACAAACAAACAGGTTCTTAAGATGCTGAAGAAGAATTTAGATGAGAAGGTTGGTAGATGGGTTGACGAGCTCCCAGCCGTGTTATGGGCTATCCGAACTACCTTCAAAAAGACAATAAGTGAAACCCTTTTCGCCTTGACTTATGGTTCGGAAGCCATTGCTCCACTTGAGATGGCCATGCCGAGTCTCAGAGTATCGCACTACGATGAGATCGCTAATCAGCTTAATAGACAGCTCGACCTAGACCTCTCTGAATAAAAAAGGCTACAGGCCTATGACCGACTCTTAAGTTATAAGAAACTTGCCAAGTGACTGTTAGATGTAATATCGTCGGATCAATCATAGATTGACCCGATTACCCAGCGGAATGCATCAGATCTAGATCTAAACGAAACAAAGAAAATAAATTAAAGATCTAACTACAAGGGGTTTAGGAGCCTACCTTTTTATGGTGCTTAACTCCAAGAACGAAAGATCTCCAAGAACACGTGTTTGAGCAGCCACAGTCTTCCAATGTGTGTCTCCCAGTAACACAAAGTGGATGGTGTTTCCCGCCGCCGGACCTCATTGATATGCTACCGGAATAATCCCGAAGATTATCCCAACTCGAAACCCGAAGTACTTGGTCGAAAATTTTCAACCCAAGTACTAGTCAATATGGCGTGTTTTTTCATTGTCAAAAGGCTTGGGAGAACTCTGTTTATATATGAGAGTAATCATTGTCCGCCAAGGATTTAATAATTAAGAGATAATTATTAGATTAATCCTTATTCCAAATAAAAGATAAATAAAATGATTATCCCAAACAAATTAGGATAAATCATATTATTATCTAATATTCCATGAATTATCAATTAACAAATAAAAGATAAATCACACATTAAATAATTATCCAAGAAAACTAATTCCTTGATGATTAAATAATACATAAAATGGCGCCACCTTTTATTAAAAAAAAAAAAGGTTCACACGCATTTTTTACAACACCTTGGGCCGAGTCCATGAAAAATTTCTTTTCCATGTATTTAATTATCTAGTCCAACTAAACAATTAATCCACATATCAATTAAATAGCCCAATCCACTATTTAATTAAAATTGAGGTGCAACGACGAGAAACCTATATGCTATATTAGGAGCCACGCCGGGGACCATGGACCCATATTCAGTAGCTATAATAAATCGAATAAAATTATTCATCGATGAGAATAATTATATCCAACCTATTAATTCGGGATTACACCACCATAAACCCGAAACTGAACTCTATCGAATATAGATAACTTACACTCAATTTATGAGTCGAAAGCGTCCACTGATATAATCATTTCATACGGATAAATCCACCACTGACTGTTCACTTCGATTCGGGATATTTCCGTAAACCCTTCTCGAAACATATTATCCTTATTTACCATTAACCCCCTAGTGATCAATTAGTTCATATCCAATATAATATTAACTCGGCCGATCGATCAGTTTCTAGGGTCAACAAATAAGGGAACTGTCTGTCTACTTCCCGAGGGAAGGAATGGATTTCATATCTGTGATAGCACCGACTACTCACTCATCTTAGAATAGAGCCAACGAGAAGTGTTGGACCACATACTGCGAAGTGATCCTTACTAACACATCAAACCCTACCCTAGTCTAAGCAATAAATGCAGATCACCTCAGATTGAGATTAATCCATATATGATCATCTTGTGATTCGATAAGACTTCTTGATTACGGAATTATATCGAGAACTCAAATCAAATCGGTCCAGCCCTATATGATCATCATCATATATAAATGACCCACTAGGTACCCTATTACCGACAGTCCGGATAAGACTGTCACACCGTAAAGTGTTATGGGCGCATTAATAGCAAATTAATAATGAGACCCGTACTCAGATTAATAAATGCTACGGACTAAGTTAATTTAAGTACATCTCAGTAACTCAATCCTCTTGTGTATAGCCATACACTGAGTTATGTGATTACATAAACGAGGTACTTAGGGTTTTCAGTAGTGTCTTAATTATAAGCATACATGCATGTAATAAGATGATTTATTAATTCTATCCTAAAACAATTATATAATTGGCTTTCGGGCACTATACCTAACAATCTCCCACTTGCACGAAAGGCAAGTGGATTAATTGTTTTAGAGCACACCCTTTATATCTATATCTACAACATTCTCCCACTTGCTCAAAACAAGTGAGACATATCCCCAAGAGTCATACACTCCAAGCGCATCTTAGTAATTCACATTTCCAAGTACGACTGGAGTATGCCGCCGTAGGGTAGGTCAGTGACCCGGCGCGTACTTAAAACTGAACACCATGTGACTTGGTACACTAATCATGTAGGTTGGCGGCTGGAGTCAATCTTTGGGATCGAAACGTCGCCTTTCCATCTAATCCGGTGGTACGATATCAACATGCCTTTGATTCAATACTGAGGACGAAATCGACTTAACGATCATCCTTAATCTGACCTAAAGTCAGAATTAGTGTCATCACTTATATTCTAGTTTGCACCTGAATATACTAGCATATTATTCCACATTCTCCCAAAGATACTTGAGGATTCACTAAACATCCCATTTCGTATTCATCCTCAGGTTTAGATAACCATTCCTGAGAGGTAGGGTAGACTACATCGTTGAATGTTGCATAAATGCAAGAATATCTTAACCAGGTGAATGTATAGGATTGCCAATGATCGATTCTCGAGATTATGAGCGAATCAAATCCTTAAGAATGAATCCCGATGGCATGTCAGACCCTGACTTCGGATAACACACCCATGTTGTTTCCAACTGTTTCAGTGTAAGCATTCACAAACACTAATCTACATACTACTTTACTAATATTGATGCCCAGTCTACGAAAGACTTATCAACATTCTGGTCAAGTCCACATATTAAAATATATGACTTTGAAATGACCTAGAGGTTTCCTTTAATCCCAAAGGATATAAGCTATGGCAGGCATCATGCTAAAGGTTCTTTCTGAATAAATTAAGATACCGTTAGTCTCGCAAAAAGGTCTTAGGGAATCACCCCTATTTTCTGCTTTGTAACGAATCCGTTATTTGTTCTTAGCTAAAACCCTTCTGTTCTGAATGAATTCAGATTCCGTTGTTAGGCAAGAAAGTCTTAGGGAATCACCCCTATTTCCCGCTTTCTGACGAAATCAAGCATGACTTAGTGGTGAGAGAGATCACGGTCTGGTTAACTCTCTACCTTTTAGGGAATCACCCCTAAATTACTTAGCTTTACGGTGAAAGTTAATCTTTCCTATTCATTCTACTCTTCTTCATGTAGTTCCAATTACTCCCACTGGGCCTGAGATACTCAGGTGGTTCTACAAGAGTTTCAACAGAACTGGAGTATCAAACTCCATTCACAGGGTCATGGCTTTTAAACCAACCTCTATGATCAGGATCCTACACAGCCCACAAAGGACTATAGGTCATCAATCTACCCTATAGACCATAAGGTCCTACAATGGGTAATGGACAAACCATACACCCACTGCGTTCAGGGTGGATTGATATACTGATCTAGTTTAGTAGTTCTTATTAGTGTTATCACCAACTGCCGGTGTTGGATGTGGACTAAACACATCAGTTAGTAACATCTTGAGTACAAATACTTCAAGATCTAAGGTTTTTATTTATAGACTCTATCAGACCGAGTTTGACAGTATAACCTTCATTCTCTGATTTTACGAGTTTTATAAACAACCTTTACTCAATGCATTAAGATATTTCACGACCTGAACGTGTACGCAAAATTTCCAGCCCTACCTTCAAGCACTAAATGCTAAATGTCTATATTTACGGAAGTGGGGTGAACCGAATTCACTCCTTATCCACAAATGCGTAGGCATCTTTTAGGTAGACTTCTCGTTTTTTAATACAACCGTTATTTTGCAACCAATAACTTAAATGAGTTCAGCAGCGTATCGTAGCACATCAATAACAATGTAAGGCAAATTTGTGGTGTATCCCTTAGTGAAAACATTTCACTAGGAGGCAAGCCGAGCATCAGTCCCGAAGACTACGCAATAACCTAGTTCTGAGTATGGAATACTCTATCTCTGGTGAAATCAGAGATTTCCTCCAAATATTTTGGATAAACTTACGGAGTTTCAAGTAGTTATCAGACAATATGTCACTACTCAGAAGCTCCCACTAGCTTGTGTCTTTCATATGACCCCGAAGGTCAATATGAACAAGCTATGTAACTTCTTTGAATCTATTACCCTTTCCCGATTGAAAGGAAACTTAGGCATTGTTCCTTTGAGACAGTGTTCCTTTGACTGGGAGATAGGAATCACCCAAAGCCAGTCTTCAGATCTTGTCTTTAGGGAATATGCACTAATTAATAGAAAAGAAAGAAGCGTTTATCGAAATACGGAAACCATTTGCGTTTATATTGTTTTAAGATGCGTTACTAATACCTTTTCATCAATGCTTAGTGGTTCTGACTTTATCAAACAAAAGTCTGAGTCTTAGGTTCGTGCTACGAATGTTATATTTATCGTCAATAAGACAAACAAATTATCCTATTGAAAATGAATATTTTCGTTCCAACGAATCCGAAAATAGAAAATGAATTTTCTGTGATACTCAAGAATTGAATCCGAGATTCATTTCCATATATCACTCCCACTAGTCTATCTGAAATAACTGCCCGTTGTCTATTTTATTTATCGTTTAATGCAAATCTACCTAGTTCTTCCAAAGAACTTTAGCATTCGAGAAAATTGCTAGGATGCATTGGTCAGTGATCCGAAATCACTTTCCTTATCCTCTAATTTTCAGTTTATTAATTTTTCGGTTTAGCCTTAAAACTACTTAGTTTAGGCGACTAACATGTATAAACGTTCTTTCTCATTCTCGACTTTCCTTAGATGGAAACAGTCTTGAACTAGCAGTTCGTTTGAGTAGACACTACTCTTGAATTGTGGGATGTTCAGTGTTACTTGCTTGAACTATCGATTTTTCTAATCGTCAAATCATAAGACCAAAGCTCCCACTAGTTTATCGGTTCCAAATACCGTCTAACTAGCAACACTTTGTATTTATGATTTTTCAAAGATTAGAACATCACCTAGAACTAAGCTCCCACTAGTTTATCAGTTCCAAATACTGTCTAACTAGCAATGCTATGTTCATGATGTTTCAAAGATTATAAAATCTCAGAACTAAGCTCCCACTAGTTTATCAGTTCCAAATACTGTCTAACTAGTAACGCTTTATTCTTCTTTTTCCAATGAATGGAAAAACTCTTGTGCAGTCCATTACACATTTCTAATGATTCAGAAAAACAACAAATCATAAGGCTAAGGCTCCCACTAGTTTATCGGTTCCAAATACCGTCTAACTAGCAACGCCTTATGTATATGATTTTCCAATTTTTCAATTTAGAAATTTGTTGTGTAATTACACTTTTAAAATTCACTAAATGATTTTTATATGATAGTCCTATGTCATCTTTTGTAAACTAAGTAAGGTCGTCTCTCGTTCAACATGAGTGACACCCTGTTAGTAATATCATCCGCAACGGAAGCGATTTAATGGATCTAGATCTATAATATACACGTAATAAAATAACTAGATCTACATCTGCAAGGGGGTTGTAGATCATACCTCTTGGATCTCAAAATCCAAGTTGAAGAACCGCAATAGGATGAACGAAGGAAAGCGTGAAGAGCACCACGATCTTCCGTACGTGTGATCCAAGCAACTCCCGGTGGAAGGAAATTCTCGACTCGAACCCTTCCGATATGCTACCCGGAAAAATCTCCAAGATTTTCCCCTTGTCTCCCCTTGGCCGAAATTTTCCTTCTCCTCTCTAAGAGGTAGAAGTCGAAAATTACATGTGTTCTTTGGCTTGGGAGAACTCTCTTTATATAGGAGAGTAAAACTTAGCCTCCAAGGATTTAATAATTAATACAAAATCAATTATAATAATCCCATTAAATAAAAGATAATCCCAAAATATTCTAGAACAAATCTAGAATAATCTTTATCTTTATTTCTTACCATAAATATTTATCCAATAAATATTTAATGCACATGTCTTATTAATCACAAGAAAACTAATTTCTTGTTCATTAAACATGCCTTGGGGTCGAAAATCATCATTGACCTAGTCAATATGATTTATTTCCACACACACAATAATTGGGCCAAGATTATGGAAAATGTCTTTTCCACATATTTAATTATTTAGCCCAACTAATTCAATAGCCCACTAAACAATTAATTCACATATCGTTTTAATAAAGTCCAACGAGAACTAAATTAATATTATTAAGATTCGACGTCCGAGAATAGCTATGCTATATTAGGAGGCACGTCGGGGACCATGGACTAATAATCAGCGGCTCCGATAAATCAAATAAATAATTATAGAATAATTATATTCGATAAATCAATCACAGGAATATGCCACCATAATCCCGTGACTGCACTCCTTCGATTATGAGATTATATTTATCTGCTCACGAGAATAATAATAAGCGTCCATTGATATAATCATTACATATGGATTAATCCTCCATAGACTGTTCATTCTAAATCGGGAAGTTACCGTTAACCCTTTTTAGAACCTCTTATCCTTATTTACCATTAACCCCTAGTGATCAATTAATTCATACAACTCACCGGTGATCAATCAATGTGATATGAACTCGCGCGATCGATCAGTTTCTAGGATTAACAAATAAGGGGAACTGTCTATCTACTTCCATAAATAGAAGGAATGGATTCCGTATCTGTGATAACAATACGACTACTCACTCAATCCAAAGATAATGCCAAGATGGGGTAATTCGCACCACAGACTCGGTGTAATCCTTAACCGTCAAGTCAAACTTCATACCGATTCAAGCGCTTGACTCGTGATCACCTCGAGATTAAGATATATCCATAAATATGATCATCCATTGATTCGATAAGACTTCTCGATTACGGAATTATATCGAGAACTCTAATCAAATCGGTCCAAATTTCTATATGATATATCTATCATATATAAATGCCCCATTAGGTTCTCTTAACCGAAAGTCCGGATAAGACAATCACACCAACTCGTGTTCTCAGCGCATTAATAGCACGTTAAAGAGAGACCCGATACTCTCGATTAACTTCACTACGGGCTAATTGTGTTTTAAGTACATCTTCACTAACTCAATCCTCCCGTGTATATACCATACACTGAGTTAAGTGATTACATAAACGATATACTTTAGGGTTTTCTGTAGTGTAATTACTATTGTCACATCGGTGAATATGAGAATAATAAATATGAATAACAATATCATTTCATTTATTAAATAAAACAATTACAAAATTGTCTTTCGGGCATCACACCTAACAATCTCCCACTTGCACGAAAGCATGTGATTAATTGTTTTAGAGCACACCCTATTATTTAAAATACAACAAACTACATCTCCCACTTGCTCTAAAGCAATGGAGACTCATCCCGTATTCTAGTACCCACTAAGCATGTCATAACCATTTCAGATTCCAAAATACACTCCGAGTATGCCGTCGTAGGATAGGTCGTTGACTCGGGAGTACCTACATCTAAATGTCATGGGTCTTAATGATTAGTCGGGTTGTCGGCTCGAGACGATCCGTAGAATCGAAACGTTACCGGTCCATCAAATCATGTGGTACTGAGTAAACACTGAGCCCGAGATCGACTTAACGATCATCCTCAATCGACTTAAGTCAAAAATCAGTGTATCACACATATCCAGGTTCACACATGAATATGTCCGCATATTGTTCCTCGTTCTCTTCAAGATACTAAAGGACATACTAAACTTGCTTTGTTAACCGCCGAATCTAAGATTCGATCAAAGTTGACGTTCAATAACCTGACCATCTCTTACTAGAAAGAGAATCTATCCCATTTCTCTTGATCCAAGATTTAGAGAGTCATTCCCGAGGCATAGGTAGAACTTCCTCGTTGAATGTTGCATACACAGATGCATCATCTTAACCAATAAGATGGATGGGAAACCAAAGGATCGATTCTAATGAATTCGACCGAGTCAAACTCTTAAGAATGTTGTCCAAATCTCATTGCGAGAATTGTGGCATTGTCGGTCGACTTGAGATAACACACCCATGTTGATTCCAACTGGTGCGGTGTTATCCTTCACAAACACTAATATATATATTCACTCATGTACTAAAATTGATATCCGGTCTACAAAAGAATTATCAATATTCTGGTCAAATCCACATATTGTAGAAATATATGACTTCCAGTGACCGAGAGGTTTGCTTTTTATCCACAAAAGGACATAAGCCTTGACAGTCATCCTGTCATAAGTTCATAAGGCAATACCCTTTTGTTCCGAATGAATCCAGACTCCGTTTGTTTGGCAAGAAAAATCTCAGGGAATCACCCCTATTTTCTGCTTTTGAACGAAATCATGCAATACCAAACTCATTCTACTCTTTTCCGTGTAGATCCAATTACTCCCACTGGGCCTGAGACGCTCAGGTGGTTCTACAAGAGCATGAACAGAATTGGAGTACCGAACTCCATTCACAGGGTTATGGCTATTAAACCAACCTCTATTATCAGAATCCTATACTGCTCACAAAAGAGCCATAGGTCATCAATCGATCCTCAGACTACAAAGTCCGCCGAACCCGTAATGGGTAATGGATAAACCATACTCCCACTACATTCTGGGTGGATCGAAATTCTGATCTAGTTTAGTAGTATTTAGTGTTATCACCAACAACCGATGTTGGATGTGGTCTGATTTTAATCAGTTAGTAACTACCTTGAGTAAACGTACTTCAAGGTTTAAGGTTTTACTGTTCATAGACTCTATCAGAAAGGACGCAACAGTATAACTGTCCCTTCCCGATTTCAAGAATCTTATAACAAACCTTTTTCTCAATGCTACAAGATATAGAACGATTGGTCACTGACCGAACGTGTTCGCGAAATTTCGCACCTACCTTCAAGCACCGTGTGCTAAAATGCTTATATTTATGGAAGTGGGGTGAACCGAATCCACACCTTATCCGTAAATTCCAAAGCATATTCTAGGTAGACTTCTCGGTCTTACATTTCAACGTAAACCGTTATTTCGCTTCCAATATCTTTATTGAGTTAAGCAGTGTATTGTAGCACATCTAAAAAATATATAAGGCAATTTAACGGTTTCTCACTTAGTGAAAGCATTTCACTATGAGGCGGGCCGAGCATCGTCCCTAGGACTATGTGATGGCCCATTTACGAGTATAGAATACTCTATCTCTGATGAAAACAGAGAAACCTCAAAATATTTTGGATAAACTTACCGGAGTGTTTGAATAGTTATCGGACAAGAAGTCACTACTGGAAGCTCCTACTAGCTCAGTATCTTTCATCGCACCCGAAGGTCGTCATGAACAAGCTATGTTACTTCTTTATATCCATTATCCTTTCCCGATTGAAAGGAAACTTAGTCATTGAACCTTTGAGACAATATAACCAGATCGGGAGAGGAGGAATCACCCCGAGCCGCCTTGAGTCTTGTCTTTTAGGGACTATGCACTAACTATGGAATATGAAGAAGCGTTTATCTAAATATAGAAACCAATTGCTTTTAATAGTTCTTAAGATGTGTTTTATATACATATTTCAGCAGTTCTAAGTGGTTTTTGACTTTATCAAACAAAAAGTCCGAGTCTTGGATTCGTACTACAAATGGTATATTCACTTTCTATACGACAAACAAATTATCGAATAGAAGGTAAATCCATTCGTTCCAACGAATCTTAAACAGAAAATAAATTTTCCACGATATCCAAGGATTGAACCCGAGATTCATTTCCTTATATCACTCCCACTATTCTAGCTAAAATTAACTGCCCGTTGTTTACTCTTTTAATCGTTAAATGCACTGCTACCTTGTTCTTCCAAAGAACTTAGCTCGAGAAAATCACCAAGGATTCATAGGTTGGTGATCCAAAATCACTTTCCTTATCCTATGATTTTCGCTAATTAATTTTCGGTTCAAATTTTTAAAGTTTTCTCGCTTTAGGTGACTAACACTTTTAGACATATTCACCCATTCTTGACTTTCCGTGAATGGAAATAGAGTCTTGAACCAAATTCGTTTGAGTAGACACTACTCTTGAACCGTGGGATGTCTATTTCGAGTGTTACTCGTCGAGACTTCTCGGATTTTCTAATATACCGAAAAAACAACAAATCATAACATTAAAGCTCCCACTAGTTTATCGGTTCCAAATACCGCCTAACGAGCAATGCTTTATTTTTATGAATTTCCGATTTTTTCGATTAGAAAATCTTTCGTACATAGTTCTATTGTTTCGGAAAAACAACAAATCATAGAAACTCCCACTAGTTCATCGATTCCAAATATCGCCTAACTAGCAACATTTCATGACTTTCCGGTTTTCAATTAGAACGATTACGTGTGTAGTCGATTACACTTTTCTAATGTTCTAGAAAAACAACAAATCATAAAGCTCCCACTAGTTCATCGATTCCAAATATCGTCCAACTAGTAACACTTCATGATTTTCCAATTTTTCAATTAGAAAATTACTCGTGTAATTACTATATACTCAAAATTCACTAGAAGAATTTCAAAGTCCAAAGTCACCTTTAAACTAAGTTTGTCTTCCGTTTGACAGAATGACACTAGTGACATACCTATATGTCACTTTGGTTTTAAAAGGCTTAAGAGAAAATATCTCTTTCAAAATTAATTGCATTATCGATTAACTAGTTCAACGTCCCTAGTTACTTTCCACTTTTTAACAAAGTCAATACTAGTCAATTAATTTTTTTAAGCAATTTAGTAAGGGATATAATGCTGTAAATAAAATGACATGTATTAATTCAAGTTTAACACTACTATATTTTATTTTAGGAATTTTAAACTAAAATTAAGTCTACTCTACCATTCCAAGGTTTTAACCTCGCATCTCAGTGCCGCCGAAGGGTAGGTCAAAGAGATGACGGTTAAATCGAGACAATCTCATCAATGAATAACTTGTGAGAATCAAACATCGCACGAGAATCGAACATCCCTTTATTCATTGACTACCTTCCTTTTTTAGCCTAGATATTTCCAAAAATATCCTTTATGAGTGTGACCTACTATATCGGATCTCTTAGGTACGCCCCGAGTGTGCCGTCGTAGGATAGGTCAGTGACCTGACGAGTACCCAGAAATCCTATCCTTTCGGAGACCAAGCCATGAATGTTGATAGGGGTGAACACCATCCGTAGGGGGACGAAATCAAAGCGCCGCGAGGCGTCACCCTTCTCTCACTTACTTGTATCTATAGTAGAGGCCGTGGGGTTGGCTGTCGCCTTCCCCGCTCCCACTCAATAATTTGGAAGTGGTGGTGGGTTAACTAACCACGTCTTTTTGATGTTAACATAAAAGTACATCAAATCAAGGATTCCGAATGGTGTCGGTAACGTAGGCAAGCCTACCCGTCCTATTCGTTGGAACATATGTGATGATCGGACGAAATCGGGTCAAGACAAATTTCATTGAGATAAGAAGGAATCACCCTCTCTGCTCTCCAAAGGTAGCTTAGTCTTGCCGGACCCCCGTGCATACATCACACTAGGAGGGTTAAGTCGGTCGAGCGAAGCTCAGTTGACCACCCAACCTATAGGCGAACCGTTTTTATCCAAGATTTATTGTTCTTTTACCATCATTCAATCTCGTAGACACTACGAATCGAAAACGTGATCTCGTTTGTGCTTTAAGGCGGTTCACCGAGAACACACACCGAAAGGCTTAACGATTTCATAACCCGTCCTCGGATCTTTAATTAGTTACTAAATTTATTAATTACCACGTATTAATTAAATTTCAACTAATTACACGAGTTTGTATACATGCCTATTTTAATTACCAAAATTAAAATTCTACATGTATCCATGGAGTGGATTTATGATATGATGCATGTCATGGCAATTCCGATTTTATATCTATTTTATGATCAAACACATAAAAAATAAAGTGCGGAAAATTTAAACACCGAGATGGATTGTTGGTACCCCCGTATCTAACCTATTAGAAAATAAATAACCAAAACCCTAACTAGGGTTTACTACTTTCTAACTAAATCTGCAGCTGTTCGAACTCTTCGACGATCGGCATACAAACGAACTCGGATCGGGACGAAACTTTCCAGATCTTATCTTCACTCCTTGAACTTCAATATGGACGGTTGGATCGGTGCTTTGACTTACCAATTTTCTCCAGTAAACCGCCAAACTTGCTGCTGAATCTGACTTTAACTGCACTGCATCAAGGACTTCTGAGGCAGATCGGGAATCGAGATGAATCCCGATCGACCTGAAATTTTTATGGTACGTCCAAAACTCCAAGTTGATAAATCTTAACGGTCGGATTTTCGTTTCAACGGTCCAAACTCTCCCAGAAAATCGAGGAAGTCACAGATAGTGTTTCTGTGAATCCTGCGTTTTTCTGTTACAGCAGCCTCTTCGCAGCATCAAACGGATATGGAAACGGACTCTGATCGACGCCAAAATTTTTGGAGTTGATACTCATCTTCTAATCTTGATTCTGACCGGAGGGATCTTCGTTTCAACGGTTCGATCAAAGGGAAAAGAAAAAAATACTAAACAGCTACTAAACAGATCTATTTTCTGGAAATTAAAGTTGCAATAAAAAAGAATTACATAAATTCCTATACTCATATGGACGAATTTTCATCGTTTATATGAGTTTACAATAGATCTAACGGGTAAACAGTGCCAACCCCAATCCATCCCTTCAACCACGACATTCATAAGCATAAAAATTAAACATATGCATCGGCCCCCAAAAAAATTGGGATAAAAAATCTACATTTTTACCACTCCTAGATCTATTATTTTATACGTATAAATATAGATCACCATGGCGACTGATACCACTGTTAGTAATATCATCCGCAACGGAAGCGATTTAATGGATCTAGATCTATAATATACACGTAATAAAATAACTAGATCTACATCTGCAAGGGGGTTGTAGATCATACCTCTTGGATCTCAAAATCCAAGTTGAAGAACCGCAATAGGATGAACGAAGGAAAGCGTGAAAAGCACCACGATCTTCCGTACGTGTGATCCAAGCAACTCCCGGTGGAAGGAAATTCTCGACTCGAACCCTTCCGATATGCTACCCGGAAAAATCTCCAAGATTTTCCCCTTGTCTCCCCTTGGCCGAAATTTTCCTTCTCCTCTCTAAGAGGTAGAAGTCTAAAATTACATGTGTTCTTTGGCTTGGGAGAACTCTCTTTATATAGAAGAGTAAAACTTAGCCTCCAAGGATTTAATAATTAATACAAAATCAATTATAATAATCCCATTAAATAAAAGATAATCCCAAAATATTCTAGAACAAATCTAGAATAATCTTTATCTTTATTTCTTGCCATAAATATTTATCCAATAAATATTTTATGCACATGTCTTATTAATCACAAGAAAACTAATTTCTTGTTCATTAAACATGCCTTGGGGTCGAAAATCATCATTGACCTAGTCAATATGATTTATTTCCACACACACAATAATTGGTAAGATTTATGGAAAATGTCTTTTCCACATATTTAATTATTCAAATTTCAACTAATTCAATAGTCCACTAAACAATTAATTCACATATCGTTTTAATAAAGTCCAACGAGAACTAAATTAATATTATTAGGATTCGACGTCCGAGAATAGCTATGCTATATTAGGAGGCACGTCGGGGACCATGGACTAATAATCACGTCCGATAAATCAAATAAATAATTATAGAATAATTATATTCGATAAATCAATCACGAGAATATGCCACCATAATCCCGTGATCGCACTCCTCCGATTATGAGATTATATTTATCTCCTCACGTGAATAATAATAAGCGTCCATTGATATAATCATTACATATGGATTAATCCTCCATAGATTTGCTTCATTCTAAATCGGGAAGTTACCGTTAACCCTTTTTTAGAACCTCTTATCCTTATTTACCATTAACCCCTAGTGATCAATTAATTCATACAACTCACCGGTGATCAATCGATGTGATATGAACTCGCGCGATCGATCGCTTTCTAGGATTAACAAATAAGTGGAATCGTCTATCTACTTCCATAAATGGAAGGAATGGATTCCGTATCTGTGATAACACGTACTACTCACTCAATCCAAAGATAATGCCAAGATGGGGTAATTTAGACCACAGACTCGGTGTAATCCTTAACCGTCAAGTCAAACTTCATACCGATTCAAGCGGTTGGATCGTGATCACCTCGAGATTAAGATATATCCATAAATATGATCATCCATTGATTCGATAAGACTTCTCGATTACGGAATTATATCGAGAACTCTAATCAAATCGGTCCAGCCCTATATGATATATCTATCATATATAAATGCCCCATTAGGTTCTCTTAACCGAAAGTCCGGATAAGACAATCACACCAACTGTGTTCTGGGCGCATTAATAGCACGTTAAAAGAGAGACCCGATACTCTCGATTAACTTCACTACGGGCTAATTGTGTTTTAAGTACATCTTCACTAACTCAATCCTCCCGTGTATATACCATACACTGTGTTAAGTGATTACATAAACGATATACTTTAGGGTTTTATGTAGTGTAATTACTATTGTCACATCGGTGAATATGAGAATAATAAATATGAATAACAATATCATTTCATTTATTAAATAAAACAATTACAAAATTGTCTTTCGGGCATCACACCTTACACACCCGTGACATACCTATACTATGTCACTTAAGTTTTTAAAGGCTTAAGAGAATAAATCTTTTCTAAAAAATTAACTGCATTGTTTGATAATTACAACGTACTTGTTACTTTCCACATTTTTAATGAAGTCATATTACTAACAGTTTAGTAACCTAGAGATTTAGTTGTAAATAAAATGACAGAAAGTTAAATTCAAAAATGAAATTTTCACTACTAGATTTATTTTAGGAATAATAAACTATAAGAAGTCTATCCTACCATTCCAAGGATTTAACCTCGCATAGTACTGTTTGAGAGGGTCGATATCAGCACTATGACGGTTAAACTGAGACAATCTCTCTCAATGATTAATCTTCGAGAATCGAACATCTCATGGGAATCAGACATCCCGGACCTTTAATTATTGATTACCTTCCTTTTTTCTAGCCTAGATATTTCGAAAATATCCATAAAGAGTGTGACCTACTATATCAGATCTAAGAGTACGAGGGGCAGGTCAGTGACCCGGCGAGTACCCGATATCCTATCCTTTCGGAGACCAAGCCTTGAATTTTGATAGCGGTGAACACCATCCGAAGGGGGCCGAAATCAAAGCGGAACGAGGTTTCACCATTCTCTCACGTGTTTGCACCTATAGTAGAGGCCGTGGGGTTGGCTGTCGCCTTCCCCGCTCTCACTCAATAATTTGAAAAAGTGGTGGGTTTACTAATTACGGTTTTGGCCTTGACAATAAGAAACAATAAATCAAAGTACTCCAAATAGGGTCGTTTATGTAGGCAAGCCTACGCCGTCTTATTCGTTGGAACATATGTGACAGTTCTGGCCAATCCGGCAAGAGAAGCCCCGTTTAGCCCGAGGGCTTATCCGCTATGCTAAGTCTTGTCGAACTGCTGTAACGTTCATCACACGTGGAGGGGAGTCGATTGAGCCGAAGCTCGGTTGAACTCGCCCAACCATGGTTAGACCATTTCCGAACCCATGTACTAAGATTCTCCGATTTCTAAATTGTCACCGAATGCGCAATCTCGTTTCTGTTTAAGGTGGATTCACTGAGAAGCCATCACCGAAAAGCTCAACGATTTATCCAAGTGGGATTCACCGAGAATCCATCACTAAAATCGTAACGATTGACAAAACCCGGGTCCTCGGTTTTTATAACTAGCTACTTATTATTTAACTACCACATATTAAATTAATAAGCATTCATACTAAATATTCGAGTTATACACGTCTATTTTAATTCAAAATTAAAAAACTATGTGTATGCATTGGAGTGGAATCATGAAGATGCAAGTCATGGCAATTTTCCGGTTTTAAGCACGTAATCATGATCAAACACAAAATTAAACCGAAAAGTAAACACCGAGATGGACCGTTGGTACCCCGACTAACTATTTTCTAAGGAAAAGTAAAGCTTATACTATGTCTTCGAGTCTTGATCTTTGAATCTTGAACTCGAACCGCCGGATCCCGAACCACGAACACCCGAGAGGAGAAAATGCTTTTTATTTAAATAAACAAATATTATTATAATTATCAAAAACCTTTTTTTTTATTTTATTATTATTATTTTTATTAAATGCGGCTGTAAAATTAAATATAAAAAAGGAAAAATTAGTTTATAGTCCACTTTTTCCTCCTTAATTAAGTGCTAATCCTGCTTCAATTTTTTAGTTGCATTAAGGACAAATAAATTCCACCGGACGCATATACCCCTATTCTCTCACAGCGTTTTTCTTTCAATCAATACGGAACCAAAACAGGTTGTGATTCGCCGGATTCTTGTCTGAATCGCCGGATTCTCGATCATTCTTCCGATTGCCCACTCGATCGCCATTCCGGTGGTGTCGGTCCCGCCGTTTATGAACTCCGATAAGAGTGACTATTTCACCTCCTTCCTTCCCTTTTCTGTCCATCTGCACTCTTATTTCCCTGTTATTCCGATGGCGTCGTCTTTCAGGCCTTCCTTCTCATCGATGAGGTTGTCAAGGTTCACCGGTTTCCGCCTCTCGTCCTTTCATTCGGTTACTTGTTGCCACATGCTGACTTCAAGGCATCTCAGATGTGGTAAATTTCAGTGCTTTATATCTTTTTTCATTTTCTTTCTTTGAATAATTCGATGTATCATAATTAAGTTGCATTTTTTGTTAATGATTTCGGTTAATAGCTGCAAGAACCATAAATTTTTTTGTGAAACATTGTTTTATTAGTGTTGATGATGCTCTGTGAAGCTAAATTACCCACGTTAGATGTTTATACTGAGGATGTATTTTATGACAATTTGCTAATGCTATTCAGAGCTTTTCCATTTTGTTGCTTGAAATTTTGAGCTGTTTTGGAACTATTAAAAAGAGCAGGTGAACCTGGACATTATTATTAAGTAGAGTTGCAAACATTTCTTTTAATTAATTTTTTTGAGTGATCCGTATCCAATTGATCGTCTAGTTTATGGAGTCTAGCTTGTGTAATAATGTACTGTGCATGAACTCAGACTTGGCTTGGATCTGTTCCTATAAGAGGTTCAATATGGACAGTAAAGCAGAAGTTAATAAGCAAGAAGCTCTGATTCAGGATACAATTTGGATGAATGTGTTGAAAAAGGCGAATCGGATACGTCTTTTGAAGGATTTTTCAAGAACGCAGCTGTTTATGAAGCCAAGAACAAGTGGCCTAATGTGATTGAACCCAAGAAAAAGAAGATGCCTAAAAGAAATGATCCTAAAGAAAAAGTAGTATCGAAACATGCTCCGAAAAGAAGTAAATATATGAGTGCTTGAACTGTAGAAAGACATTCGATTCATATCAAGGACTTGGGGACATAGACCTTGGAACAAAAATCGAAAGGAGAGTCATTTTGAGCCTGATCATCGATACTATTGATACCGATCTCGCTGACATCGACATCGCTGATATCGACATCGATATCGTGTGCCTTAATGCAATAGATAGGCCTAGTTCATAGGCTTACTGAGTGTCTTGGCGTGCTGAGGTTTTTGATCTACATTGTATCATCATGTAATAGATAGGCCTAGTTCATAAGCTTACTGAACTTGTAATTCAACACCTTGTGAATTCCGGATATGATAATTTAGTTCTTTGAACTTGAATATCCTTCTTATAATTTGGCTGATAGTTCAGACTGTTTCAGACTTGTATTAATCTTCTATGTATTACCTTTTAGTCTAATGTACCTATTGTTCTAAATCTATAGTTTGTTGTATTGTTCTTCTATGTATTACCTTTTAGTCTGATGTACTTTTTAGTCTTAATTCAAGTGATTAACTACGTCGATACGATCGCGATACTACCGTCACATCGACATCGATCGATCATCGATCGTCGTCATCGTGTTGGTGTAAATCTTTGCGATTAAATTCGGCTTTCAAATACTTCGTCGAAAAGGTATCAAACACGGTCTCAAAATGAAGATAAAAAAAAATATGAACTTTGGTGAAACAATTTGATGATCAGTGTTCTAAATCAAAAGTTACGGTCGTTTATAAGAAAAAACGCTCCAGTTAATACAAATTTTTTTCGGCTTTCAAAATATACGTCGGAAGGGTATCGTATTTGGGCTCAAATTGAAGAGCAAAAAACAACATGAATTTTGGTGAAAAAATTTCGATGATCGGAGTTGTAAATCAAAAGTTACGGTTGTTTGAAAAAAATAAACCAAACAAACATGAAGCAAATGTTTGTTCATTTTGTAACATGAATCAAATGTTTATACGCGCGTCCCTTTTAAAAAGGGTTAGTTTTGTCCGTCTGAAAATGTTTGTCCTTTTTGCAACTAAAAAAAGGAGTGTGTCCTATTTATTCATTTTGTAATTAAAAAAGGACTTTTCCCTCATTCTCTCTATAAAAAAAACATATTTTTTTTTTATATTGTCGGCTGTTTTTAAATTATTTCCAAAAAAAATAAATTTTGTTTTTTTGATTTTCTGCCATACGGCAGATTTTATACAAAAAAACTTAACAATAAAAAAAAAAATATTGACAGGCGCCAAAAGAAACCCTAGCCGCATGCAAGTTTCTAACAAACAGACTTATAGCGACGCTTTTCAGCGTCGCAGAAAGTCCTATGGCGCAGAATTTTTAATTAAAATCAGGTTTTTAGCCGTTTCGCCTTGATCTTCAACTTTCCCTCAAGATCTTCATGTTTTCGAGCCCGGAACATCAAAATTACAATAAAGATGCTACTTTACATGGAATTACGAAAAAAAAAGGACATAAAAAAAATACAATTCCTATGCTCAATTGTTACTAAACAAAGAAGCTACAAAATAGATCTAGGGGTAAACAATACCAACCCCAATCCATCTCTTCAACCACAACATTCACAAGCATACAACATGATTGATTTTGAATTTACCAAAAAAAAAAAAAGAAATAAAAACACCTAAAACATGCTTTTCCACTCCAAGATCTAAAATTCATATACTTTGATCATTAGATCAAAGGCTCTGCTACCACTTGTTAGATATAATATCATTGGATCAATCATAGATTGACCCGATTACACAGCGGAATGCATCAAATCTAGATCTAAACGAAACAAAGAACATAAATTAAAGATCTAACTACAAGGGGCTTAGGAGCCTACCTTTTTATGGCGCTTAACTCCAAGAACGATAGATCTCCAAGAACACGTGTTTGAGCAGCCACAGTTTTCCAACGTGTGTCTCCCAGCAACACCAAGTGGATGGTGTTTCCTGCCGCCGGACCTCATTGATATGCTACCGAAATAATCCCGAAGATTATCCCAACTCGAAACCCGAAGTACTTGGTCGAAATTTTCAACCCAAGTACTAGTCAATATGGCGTGTTTTTACATTGTCAAAAGGTTTGGGAGAACTCTCTTTATATAGGAGAATAATCCTTGTCCTTCAAGGATTTAATAATTGAGAGATAATTATTAGATTAATCCTTATTCCAAATAAAAGATAAATAAAATGATTATCCCAAACAAATTAGGATAAATCATATTATTATCTAATATTCCATGAATTATCAATTAACAAATAAAAGATAAATCACACATTAAATAATTATCCAAGAAAACTAATTCCTTGATGATTAAATAATACAAAAAATGGCGCCACCTTTTATTTATAAAAAAAAAGGTTCACACGCATTTTTTACAACACCTTGGGCCGAGTCCACAGAAAATTTCTTTTCCATGTATTTAATTATCTAGTCCAACTAAACAATTAATCCACATATCAATTAAATAGCCCAATCCACTATTTAATTATAATTGATGTGCAACGACGAGAAACCTATATGCTATATTAGGAGCCACGTCAGGGACCATGGACCCATATTCAGTAGCTACAATAAATCGAATAAAATTATTCATCAGACATAATAATTATATCCAACCTATTAATTCCGGGATTACACCACCATAAACCCGAAACTGAACTCTATCGAATATAGATAACTTACACTCAATTTATGAGTCGAAAGCGTGCACTGATATAATCATTTCATACGGATAAATCCTCCATTGACTGTTCACTTCAATTCGGGATATTTCCGTAAACCCTTCTCGAAACATATTATCCTTATTTACCATTAACCCCCTAGTGATCAATTAGTTCATATCCAATATAATATGAACTCGGCCGATCGATCGTTTCTAGGGTCAACAAATAAGGGAACTGTCTGTCTACTTCCCGAGGGAAAGAATGGATTCCATATCTATGATAGCACAGACTACTCACTCATCCTAAAATAGAGCCAACGAGAAGTGTTGGACCATATACTGTGAAGTGATCCTTACTAACACATCAAACTCTACCATAGTCTAAGCAGTCGTCTGTGATCACCTCAGGATTGAGATTAATCCATATATGATCATCTTGTGATTCGATAAGACTTCTCGATTACGGAATTATATCGAGAAATCAAATCAAATCGGTCCAGCCCTATATGATCATCATCATATATAAATGCCCCACTAGGTACCTATTACCGATAAACGGATAAGACTGTCACACCGTAAAGTGTTCAGGCGCATTAATAGCAAATTAATAATGAGACCCGTGACTCATTAATAAACGCTACGGACTAAGATAATTTTAAGTACATCTCACTAACTCAATCCTCTTGTGTATAGCCATACACTGAGTTATGTGATTACATAAACGAGGTACTTAGGGTTTTCAGTAGTGTCTTAATTATAAGCATACATGCATATAATAAGATGAATTATTAATAATATCCTAAAACAATTATATAATTGTCTTTCGGGCACTACACCTAACAATCTCCCACTTGCACGAAAGGCAAGTGGATTAATTATTTTAGAGCACACCCTTTATATCTATATCTACAACAGTGACACCACGACAACCAAATAAAGGATCATTCATTCGCAGTTGGCGACTTCGTCCTTCGAAAAAGAGAAGCCGCCGGGCATCGAGATGAGAAAGGCAAACTTTCACCAAATTTGGAAGGTCCTTATCAAATCTCAAAGTGTGTCAAGAAAGGGACATATATCCTAAAAGACAAGAATGGAGTCAAACTCAATCATCCTTGGCATGCGGAAAATCTAAAACGGTACTGCATGTAAAGCAAAGCTCGGCATAGGTTATGGCATTCATTCTCTCATTTATGTAACGTGAATGATTACGCTTTCTTATTTTCAAACACTCAACCCTCTGAACGTGGCAGGGCGAGTATTATTAAAGTCCGACTTTACATCTCTTCTTGAACCCGCTCATTTATTTTACACTTTGATCGTTTTTATAACACAAAGTAAAAATGATATGCTCGTCGTTTAAATTCGAAAGCTCAACATTTTGTTTCCGCCAAGATCACACTTCGATGCCATCAACCTTGTCAAAAACAATGGGGCCACTATGCTAAACTAGCTCGACAAGCTCGACAGTTCGACATACAACGGACTCGAAAGTTGGTAAATTTTTGGCAAGAAATACAAGTCGAAATGAAAGAATGAAACATTCAAGCATAATCAGACCGGATCAGCCGAGCTAAAATGTTATACAAAAACAACAATAGAAAGGCAGAAATGCATGGCCAAATCAGAGTTAATGGTTACAATGAAAAGTTTCGAATGACAAGCTGAAAAGCTATAAATATTACAAAACATAAGCGGAGTAAACTACTGCCGAGATTCTCGTCATGGAGTCGGGTTAGTCACATCAGCATCGTGATCAACAACGTTCAACAGATCCTCCAATTATGTGTCTTGAACAAAGTTCGCAGCCTCCTCATTCATGAAATGGGAGATTGAATCCCCAGTTGAGATCCTTTGCTAGGGCGAGTGACTTGACACCTCTCTAGCTCTGCATCCAGCATGGCAGTCAAATTGTCCAACTCGACTGGGGAGGAACCCATACCTTGGCACCAGCATCCTACATCTTTTTCCTATAGTTTGCCAATTCAGCCGCAGTATAAAACACTAAGTTATGGAAGGACCTCAAGGCCGGGTCGAACAGTTTGGAGGTAGCCCAATTCACAATTTGTAGTAGGGGAGGGGCACGCTCGATCACCTAAATCTCTTAACAGGCACTTTGCAAAATGATTGAAGCCTTGGTCAAAGCCCTCCAACTTGGTAGCATGAAGCGATTCCTCGTAATCCTTGGCCTCCTTAAAGTCTGCCATGGCTTGCAGCTGGGAATTCTGCAACCTGCCACGCAGTTCAGCCTTGGAAACCCTAAATTTCTGGGTGAGATCGTCAGCCTGCTTCTTCTCATCAGCACTTAGCTTACGGCCCAGCTCCAGAGCCTCCAGCGCGGAATCCCGCTCCTTCTGAGCGATCTCAAGCTCTTTCGCCCTTTCATCAACAAGGGCAGATAGAATGCTCACCTCATCCTCTAACTTGATCCTATCTTGGTTCATCTACTCCACGAGTGCGTCGATTTCACCCTCGACATTGGTTGTGCATTGATCGACCAGAAACTTGCTGAAAGTCACTGTCCGTCCAATGCGTGCGCATTGCCTACAATGCGTGCACATTGCACTTGCTGAAACTAAAATTGGACATCCTGTATCAGAAAATGCGTGCGCATTTCTAGCCAATGCGTACGCATTGAGCATCCAGTACCAAAACCTAACTTTCTGTTTCATCAATGCGTGCGCATTGCACACAGAAAAACCCTAAAAGCAGTTTTCTGCCACTTAACGATTTCTAATCTATTTCCAACATAATTAACATCAAAATTCTTAGAAAAACAACAGAAAACTCATCTTTATCAAACCAATTCATCCCATATTCTTTAAACAACGAAAAGACATGTTTTCTAACCTCTAAACACCTCTAAACAATAATGTTAACCTTATAAACCATAACAAAATCATAGGAAGAGCCTCTTACCTCTTAGCAAGCTATTCCAAACCCAAACTTTCAGAAATTTGCAGCAAAACGATCTTTTTCTCGCAGAAAACCTATGTGATCAATCAAATTATAGATTATCTTCGATCACACTCTTCTATACGATCAATACTACAATTTCGAGAGTTTAACTCCATTAAACTTGATCAAAAACATGCCTAGTGCAACAACACATATCTTTAAAAATTCTGAACCTTTTGGTGTTGAAACGGCGACCTCTTCATGATGATTCCAACGCTCTACTTGAATCTGAATACGGTTGTACAACGACATAGATTTCTGAAAAAATCTTCGGCCCCTTTTCTCTTGCTCTCCATACATTGCAGAGAACGTAGAAAGTCTGATTTCTGTTTAATATTAGGTTATCATAAATAAGGGGATTTATTTTCCCTTAAATAATAAATCCCAAAATATTAATTGCTTAATATTTCCTTAATTAATGCTTAATTACAATTAAGTCCAGATTTTCCATATATTATATATATATATATATATATATATATATATATATATATATATATATATATATATATATATATCTGATTAAATTCCAAAAATAAAATGAACATAATATTTCGTCTTCCCAAAATAACACGTCTGCCCTTTCCCGAAAATCGGAATATTACATTCATCCTCGTTAAGAGAAGTTTCATCCTCGAAACTAAACATACCTGGTAAGTCCACAAAATCTGGGAATTTTACAGATCATATCGTCCTCAACTTCCCAAGTTGCCTCGTTCGGTGAATGATTGCTCCATTGCACCAAAACCAACAAGATCATTCGTCTCTTGATAATTTGTTCTTTCATGTCTAAGATCTTGATCGGTTTCTAATCATAAGCAAGATTATCTTGAAGGATCTCAACGATTGCTTCAACATCAATTTAGTCAAGCACGTCTTCAACATTGAGACTTGGAACACATTGTGTACTTTTGACATTTAGATCCGGTAAATTTACTTATAAGCTAAGGGTCCAACCCTCTCAACTATCTCAAAAGGTCCAACATACCTTGGACTTCACTCTTCTTTCTATCCAAAACGTTTAACTCCCTTCATCGGTGAAGCTCGTAGATAAACTCTTTCCCCCAACGTCAAACTCTAGAGGTCTTCTTCTAACATCAACCCAACTTTTCTGTCTGTCTTGAGCTGCCTCCAAGTTCTTTTTCACCAACAAAACCCATTCTTTAGCTTGTTCAACCATTTCTGGCCCGGTGACTTGTCTCTCCCCGACTTCATCCCAAAACAACGGCGTTCGACACCTTCTCCTATACAAATCTTCAAATGGTGGCATACCCAAACTTGCATGATAACTGTTGTTATAAGCAAACTCTGCTACGGGTAGGTAGTCATCGCATGGTCCGCCTACTTCCAAAACACATGCCCTGAGCATATAATCAAGTGTTTGGATTGTCCTTTCTAATTGTCCATCTGTTTGAGGATGAGAGGCCGTACTCAGATCCAACTTGGTTCCAAAGGCCTTTTGTAAACTCTTCCAAAAACGACTGACGAACCTGCTGTCACGATCCGAAACTATTGAGATAGGTACTACATACAACTTCACGATATTGTCCATGTATGGTGTTGTCATCTTCTTCAAGGACATGTCTACAAGAAATGGGCGGACTTAGTCAATCTCTCCACAATCATCCAAATCATGTCATGTCCACTCTTTGTTTTTGGTAAACCGGTGATGAAAACCATTCTGATCTTATCACACTTCCACTCAGGGATATCCAAAGGCTTAAGCATTCCTGGTCTCCTATGTTCTGCTTTAACTTTCTGACATACGTCACACTCTTCTACCAACTTCTATATTTACAACTTCATCGAAGGCCACCAAAAGCGCTCCTTTAAATCCTTGTACATTTTAGTAGCTCCTGGGTGAACTGCAAAAGCAATCCTATGTGCCTCATTCATAACCCGCTGCCTCAAATCTCCAACATTAGGCACACGCAAACGATCTTGATACCAGAGGTTCCCGTATTTGTCTACACATAGCCCACTATAGGTTTCTCTGTTTCCACACGCTTCAAGTCAACCAACACTGGATCTTCATCTTGCTTTTCCCGTATATCATCCATCAATTCAGATCTAGCCAACAACGGCGCCACCAACTATCGGTCTTCAAACTACTCAAAACCCTAGATTTTTAACCCATCTAACTGCTCTGCCACTTCTTCCACATTTGAAACCGCAAACACTGGATTTCTACTCAGAGCATCTACAACCACATTGGCTTTACCCGGATGGTATTAAATGTCCAAATCATAATCCCTTATGAACTCAAGCCATCTCATCTGTCTCATGTTCAGATTTTCTTGCGTGAAGAAATACTTCAGACTTTTGTGGTCCAAGAAAATTCTAGCCTTAACTCCAAACAAATAACGCCTACAAGTCTTTAAGGCAAAAACTACCACTACCAACTCTAAATCGTTTGTTGGATAAATCATTTCGTGCACCTTTAACTGTCTAGACGCATAGGCAATTACTTTTCGTCCTTGCATCAACACACAACCTAACCCATGTCCTGAAGCATCGGTGTAGACGTCATAGTTATCAAAGATATCCGGAACTTACAACACTGGGGTTGTAGTCAACTTGTCTTTCAAAGTCTGAAAAGCTGATTCACACTCACTAGTCCATTCAAACATCACATTCTTCTATGTAAGTTTGGTGAGTGGTGTAGCTATCTTTGAAAAGTCTTGCACGAACTTTCTATACTAACCTGCCAATCCTAGGAAGCTTCTCACTTCTGAAACTATGGTAGGTCTAGGCCATTTCTCAACTGTTGCAATTTTTCCGGATCAACTTGAATGCCATCTCCAGAAATGACATGACCCAAGAAACTGACTTGATTCAACCAAAAGTCACACTTTGAAAACTTGGCATAAAAATGTTTCTCTTTCAATGACACTATCCTTAGGTGTTCTTTCTTATCCTTTGAGTAAACAAGGATGTCATCTATGAACACTATCAAAAACTTATCCAGGTAAGGCATGAAAACACGCTGGATCAAATCCATAAATGCAGATGGAGCATTGGTGAATCCAAATGGCATAACCAAGAACTCATATTGTCCATATTTAGTACTAAAATCCATCTTAGGTATGTCTGCTACCTTAATCTTCTACTGGTTATAACCCAACCTAAGATCAATCTTAGAGAACAATCTCTTATCTTGCAACTAATTAAACATATCATCGATCCTCGGTAGTGGGTACTTATTCCTGATGGTAAGTTTATTCAGAGCTCTGTAGTCTATGGACTTTCTCATGCTACTGTCTTTCTTCTTGATAAACAAAACAGGGGCTCCCCACGGTGATGTACTTGGCTGAATTATATTCCTCTCAAGCATATCCTTAAGTTGTGGCTTTAACTCTTTTAATTTAGCCGGGGCCATCCTATAGGGTGCCTTAGCAACTGGTGCCGCTCCGGGCACTAACTTGATATCGAATTCTATTTCTCTATCCGGCATGTTTCCCGGTAACTCATCCGGAAACACCTCAAGGTATTTTTTCACAACAGTGGTCTCATCTAACTTAGGCTTTACTTGTTCCACATCCATTGCGTATAACAAGTAACCTTCACAACCTCTCCGATAAGCTCTTATTAACTGCTGATATTATCGGATGACACTTCTTACTAGGCTTATAAACGTTTCCTTGATAAGTCTTGGATGATTTTATGGGTACTGTGAAGGTCACTCACTTTTTTCTACATTCCTAGTGAACAAAATTCTTGGATAACTAATCTATTCCAAGAATTACATCGATGTTTGGAAAGTCCAAAACTGTGAAGTCACTCTGACACTGATACTATCCTACTCGAACATCTACTTGAGGTATCATCCTAGTTACCTTGGTTACCTTTCCTAACGGTGTGGTTATCTCCAAAGTGTTTCTTAAGGGTTCCAAAGGTAGATTCAACTTCCTAGCTATCTTAGATGACCCAAAGTTGTTAGAAGCTCACGTATCAAACAAGGCCGTAACCACTAGGTTGTCTAATATTATCGTACCTATAATGTAAATTCATTTATTTAAATAAAAAATACAACATGATTTAATGTGCTATACAAGTATTCTAACAAAATAGAATAAACAAACTGAAGGAACCTGAGATAACATTGTCATTTGGCTCAGCAAAAACTGCATCCACAGCAAAAACTCGAACAGGTCAACTCGAACCTCCCTTTCCACTCCTTTGGCTCAGATTTCCTTTGTCTCCCCTGGTTGGACACGCTCTTGCATAATGTCCTAGATCTCCATAATAGAAGCAACCACTTGCACCTGTTCGGCATTCACTGGTATGGTTCCTCTTGCACTTTGCAAAGTGGGGTGCGAGTAGAAGGAGTAGCGACCGATGAGGCTACTGTCTTCTTGGCATTCTGATGTAGTGCTCCCCCGACCATGACCTTGACTAGTTCCAAAGTTCCTTTTAGCACCGATAATGGCTGAGGTCTTATTCTTGAAAGTATCAACCTACAAAGCTTTATTCAACAGTTCTGCCATATTTCTCGGTGTAGCTCCCAGCATGCCATCTTGTATATCCCGCGACAAACCATTCTTATAGAGATCTATCTTCTTCTCTTTGATTCTCATAAGATCACGATAAAATGTACCCAACTCATTGAACTTGTTAGTATACTGAGATACCGTCATATGAATTCCTTGCTTATGACTTAAGAACTGACTTTCCTTGTTTGCTTGCACCATGGCTGGGAAGTATTCATTGTAAAACAAACTCTTAAATGCTTCCCAGTCAGTAACATTCCCGTTGCTACTTTGAATAGCATCAATACATGCTTCAGTTATACCCAAGAGAAAACCAACTGCCAACTGGGCCATTTTCGATTTAGGGCCTTAATGAAGCCTCTCAACCAAACTTCAGCCCTTTACAGGCTCCACATTCCCGTGAAACACTTGGACTCGATTCCTTTTCATCTTAGTGTACCAATCATCTGGGGGTGCTTGATCAAAATCTGGCGGTGGTCTAACTAGTGGGGCAACCGGTGGGTAAACTGGAGGGTATCCAAGAGGTGCCTGTGAAATTTGAGGTGCTTGGTGTAGGTAAGGTTGTTGTGGTGGATACGGCTGTTGCTGTGGGTATGGTGGTGGTTGAGGCCTTAGTGGAGGGATCACTCGAGGCTCAGTCTGAATAGGGTGCTACCTATGGTGATGTTGCGAGTTGTGATGAGGTTGGTGAAGGCCATAAGGTGGGTATCCAAAACCCTGCTGGTGATTGAAACAAGGTGAAGGTGGTACTGTAGGTCGAGGTGTATGACCTACAGGTGGATGGTAGAATGTTTGTTAATAATGGAAGACTGGAGGTGAAGGATGGCTTACCAGTGGAGGTGGAGGGTAGATGTTGGTTACTGGTGGTTCATACACGGGTGGAATATCTCCCACTAGGCCACTATGGTGACATGTAGGGGTTCTTCCCCTGGCCCACGTGGAATGTAAAGCATACCTTGGTTCCTGCTGAAACTAAGGTCATGGTGTTGGGCTCCGTTAAGGTCATGGAGTAGGATTCTGATGAGGTCGTGGAGTAGGATTCTGATGTGGTGAGGGATTCGGTGGCACAAAACCGCCGCCGACTACTGGTGTGGGACTCTCCTGCCGTACCCCTGAACTTTCCGCTCCATGAGCTCTTGTTCTAGTTGTTACCATCATGGGGATCACAAAAGATCAGAACATTACTAAAAGATCTAAAGAAACCTTATCTTAAAAGAAAGGAAGCCTAAAGGACGCTTCTCTCTAATACCAAATATAACAACCCGTTTTCGGGTTCTTATCCAGAAAAGGAACATTCGGCATGTATAATATAAAATAAATTTCACATTATACGTAAGCCTCTACTACGTCGTATCGAGTTAAGCAAAACGGAAGCAAAAGACTTGAGTATATTTCTTTTAACATCCAAGAATAGAAACAAACCTCACCTTAACACTCAACTCCATCACTTAGACAGCTAGACACAACATCCTATCACATACACAGACATTGATGAATACTAACTCATCAAAGCACAAGCCTATCATGCTCTTCCGATGGTCCCGGACTTCAACTCTTAGGCAGAATCCATCCGGTGCCGGAACTAAACGCATCAGAAACTCAATCAAAGCTTGTTCTTGTTCAATTAATGTTATTAGATCATGAAACAGCATTTAAACCTCATCTTGTAGCACCTACTGAAACTAAAACTGGACAACATGTATCCGTAATGTATGTGCATTGCAAGCCAATACGTGCGCATTGAGCATCCAGTACCAAAACCTGACTTTCTGTTTCATCAATTCGTGTGCATTTCTAAGCAATGCGTGCGCATTACTGATGTCGGGTCAAGTAATAAAAAAACTTGATACCTAAATAACACACTAGCATGAGAACTAGGTTCAATCGTAGTATAGTTAAATAGAGTCGAGGTCGATCCCACAGAGACTCGGCTTAAACGAAATATAACTTATTAAACTAAAAGCAAATTAAAGGCGGTCTCCGACCAACAATAACGTAGAATTAAAATTGACACAATAGAAACACAAACCAAACAAAAGACACAATGACACTTATTTTTATAGGTTTTATAAACGATTAACAAACGGTATTGATAACGCTTGTAGTAAGTACTCCCCCATGCTATGTAGATTGACGACGAGACAAAATAAGACATTTAAGATTAATTATGCTGACTACGGGAGTCATCCCGTAAAATAGGTCTAGCTCCGGGTAGGCCATCTGGATCATCGTGTCTCCATTACGTGACTTCACATTTTTAGTCTCCATCTCATATAACTTCTGACACAATTACAAAACTAGGGATGCCGGTATAAACCGTAACCTCATCTAAGAAACATTCCTATGGTTAGGCGTACTTCTTAGACACCGATTCAATCTCTGTCCTAAGTAACAATCACTTTTTGAGTCTCATGTTAAATTACGATGACAAATAATTAAGTTGATCAGGTTTAATTACTCATTTTAATTACAAAGCAGAGAACCTGGCGTAGTCGAAGCCGTTCACAGACAAACCGGAAACATCACAGAACTCGCTACCAGAGAGACAGGGGCTCGCTGCCAGTGAGCTCAACTCTGTACCAGGTCTTCTCATCAAATGTCTTCTACGTCACAGATCTACATAAACATGGGTTCGTTAATTAACTACATCACGAAATCAATACACAAAACGACTACTCCATCACGAAATAATATAGATCTATGAATAAAGATTGCATAATTGAGTAGACATTACCCTCGAAGATGAGCGTGATTCCCACTCCTTGATACGATCTCTAACCGGCGAATCTAACGACTCCGTACTGAACGAACATAAATAAAAACAGAGAACTTTTATAAAAATGAAAATATTGTATAATGGTGTGTATTCTAAAGTATGGTGAAATAAAATTCGTGGCTGCTGCTTATATAGAGTTTTCAGCCGACCTAAAGATGCATTTAAAAACCCTAAAATGCAAAGAGATAACTCCCAGTCAATCCTCGAGTTTTGGTCAACTTGCTCCCATCGAATAGGGGTCTCGCTGCCAGCGAGTCCACATCATTCTGATTGGCTCGCTGGCTTTTCATGCTCCTTACTCCACTTCTCGTGCTGTTTCGATATTTATCTTTTATTCAATCTGATTCTGCATTGATTTATCTTGAGATTTACTTCCTCCGATGGTAGATATCCTCCGATTCATCATAATCTATAAAATCAATAATTATCGCACAGTAAATCATATTTTAATAATAAAATAGGTAAATACCAAATTCTATCTTCTAAATCACACAACACTAAATAATCATTATAAACATGTGATTTAATATAAAATATATATTATTAAGCTCGATTTAAGGACAACATTGATGACTTTTACGGGTATAATTTGACCGTCATCAATTACACACAGAAAAACCCTAAACACAGTTTTGTGCCACTTAACGATTTCTTATCCATTTCAAACATAATTAACACTGAAATTCTCAGAAAAACAACAGAACACTCATCTTTATCAAACCAATTCATCCCATATTCCTTAAACAACGAAAAGACATGTTTTCTAACCTCTAAACACCTCAAAACATTAATCTTAACCTTATAAACCATAACTAAATCATAGGAAGGGCCTCTTACCTCTTAGCAAGCTATTCCAAACCCAAACTTTCAGAAATCTGTAGCAAAACCATTCTTTTCTCGCAGAAAACCTATGTGATCAATCCAATTATAGGTTAGCTTCGATCACACGCTTCTATACGATCAAGACTACGATTTCAAGAGTTTAACTCCATTAAACTTGATCCAAAACACGCCTAGGGCGAAAACACATACCTTTACAATCTCTGAACTTTTTGGTGTTGAGATGATGCTCTCTTCACAACGATTCCAATGCTCTACTGGAATCAGAAAACGGTTCTGAAGGAATCTTCGGCCCCTTTTCTCTTGCTCTCCAAACGTTGCAGAGAACGTATAAAGTCTGCTTTCTGTTTACTATTAGGTTATCATAAATATGGGAATTTATTTTTCCTTAATTAATATATCCCAAAATATTAATTGCTTAATATTTCCTCAATTAATCCTTAATTACAATTAATTCCAGATTTCCCATAAATAAATCGACATACATATATATGATATACACTTAAATTCCAAAAATAAAATGAACATAATATTTCATTTTCGCAAAATGACACGTCTGCCCTTTCTCAAAAATTAGAATATTACACCAACTATATCATGAGAGAAATAAAGAATATCCCCCGATCATGTAAGGCCTAGTCTGTATCTGTCAGATCTGATTTTGATTACAGGCAGATCTTTTTCATTTCGAAGTCTTTTTCAGAAGGTCAGGCAACTTCTTGAGAGTTTCTTTCTTCTCGTTGAGGAAGACTGTCCAAGTGAACTTTGAAAAATCATCCACTATTACAAAAGTGTACTTCTTTCCACTGACACTTATTGGTGTCACTGGTCCATACAAATTCATATGTAGCAGTTGTAGAATTCGATTTGTTGATAGAGTAGTCTTTGACTTGAATGAGGCTTTTATTTGTTTCCCCATTTGATATGAGTCACAAATACTGTCCTTCTTGTATACCATATCTGCAAAACCTTTCACTAGATCATTCATTGCCAACCTGTTGATTGTCTTGAAGTTGAGATGGCTCAATCTCTTATGCCATAAACGACTTATTTCTGGCTTTGATTGTACTAGTAAACAGACTTTTGATGTTGCTATTGACCAGTCTACTACACACATGTTCTTATTTCTTTTTCCAGTTAAGATTTTCTGTCTAGTTTCCACATTAATGACTCTGCATTTCTTCTTGTTGAATAGGACTTCATATCCTTTGTCACAGAACTGACTTGCACTAAGAAGATTGTACTTCAGTCCTTCAACAAATGTGATATCTCAAATCTCTAGATCATTCTTGATAAGGCTTCCAATTCCCTTTATGATCCAGGCTTTTCATTTCCTCCAAAGGTGACTTTAGGTCCATCCTTGTTTTGATATTTAACCAAGCAGAGTTTGTTGCTTGTCATATGTCTGGAACATCCACTGTCTATGTATCAGACATCCTGCAAAACAAAATAGTTGGATTTAGGTACCGAAATCTGTTAGGGTCCAGCAGTGTCAGTGCAGATGATCTAAGGCCTAGTCTATAATTAATGTGACTATTTTCATATCTCCTGTTGTAATAAATAAAGATAAATCAGATAAAAACACAATAAATGTTTCATTGGAAATGATACTGCCTCACATAAAATGAAACAAAATATTTTGACAACTGCATCAGTTATTTCGGAATGGAGGGAGTACTATTTTATTGATCTCAATTAGCAATACAAGCTAAAGTTGCTTGGTAAAATGGAGATGAACCCCAAACCTTACACCCAACAAGACTTAAACATTCATTTGCAAGTGCAAATTAACAAAGGAGAAAGAAAAGAAAATGAAATGAGCAGAAGACGCCGAATGCCATGAATAATAGCTGATGCTAGCTTAGGGAAACTAATTGGAATATTACACCAACTATATCATGAGAGAAATAAAGAATCCCTCAACAAATCTAATTATGGAACAACGTGTGAGAAACCTGAAGCTAGCTTAGAGCCTTTAAGAATGTACTCCCTCCGTTCCAAAATAGCTGATGCGGTTGTCAAAATATTTTGTTTCATTTTATGTGAGACATTATAATTTCCAATGCAACGTTTATTGTATTTTTACTTAATTTACCCTTATTTATTACTGTATGATACATAGAAAAGAATGTCATATTAATTATATTCAATGATATTTTAGTCATTTTATTGTAAAAGTAAATGCATTAAATCACATCCTTAATACACGTGATTTTGGAAACTGCCTTAGATAAATGGGGTCAGAGTCCATAAGGAAAGGTTTTAAACTTAAATAGTTGAGAAGGACAGTCACTACATGTGTTATATATTTTTGTACATGTGTTACTACATGTTTGTCCTTCTCAACCATTTTAGATTAAAACATGTCCTTTACAACCTTTAACCTTAGATAAATTGGAACAAAAGGAGTAATTTTTATGTTTTTGTTTGCATTTGCATTTTCCGTAAGGTTTGTGGACTCTCCCACTTTTTTATGAATAAATGAAAGTTGGTTTAAAAATAAAAAAAATAAAAAAATAAAACATCTTCATAGGATAATTAAAACAAGTTTGTTTTTTTTTTCCTTTCAAAATGGCACAAAAAACAATAATGTGTTAAGAGTAACCACAATGAAGACCTTTTTCTTCTCCCTAATTCTTGTATAGGGATGATATACAAGATTGAAGTCTACAATGGCAATTTATTTATTTCCCTTTCCCCAAATAAAGTTAAGGCCCCCCTTAACATAAGGACTTTGCAAAAGTGAATTGTATCTAAATTTTTCTTTTTTCCCCTTTGCAACAACACATTTTCAACAAAAAATTGGAAAAAGCATATTCATTCCATCTTTTATTTTTCTTTTTTTTTGGAAAACCTCTCTTTTATTAAAAATGACACAATAAAATATTAAAATAAGTTTTTACATTATTCATTATTATATTCATATGAATTAATATATTTCATTTTACGGTCAATGATATAGAAATGTGTTGTGTATTTTATTGTGAAACTATTACTACACAAATTTAAGATATGGTACGACAGTACGTTGGTGAAATATGTGGCAGAATAAATGTTAAAGTATTTTCACAAGTTACACATTTAGTCATTACTATACAATTACGAGATACGTAAAAAAACGAAATTACAGCATACGTTAAATATAAGAAAAGAGTTTAAAATATACTTTCTGTTTCTTTCAAAATTATCATACAATGTCCTCTTTTTTTTTAAACACTTGCGGATTTTTTTCAAGCGTACGACATATTTTTTTTATAGTACACACGACATATTAAATTCACACATTGTAATATTTCATAGTGATTTTTGTGGGAAAGTAAATATGGAAAAAAAAAAAAAAAAAAAAAAAAAGAGGGAAAGTGTACTTGTTATTTGAGATGTGAGAAAAAAAATTGAGAAATTGCCTGGGAAGTGTTTGTTGAAGTTGGTTTCTTTTATAAGGTGTTCAAAAGTTAATCAGAAATGAAAAATAAGAGAAATAAAGAGTATGATAGAACCAACGGGTCATTCTTACTTGGGAGATCCATTTGCGGAGTGGGGCCATGCCATTTACTTTGAACGACTATTCTATCATTTTGTCAGTCTGCTCCACTTTATTTTCCTTTTTTTCAATTATTTTTTCATATTTCATATCGTGACTCTATTCCATTTCCCCGGGTGTATTTAGGGCACTCCCAGCAGAGGCTTCAAATTTTATCCCTAAAATAGTATAAAATAATTCATATCTCTATTTTACAACATCTCAATTCAAAAGCCTCCACAACAGCATTCCTATCCTTATCCCTAAATCATTTCAAATAATATTAAATAATACATATCTTACCTCACAACCCTATTTATACACATTAAATATTTGTTATTTCACTCCAGCAGCATCCCTATCCCTATCCATATGATTTTTAATAATTAAATATGTTTAGGGCGTGAATAGTGCATCCCCACAAGTAGGGATGCACTGTTCATATCCCTAAAAATAAATAGGGATAGAGACTACTATGTAATGGAGTGAGTATTTTAGGAACTCTATTTTTTTATCTTCATTTTAAGGATATGACACCATATAAGGTTTCTGCTACGAGTGTCTTATATTCTTTATTTATTTTTTTCGTTCTTTAATTTGCACTTTTTCATTCCATAAAACATTGTTAAGATTAAGTCTAGAAATTTGTGTAGTACCTTAAATTTTTATATTTTTTTATTTTGTGAAAGTCCAGGAATGTGTGTCTCTGTATATAAGACAATTCCTAAATAGGACATTTTTCAAATTATTTTTAAATTATATGATAACATAATATAAGTGTTAGAAAATGACACATCTTTCAAATATATGGATTTACCCATTTTCTTCTACTCGCACTATATATTTTTTTTTAGGGTCTACACGCACTATTAACATTTTTGTTTTTCTTATTTATTTTTTGACGGAAGAGATTTTTTGTTCGGAACTCCAGTCGGGATGGGGCAGCCATCCCTGAAGGAAAAAATATGAATATGGGCAGACGACCCCTTTAATACAGAAAAAAAAAAATCTGTATTTTTATCATTTAAAAATTTTATACACTAAATTTTGATCATTGCTCCATTATATATATATTGTTGAGAAGTTGACCCATATATATATATATTTAAAACAAAATCATTAGCCAAAAATATAATGTACTGCATCCGATCTCATGTTGTATAATTCCTGTTGGAGAAAATAGGGGAAAAATGTTTTAATAGATTTTAAATCATTTTTTACAACTACTTATAAAAGCGAGTTTGATAAGACTTTTATTAAAGTTATGGAGACTTTATTAAAAACATTGGAAACTACGTGCTACGTAGTTGACAATAGGATTTTAAATCATTCAATTCGGAGTACGGGTGAATGCGATATTAACGCTTTAAGTTGTTGTGAGATATGGGAAGTAAGGTAGTGTAAAACTTTATCCCACATTGGAACATGAGTGTTCCAATGTCAAGTATTTATATGATGATAGTTGATGATTGGTATAAGATCCTAGAGAAAGAGAGAGAGCTCATAATGGTTTTAGACAGACGATGTTCTATTAAAACTGCCACACGCGCGCGCGCCGCCGCCGGCCGCCCGTTGACCGTTGCCATTGGGCTTGGGTTTGGGGAATTGGGACTGAGGGCCTTGGGCCGGGCTAGTATTATCTTTTTGGACAAAGTCAGCGGGGCTGAAACTAAACTGAGCATTAGCATTCAGCTGAGGCAACTGATGAGTATTCGAAGTGATTCAGCAAGTAAGCTGTAAGCTGAGTCAGACGAAGTCAGCTGAGACAGACTCAGGATCAGCAGGGGAGGAGAAGTCAGCTGAGGCAGACTTACGGCCAAGGCATTTTCAGCAGACTGAATGTTTCAGTGAGCTAAAACTTTTCATCTTCTGCTGAGACCTTTCATCTTTGAACCTGTTATCATCAATACTTGGAGTAAAGTGGAAGTAGTGGGAGTTATGCAATAAATGAAATTAATTGCAGAGACTCTTCCATTACAATTTGAGTCTCTATATAAACAAGTCCTCACAAGATGGAACAAACACAGAAGTATTCAAGCAATACAAGAGCATTCATACATTCCATTGCATAAAATAGTTTCTGCATTCATAGTGAAGAGTTGCTGGGCATCATCAGAGTTCGAAGTGGTTCAGAAATTCAAGTACCTCCTTTTTGAACAGGTAACTGAGTAATCCTGGGAGACAATTGCATAAACCGGGGTACAAGCCGGAGCAAATTCGGCTTAAGGACAGAGTTCCATCTCGCCTCAGTTGGAGATATCCTTTCATTATTTTTTCATTTCAATTACAGTATTGTAATAATTTTATTTCAGATTAATAAAAAGTGTTCTTAATTTTCTGTTTATTTATTTATTTCGCATACGATACTACGACTATAACAATCATAAGACTAATTTTTAAGAGCTTTCTTATGCTCTGAAAAGTATATGTATGCGAGAAGATAATAAATATTCAGTTCGTTTCTGAACATTTTTTTATGAAACTAAATATCAGTTCCGATATTCAGTTCAGTTCATAAAAAAAAGAAAAAGAAAACTGATCAAATTGAATATCAGTTTTCATATTCAGTAAATATTTTCGTGCTATTGTTTGGTCTCGATTTTTCGAACAAGAACTGTACTGTTGATCTTCTGTTTCTGAACAGAAATGGCTATTGTCACTGATGCATCAATGACACCTAGTGCTGATGCTATGGCAAGTGGAAGTCTGAATCCACTATCAACTGCAACTATGCCTACTACTGATGTGACACACTCAACTGTTGCTGAGGCAAGTTCTTCACATGGAGAGAAACCAGAGAAATATAACGCTCTGAACTTCAAGCGTTGGCAGCAAAAGATGATGTTCTATTTGCTGGATATACAGAAACCCGAATCCGGATCCGATCCATAGTTGGATCGTCAGATCCGATTCTCAGCACTGATTGAGACACTCGATCTTGCACAGCGGAAGCTATGAATAAATTCGCATGCGACTCTTTTACGATTCGATTCACATAATTAATTAATAACTACAAGAAGTTAATAGATTTACCCAACCGGAGAGAGAAGCAATTGACCAAGGGAGAAGCCGCAGTCTTCCGGATTGTATCTCCCAGTGACGACTGGTGGACGTCGATCCTCGCCGTAACCTCCTCGAATATGCACAAGAAAAACCCTAGGTTTTTCTCCTCTTAATGACTAGAACAAGAAACTAATTTTTCTCTCCTTTATTCAATAAATGGCACCAATTTGCGTGTAATATTGTGTTGGGATGAACTCTATTTATATAGAAAAATAACTAGTAAAGTGAGAGTTATCCTTTTCACACCACAATTACCTATTCCCATAAGGAAAAGATATTTGCCTAAAGATAAGAGATAATACCCAAAAAATCAATCTCTTATTTTTCCATTAATTATCTAACAAATAGATAATTAATTAATTACACATGTGACATAATCTAGAAAAATTTCTTTTCCTAATTTATCACAATAAGGGGCGCCACTTTCATCATTAAATTTAATAGAAAATGTCTTTTCTATTTTACATATTATTTACCAAATAAATAATATTGCATATTCATTAAATATACCAACTATTTAATTTATTCTCGAGGTTTCATAAAACGATAAAACACTCGCGTGTTAGGATCCAACCCGGGGACCATGGACCTATAACCAGTAGCTACAATAAAATGAATAAAATATTCATCGAACAAAATATATCTACTCAACTTACGCCACCATAAATCCGAAACTGAACTCTATCGATTATAGATATAATTTATTCTCAAGACGTCGAGTCGATAAGTGTCCATTGATATAATCATTACATAGAAACTAACCCTCCATAGACTATCCATAATGAAGCGGGAATATTTCCGTAAACCTTCTTCAATACGTCTTATCCTTATTTACCATTAACCCACTAGTGATCAATTAATTCATAACCAATACGAACTCCGCGGATCGATCAGTTTCTAAGATCAACAAATAAGGGGATTGTATTTCTACTTCCCGCAGGAAGGAATGTATTCCATATCTGTGAGACACACACTTCTCACTCATTCCATAATAGTGCCAACGTGAAAGTGATTTGGACCGCGCCTCTTAGCGCTCCTTAACGAACACATCAAACCCTATCCTGAAACAAGTAGGAGTCTTTTAATCACTTCAGGATTAAGGTTAATCCATATATGATCATCTTGTGATTTAATAAGATTTCTCAATCACGGAATTATATGAGAAACTCAGATTAAATCGGTCCAGTCCAATATGACTACATCATATATAAATGTCCCACTTAAATAACCGATATCGACGGTCCGGATAAGACGGTCACACCATAAAGTGTTCTGGGCGCATTAATGGTGGTTTAATCAATAGACCCCATACTTTGATTAAGTTCACCATAAACTAACATTTCAAGTGTATCATTATAAACTTAATCCTCGCGTGCAACGCACAATAAGTTATATGGCTACATATGATACGACTTAGGGTTTTCAGTAGTGTATTACTTAAAAGCACGAAGCAAGTAATAAGATGAGAATAAATCTGTCATTTATTAATTCTAAAAACAATTACATAAATTGTCTTTCGGGCGCTACTTCCAACAATTTCCCACTTGCCCGTATAGACAAGCAACAATTGTCTTTCGGGCACACTATATCTAACAATCTCCCACTTGCCCGTAAAGACAAGCAATGATTGTTTTTAGAGCACCACACCCTTATTCAATCTATCCACAACATTCTCCCACTTGCTCTAAAGCAGATGAGACATATCTCCCAATTTTATACCCGCCAAGTGCTTATCAATGACAATAGATGCCACGCGATTTGGTAAACTGATCAGCTAGGTTTTCAGCTCGAGGCAATCTTTTGACCGAAAACATCGCCTCTTTGCTCGATCTATCTTACCAGGTGGTACTTTATCTCAATATGCTTTTGACCTTTTGTGCCTGCGAAGATCATTTGAAGTAGCTACGTCTCAACTGTTTTCACAGTAAATTGATATCGTCTCATCGAGACCTGGAATCACTCCCCGATCTAACAAATAACTTCTCAAGCCATACTGCCTTTTTAGCTGCTCCAAAAGCTGCTATGTATTCGACTAACAGAGTCAAATTGGCAGTGCTGGATTGCTCCAGACTATAGCTCCATCACTATGAGTAAACACTGAGCCTGAGATCGATTCACGATCATCCTTAATCAGACAAATAATCAGAATCAGTGTAGTCAACAACACTCAGGTTCGCACACGAATGGACAAGCATACGATTCCTCATTCTCTCAAGATACTTGAGGATGCACTATACTGCTTTCAACGTCCGAATCCAAGACTCGACTTTTATTGACTTTTAATAACCTGACTTTCTCTATCCAAAAGAGAATCTATCCCATTTTCTCTATATCCGAAGACTAAGAGAATTATTCCGTGAGGGGTTGGGTAGGAAACATCTCGTTGAATTCTGCATTCGAAAATGCATTATCATCTTTAACCAATAAGATGGATGGGATATTGCCAACAACTCGTTCTCATGAATTCGACCGAATCAAATTCTAAGAATATAGTCCACTTCTCTGATTCAGAGAAGCTTTGGCTCGTCATTTTTTGACTTTTGATAACACACCCATGTTGTTTCCGACTGTTGCAGTGTTATCTTTTATTAACACTAATGTCTACTATTTTACCAATATTGATTCTCCAGTCTACAAAAGACTCATCGATATTCTAGTCAAGCCCACACATTCCAAAACATGTGACTTTTAATGACCTAGAGGTTTGCTTTAATCCATCAATGGATATAAGCATAGGCAGTCAATCTGCCATTTGCTTTAAGCTAAAACCCTTCTGTTCCGAATGAATCTAAGCTCCATTGTACGGCAAGAAAGTTTCAGGGCATCACCCTGTTAATCTTTCTGCTTTCCATTGAGTCAAGCAAGGGTGAGTTGTGAGAAAGTTTCAGGGCATCACCCCTGTTTAACTGTCTACTTCTCAGGGAGTTACCCCAAAACCACTTGTCATTTCTTAGAAAGATAAACTTTCTCATTCATTCAACTATTTTCCATGTAGATCCTATTTCTCCCACTGGGCCTAAGACACTCAGGTGGTTCTATAGGAGTATGAACAGACCTGGAGTATCAAAACTCCATTTACAGGTATATGGCTTTAAACCAACCTCATTTTATAAGAATCCTATACAGTTCTTCCAGAAGACCATAGGTTATCAATCACCCCTAGCAGATTGTAAAGTCTGCATAATCACAGCGAGTCAATGGATAAACCATACTCCCACTGCATTTGGATGGATTGATATTCTGATCTGGTTCAGTAGTATTTATCAGTTTTATCCCCCAACAATCAATGTTGGATATGGTCTGATTAAATCAGATAGTAAATCTTTGAGTAACTGTAGTTCAAGGTCTAAGGTTGCTATTTAAACATTCTTTTTGGAAAGGATATAACAGTGTAACCGTCACTATCCGATCTTAAGAATCTTATAACCAACTTTTACTCATTGTATCAAGATATTTCACGAACAGTCACCATCTGAACATGTATGTAAAATCTCCAGTCCTAACTTCAAGCACTAGTGCTAAATGCCTCTATTTGCGGAAGTGGAGTAAATGCACTTCACTCTTTATCCACAAATTCATAAGCATCTTCTAGGTAGACTTCTCGGTATTACATAATAATGTAAACGGTTATTTTGCAACCAATATCTTAATTGAGTTAAGCAGTGTATTGTAGCATATCAATAACTATACAAGACAATCTATGGGTTATCCTTTTAGTGAAATCATTTCACTCGGAGGTAGGTCGAGCATCAGTTCCAAATACTATGCTATAGCCTACATCTGAGCATGGAATACTCTATTCTCTGGTGACATCAGAGATTCCTCCAAATATTTAGATAAACTAATCGGCGTTTCGAATAGTCATTAGACAAAGAAGGTCTATTACTCGAAAGCCCCACTAGCTTGTATCCTTCATAAGTTCCCGAAGGTCAATATGAACAAGCTATGAAACTTCTTTAGCTCTATTAACCTTTCCTAATTGAAAGGTTACTTAGTCATCTTTCCTTTGAGATAGTATTCTTAGACTGGGAGATAAGAATCACCCTTAGCCAGTCTTCAGATCTTATCTTTAGAATATATGCACTAATTAATAGATGCTGAAGAATCGTTTATCTAAATACGGAAACCATTTGTCTTAATAGTTTATGATGTGTTACATATACTTTTTCAGCATTACTTAGTGGTTCTGACTTTATCGAACAAAAGTCCAAGTCTCGGAATCGTATACAAATGTCATATTCACTTTCAGGCAACTATATTATCGATATGAAAGTGAATCCATTTGTCCCAATGAATCTGAAAACAGAAATTATATTTCTTTGATATTCAAGGATTAAAATTCAAAATTTATTTCCTTATATCACTCCCGCTATCTTAGCTGAAATAACTGCCCGTTGTCTCCTCTTTATCATGAATGCCCAGCTACCTAGTTCTAACAAAAGAACTCTAGCTTCTGAGTCAAAATTACTCGGTTAAGAAAGTCTCTAAAGATTCATAGGTTAGTGATCCGAAATCACTTTCCTTATCCTTTACTTTCTTTGATTAATATTTCGGTTTAGCCTTTAACTTATTTAGTTTAGACGACTTATACTTGTAGACATTTACCTTCCCATTCTTGGCTTTCTTTAAAGGAAATGACCGTGAAGTAGCAGTTCATTTGAGTAGACACAACTCATGAACTGTGGGATGTCTAGTGAGATTGATACCAAATCATTTTCGTCATCTTTGAAGTAATTTTAATTTGTCTCCCGTGTAATACGAGTGACAGCAGTGACATACTTAACAATGTCACTTAAGTTTGAAGGCTTAAGAGGGAAATCCTCCAACGGAAAAATTAATTGCATTCTTTATTTATGAGTTCAACGTCCTTGTTACTTTTCCACTTCCATGAAGTCAGCAACAGTCAATTTATAGTGTTTAGCAGTTTAGATGACTTGAGATGATATGTAGTTGCGAAAATAAATCATGACAGAAATGTAAATCAAATCATACACCACAAAAAATAATAAATTTTAGGAATTATAAAAGTGATGTCATGCATGCAGTTTATCCTACCATTCCAAGAATTTAATCTCACACCTACAGTGCCGCCTTAGGGTAGGTCAAAGAGGTGACGATTAAATTGAGACAATCTCTCTCAACAATTAACTGAGAATCGGACATCTCCATTTAATTGTTGATTACCTTAATTTTTCAGCCAAGATATTTCCAAAAATATCTTTGTGAGTGTGACCTACTATTTCAGATCTCAAAGTACGCCCCGAGTATGCCGCCTTAGGGTTGGTCAGTGACCCGACGAGTACCCAAAATCCTATCCTTTCGGAGACCAAGCCATGCATTTTGTTAGCGGTGAAGGCCATCCTTAAGGGGCCGAAATCAAAGCGACACGAGGCGTCTCCATTCTCTCACTTGCTTGTGTCAACAGTAGAGGCCGTGGGGTCAGTTGTCACCTTCCCCGCTCCCACTCATTATTTTGAATATTAGGTAGTCTTATTAGGATTTTCAGAATTTCTTTACAATCCGAAAAACAATAAATCATGAATATTTAAATTAATCCTCCCACTAGTTCATCGGTTCCAAATACCATCTAACTAGTGTCACTATATTCATGATTTTCCAATTTTATGGATTTATAATTTTTTTTGTGTTGTCGCTACACAATTAAAATTCATCAAGAATTTTATAATCCTAATACATTAGGACTTATGATTTTTCAATAATTCGAAAAACAATATATCACAAAACTTAAAGCTCCCACTAGTTTATCGGTTCCATATACCGTCTAACTAGCGACACTATATTCATGATTTTCCAATTTTTTCAATAGAAAATCCTTGTGTAGGCACTACACAATTAAAATTCACTAGATTTTTAAAGTCCTAATCTCGTCATGATAAAATTTTAGGATCGTAGAATTTTATCTCAATAATTTGAAAACAATAAATCTTGAGAAGCAATCACAAACTTATCGGTATTAAACCCTGGCTGAGCTTTAACCGAGTTCACCGAACGGTTTCAGGATTGGCTAAGCCGACCCGTCCTCTTCGTTGGCTCATATACGACTGCTGGATGAATTGGGCTAAGGCTGCCCCATTGAGCCGAAACTCGCCGTATAGCTTGACCTTGCCGGACTCCCGACGCTAACGTCGCACGTGTGCGGGTGCTGGGTTGAAAAACGGGCTAAGGTTGCCCCATTGAGCCTCAGCTCGCCGGATAGCTTGACCTTGTCGGACCCCCGTGGTTAACCCCGCACTTGGACGGACAAGTCGAGTCGAGCCGAAGCCCTGTTGACCGCCCAAACCATATTTTCGAACATTTTTCTCAGTTGCTGTCCAACTTTTCCGGATTTTCCAATTTGTCAATTTTAAAATTCTTTTATGTAGTCACTACATACTTAAAATCCACGAATGATTTTTAGATCCCAAAATTAAATTTACCGAGTAAATTTTATTTTATCATGTGAATTTTATATCCCGATAAAATTCCGTTCATTTTAATTAATTTAATTAATTACCTAAATTAATTACGTTTCATACATGCCTAATTAATATCACGATTAATTATCTACATGTATGCATATGCTAGGAGTGGAATGCATGAATATTATGCATGTCATGGCATGGTTATCTTACATAAATTATCAAACATGAAAATAAATGCGTAAAAGTAAACCACTGAGATGGACCGTTGGTACCCCCGTATCTAATCTATAAATTAAATAAACCCTAGGCATAAAAAAAGTTTTTTATTTTGAGAAACTAAAAAAAAAAGTTACAAGTCTTCAATGTCCGGCCGCCGCCGCTTTGTATTTTAATTTTCTGCTCCGTTTTTTGAACAAAAGTGCTCTAGCCGAGTTGGTAAAGTTCCTTCTTCATTCATCTCCATTACCCGAGTTCAATTCCCTTCCTTTATTTTTTTGATTCGTTTTTTTTATTTTTTAAATAATTTTTTTCTTTCTTTTTCCGAAAAGTAAAAGAAAAGAAAAAAAAAACCGAGCTGAAAAAAGACAAATTTTTTTTCCACAATTTGATATGGACAAGGGGATTCGAACTCAGGTCTGCAGTTTGGTGATTCAATGCCTTGACCACTGCGCCACTACTGCCAGTTTTTTCATCTTCTTCGAAATAAATATATACAGCTCGGCCGCCGAAATTAAATTAATTCTAGATACTAGGAAATAAAATTACATCCTATACCCAGAAAAATTTGGGTTTACAATAGATCTAACGGTAAACAAATACCAACCCCAATCCATCTCGTCAACCAAAACATTCAATCGCATAAAATTTTAAAAGATGCAATTTTATTCTATTCCACTCTTTATTAATTAATTATGCAATCAAGAGCGCAAAATCGCTTTAACCTCGCTCTGATACCACATGCTGGATATACAAAAACCCGAATTCGGATCCGATCAATAGTTGGATCGTCAGATCCGATTCTCAGCACCGATCGAGACACTCGATCTTGCACAGCGGAAGTTATGAATAAATTCGCATGAGAATCTTCTACGATTCGATTCACATGATTAATTAATAACTACAAGAAATTTAGTAGATTTACCCAACTGGGGAGAGAAGCAATTGACCAAGAGAGAAGCCGCAGTCTTCCGGATTGTGTCTCCCAGCGACGACTGGTGGACGTCGATCCTCGCCGTAGAACCTCCTCGAATATGCACAAGAAAAACCCTAGGTTTTTCTCCTCTTAATGACTAGAACAAGAAACTAATTTTTCTCTCCTTTATTTAATAAGTGGCGCCAATTTGCATGTAATATTGTGTTGGGATGAACTCTCTTTATATAGGAAAATAACTTGTAAAGTGAGAGTTATCATTTTCACACCACAATTACCTATTCCCATAAGGAAAAGATATTTGCATAAAGATAAGAGATAATTCCCAAAAATCAATCTCTTATTTTTCCATTAATTATCCAACACATAGATAATTAATTAATTACACATGTGACATAATCTAGAAAAAAATCTTTTCCTAATTTATCACAATAATGGGCGCCACTTCATCATTAAATTTAACAGAAAATGTATTTTCTATTTTACATATTATTTATATTCATTAAATAGACCAACTATTTAATTTATTCTCGAGGTTCCATAAAACGAGAAAACACTCGCGTGTTAGGAGCCAACCCGGCGACCACGGACCTATAACCTGTAGCTACAACAAAATGAATAAAATATTCATCGAACAAAATATTTCTACTCAACTTATTAATTCCGCAATTACGCAACCATAAATCCGAAACTGAACTCTATCGATTATAGATATAACTTATTCTCAAAACGTCGAGTCGAAAGTGTCCATTGATATAATCATTACATATAAGCTAACCCTCCATAGACTATCCGTAATGAAGCGGGAATATTTCCGTAAACCTTCTTCAATACGTCTTATCCTTATTTATCATTAACCCACTAGTGATCAATTAATTCATAACCAAAATGAACTCCGCGGATCGATCAGTTTCTAGGATCAACAAATAAGGGGATTGTCTTTCTACTTCCCGCAGGAAGGAATGGATTCCATATCTGTGAGACACACACTTCTCACTCATTCCATAATAGTGCCAACGTGAAACTGATTCGGACCGCGCCTCTTAGCGATCCTTAACGAACACATCAAACCCTATTTTGAAACAAGTAGGAGGCTGTAATCACTTCAGGATTAAGGTTAATCGATATATTATCATCTTGTGATTTAATAAGATTTCTCAATCACGGAATTATATGAGAAACTTAGATTAAATCGGTCCAGTCCTATATGACTACATCATATATAAATGTCCCACTTAGATAACCGATATCGACGGTCCAGATAAGACGGTCACACCATAAAGTGTTATGTGCGCATTAATGGTGGTCTAATCAATAGATCCCATACTTTGATTAAGTTCACCACGGACTAACATTTCAAGTGTATCATTATAAACTTAATCCTCGCGTGCAACGCACAATAAGTTATATGGCTACATATGATACGACTTAGGGTTTTCAGTAGTGTAATACTTACAAGCACGAAACAAGTAATTGTTAGGTGTGATGCCCGAAAGGCAATTTTTGTAATTGTTTTATTTAATAAATGAAATGATGTTATTATTCATATTTATTATTCTCATATTCACCAATGTGACAATAGTATTTACACTACAGGATACCCTAAAGTATATCGTTTATGTAATCACTTGACTCAGTGTATGGTATATACACAGGAGGATTGAGTTAGTGAAGATGTACTTAAAATACAATTAGCCCGTAGTGAAGTTAATCGAGAGTATCGGGTCTCTCCCTTAACGTGCTATTAATGCGCCCATAACACAATAGGTGTGATTGCCTTATCCAGACTTTCGGTTAAGAGAACCTAATCGGGCATTTATATATGATAGATATATCATATAGGGCTGAACTGATTTGATTAGAGTTCACGATATAATTCCGTAAACGAGAAGTCTTATCGAATCAATGGATGATCATATTTATGGATATATCTTAATCCTGAGGTGATCACGATCAACCGCTTGAATCGATATGAAGTTTGACTTGACGGTTAAGGATTACACCGAGTCTGTGGTCCGAATTACCCCATCTTGGCGTTGTCTTTGGATTGAGTGAGTAGTCCGTGTTATCACGGATACGGAATCCATTCCTTCCATTTATGGACGTAGATGAGCGCCTCCTTTATTTGTTAATCCTAGAAACCGATCGATCGTGATTTAGTTCATATTACACCGATTAGCTACCAAAGAGTTGTATGAATTAATTGATCACTAGGGGTTAATGGTAAATAAGGATAAGAGGTTCTAAAAAGGTTAACGGTAACTTCCGATTTAGAATGAATACGATCTATGGAGGATTAATCCATATGTAATGATTGTATCAATGGACGCTTATTATTATTCTCGTGAGGAGATAAATATAATCTTATAATCGGAGGAGTGCAGTCACGGGATTATGGTGGCATATTCCTGTGATTGATTTATCGAATATAATTATTCTATAATTATTTATTTGATTTATCGGAGCCGCTGATTATTAGTCCATGGTCCCCGACGTGCCTCCTAATATAGCATAGCTATTCTTGGACGTCGAATCCTAATAATATTAATTTAGTTTTTGTTGGACTTTATTAAAACGATATGTGAATTAATTGTTTAGTGGACTATTAAATTAGTTAGGCTAAATAATTAAATATGTGGAAAAGACATTTTCCATAATCTTGGCCCAATTATTGTGTGATGGCAAAATTAATATTGACTAGGTCAATATTTGATAATTTCCCCCTCTTATTTTTGGAACAAGAAATTAGTTTTCTTGTGATTAATAAGACATGTGCATAAAATATTTATTGGATAAATATTTATGGTAAATAATAAAGATAAATATTATTCTAGATTTGTTCTAGAATATTATGGAATTATCTTTTATTAATTGGATTTATTTTGTTTGATAAATAAAAATCCTTGGAGGCTAAGTTTTACTCTCCTATATAAAGAGAGTTCTCCCAAGCCCTAACACACAATACATATTTCGACTTCTCCCTATAGTAGAGAGAAGAAAATATTTCGGCCAAGGAGAGAGTGGGAGAAATCTTGGAGATTTTTCCGGTAGCATATCGGAAGGGTTCGAGTCGAGAATTCCTTCCACCGGGAATTGCTTTGATCACACGATCGGAAGACTATGGTGCTCTTCACGCCTTCACAAGTTCTTCTTAATTGCGGTTTGTCAACTTGGATTTTGAGATCCAAGAGGTATGCTCTACATTCCCCTTGTAGAATAGATCTAAATGTTTTATTACGTGTAATATATAGATCTAGATCCATAAAATCGCTTCCGTTGCGGATGGTATTACTAACAGTGGTATCAGTCGCCATGGTGATCTATACTTATACGTATAAAATATTAGATCTAGGAGTGGTAAAACATGTAGATTTTTTGTCCCAATTATTTTTTTTTTTAAAAAGGGGCCGAAATTTTGTTTTATTTTTTTTATGTTATGAATGTCTTGGTTGAAGAGATGGATCGGGGTTGGTACTGTTTACTCGTTAGATTTATTGTAGCTCTTTTGTTTAGTAACAATTGAGCATAGGAATTGTATTCTATTTATGTCAATTTTCGAAATTTTATATGTAAAAGTAGCATCTTTTATTGTAATTTTGAATATCCGGGGGCTGGAAAAGATGAAGATCTTGCTGAAAAATTGAAGATCAAGACGAAACCCAAGGTATGAACGAGGAGAAACAGATGAATTTTATTAAAAAACTGCTACAGGACTTTCTGCGACGCTGAAAAACGTCGTTATAAGTCCTGTTTAATAAAAATATGCGGCTAGGGTTTATTTTTGTTGCGGCTGCATGAAACTTTTTATGTGACCTAATTTTTCTTATGATCATTCAACTGCCGCATGAAGAAAAAAAAAAATTTATTTTTTGGAAAATAATTAAAAAGCAGCCGCATATAAATAAAATAAATATATGATTAATTATAATAAATTGGATTTATTTAATTAAAAAGACCTTTTCTCCTCTCGGGTGTTCGTGGTTCGTGATCCGGCGGTTCGAGTTCAAGATTCGAAGATCAAGACTCGAAGACAACAAGATTGTAATTTATTTTTTCCTAGGATAGATTAGATACGGGGGTACCAACAATCCATCTCGGTGTTTAAATTTTCCGCAATTTATTTTTTATGTGTTCGATCATAAAATAGATATAAAATCGGAATTGCCATGACATGCATCATATCATAAATCACTCCATGCATACATGTAGAATTTTAATTTTGGTAATTAAAATAGGAATGTATACAATCTCGTGTAATTAGTTGAAATTTAATTAATACGTGGTAATTAATAAATTTAGTAACTAATTAATGATCCGAGGACGGGTTATGAAATCGTTAGGCCTTTCGGTGTGTGTTCTCGGTGAACCGCCTTAAAGCCCAAACGAGATCACATTTTTCAATTCGTAGTGTCTACGAGATTGAATGATGGTAAAAGAACAATAAATCTTGGATAAAAAGCGGTTCGCTTATAGGTTGGGTGGTCAACTGAGCTAGGCTCGACCGACTTAACCCTCCTAGTGTGATGTATGCACGGGGGTCCGGCAAGACTAAGCTACACCGGAGAACGGTGGGGTGATTCCTTCTTATCTCAATGAGGTTTGTCTTGACCCGATTTCGTCCGATCATCACATATGTTCCAACGAATAGGGCGGGTAGGCTTGCCTATGTTATCGACACCATTCGAATCCTTGATTTGATGAGCTTTTATGATAACATCAAAAGACGTGGTTAGTTAACCCACAACCACTTCCAAATTATTGAGTGGGAGCGGGGGAGGCGACAGCCAACCCCACGGCCTCTACTATAGATACAAGTAAGTGAGAGAAGGGTGACGCCTCGAGGCGCTTTGATTTCGTCCCCCTAAGGATGGTGTTCACCCCTATCAACATTCATGGCTTGGTCTCCGAAAGGATAGGATTTCTGGGTACTCGTCGGGTCACTGACCTATCCTAAGACGGCACACTCGGGGCGTACTTAAGAGATCCGATATAGTAGGTCACACTCATAAAGGATATTTTTGATAATATCTAGGCCAAAAAAAGGAAGGTAATCAATGAATAAAGGGATGTTCGATTCTCGTGGGATGTCCGATTCTCACAAGTTATTCATTGATGAGATTGTCTCAATTTAACCGTCATCTCTTTGACCTACCCTAAGGCGGCATCGAGATGCGAGGTTAAAACTCTGAATGGTAGAGTAGACTTATTTTTTAGTTTACAATTCCTAAAATTTAATATAGTAGTGTTAAACTTAAATTAATACATGTCATTTTATTTTCAGCAAAATGTCTGCTCAAATTTCTGCTTTACTGTCTGAAAAATTAACGGGAAACAACTTTAAGAAATGGAAGAGTAACTTAAACGTGGTACTCACGTATGAGAATGTGCAACATGTACTTACTTCTGAATGCCCTACGCTGGCGATCCAAAAACCTGGTAAAGCTGAGATCAAACAGCGTAATCGCTGGATCGAAGCAGATAACCGGGCTCGTGGGATCATCCTGGCGGCAGTGTCGAAGGTTATTAGGACCCAGATTGAAGAGTTTGAGTCTGCAGGAGAAATCATGCGGAAACTTACTATGATGTTTGGATCACCTAGCAACCAAGCAAGACACGATGCCATCAGGTTGGCCGTTAACACGAAATTGAAGAAAGGTCAAGCAGTGAATGGTCATGTTCTGAATATGATCAATTACTTCAATGACGCCGGTATTCATGGATCAAAGTTCGATAAAGCAACTCAAGTATCGATGATTTTGGAATCGTTGACTCCTAAGTTTATCCCGTTCAAAGCTCAGTATCTGATGGGCAAATATGAGTTGACCATGACACAGATGCTGAATGAACTGACTATCTACGAGGGCCTGCTATCGAAAGATAAGGTCCAAGTAGGGGATAAGAAAGCTGAAGCCAATATGGCCGAAGCCAGGTCATCAAACAAGCCTAAGGCAAAACCGAAGAAAAAGGGTAGTGTTGCACCCGTGCCCAAGCCAATGAAGAAAAAGACTGCCAAGAAAGTTGACGAGTCCAAGCCCAAGGGCAAATGCTTTTACTGTAAGGAGGTAGGACATTGGCGACGCCATTGTCCCGAATATCTTCGTGATGTGAAAGATGGCAAAGTCAAGGTCATCATTTGGGAAAGATAAGAAAGGTAATTTGGAATTACTATTCTTGGAATCTTTTAATGTAGCTAAAGATGTGTCCACTTGGATACTTGATACTTGGAGCTACTAACCATGTATGTTCTTCATTGCAGATTCTTAGTTCGTGCGAGAGGCGGGAAGAGGGTTCTCAAGTGATGCGAGTAGGCACTTTGGGGCGCCATTTCATTTAAAGCGTGGGAGCTGTGGACTTGCATTTTAATAATAGAATTTTACATTTAGAAAATGTTTATTTTATTCAATTTCGGAGAAATTTGATTTCTTATTCTCGCTTTAGTTGAACAATCATTTTCTGTTTCAAGTTTGAATGGTGAATTTGTTATTTCAAAGAATGGCTTTGAATTGTGTTCAACTATAAATGAAAATGGTTTATATTTTGTAAGACCACATAAAGCTCCCTACTTAATACTGAAATGTTTAAAATCGCTCATCAAAGATCTGCAAAAAGCGCGAAAAGTTTCTCAAGTAAAAGAAGATAAAACATACTTGTGGCATCTAAGGCTTGGCCATATTTCCTTGGAAAGACTCAAAAGACTTGAAAAGGTTAATGCCTTAGGTGAGTCATCTATTGACACACCGCCTCACTGCGAGTGTTGCTGGAGGAAAAATGACTAAGCGTCCCTTCTCATCAAAGGGTATAGAGCCACAGGAACTCTAGACTTAGTGCATTCGGACCTTTGTGGTCCGATGAACGTACAAGCTGTGAGGCGGATACGAGTACTTTGTGACTTTCATTGATGATTACTCGAGATTTGGTTATGTTTATCTCACTGCATAGGAAGTCCGAGGCTTTTGGAAAGTTCAAGGAGTTCCAGCGCGAAAGCGAAAGGCAACTAGGCAAGTCATTGAAATGCCTTCGCTCGGATCGTGGAGGTGAGTATTTAGATCATCGAGTTCATTGACTACTTGGCTGAAAAAGGAATTTGTTTCCAACGTTCGGCGCTTAGGACACCTCAAAGAAAATGGAGTTCTTTGAGAGGAGAAACAGGACATTGATTAACATGGTTAGATCAATGATGAGCTACGCCTCTACCTATATCCTTTTGGGGTTATGCTTTAGAAGCGGCGATCTACATTTTGAATGCGATGCCGTCAAAGTCATCGAAAAGACACCCATTGAGATATGGTCCGGACACCGCGAAAGCCTTCGTCACTTCAAGCATATGGGGTTGTCCCGCACACGCGTCTTTGATGGACAAGACTACCAAGCTACAATCACGTTTAAAGTATGTATGTTTGTTTGTAGGCTATGCAAAAGGTACACGTGATGGTCTATTTTATGATCCGGAAGATAACAAAGTGCTAGTCTCGACTAACGCTACGTTCTTGGAGGAAAGTTATATGAAAGACCACAGACCTCGAAGTACAATTGTACTAGAGGAATTACTCTCCGATGACATCAGGCCTATTGTGGCTGCTGATGTTCCTGTAAACAACACTAATAATACAACAGTCACTTCCGACATTCCTGTTCCACCCAGACGTACTGCGAGAGTGGTTCGGCCACCGGCTCGGTACGGCATGGATTTAGAGGCAAACGTAGTCGCCTCTGATGGGGTGGAAGATGATCCTCCGACCTATAAGAAGGCCTTACCGGATCACGATAAGGATAAATGGATTGACACAATGAATCAAGAGATGGAGTCTATGTACTCTAACTCGGTCTGGAAACTTGTAGAACTTCCTCAGGGTGAAAGGCCCATTGGATGTAAATGGCTCTACAAGCGAAAGAGAGGAGTAGATGGGAAGGTTGAAACCTTCAAAGCACGGCTGGTAGCCAAAGGTTACACACAGCGAGAGGGTATAGACTACAAGGAAACCTTCTCACCTGTGGACATGATGAAAACCATCCGCATCCTCCTTTCGGTTGCTGCATGTCTGGATTATGAAATCTGGCAAATGGATGTTAAGACAGCGTTTCTAAACGGTTTTCTCATCGAGGAAATCTATATGCAGCAACCAGAGGGATTCATTGAAGAAGGTCTAGAGCACATGGTGTGCAAGTTGCTCAGATCCATTTATGGGTTGAAGCAAGCATCTCGTTCCTGGTATCATAGATTCGATCACACGATCTAATCTTATGATTTCGAACAACACTTTGTTTGAATCTTGTGTACAAGAAGAAGGTTATCAAAGATAGTGTTGTATTTCTAGTGTTGTACGTTGATGACATACTCCTAATTGGCAACGATAAGGGGATGATGTCCGACGTAAAAAGTTGGTTGACCACGCAATTCCAAATGAAAGATTTGGGAGAAGCGAGTTATGTTCTAGGGATCCAAACTATAAGGGATCGCAAGAACAGGATGTTAGCTCTGTCCCAAGCAACTTATATAGATAAGGTGCTAGCACGCTTCAGTATGGAGAACGCAAAGAAGGGTTTTCTACCAACCCGTCACGGCGTTTACCTCTCTAAGACTCAGGGGCCCCAAACCTCAAGAGGTGAAACTATGGGAAGAGTGCCATATGCCTCACCCGTGGTAGTCTTATGTATGCTATGAGGTGTACGAGACCTGACATTTGTTACGGCGTTGGATTAGTCAGCCATTTTCAGTCAAATCCAGGGCAACCGCACTGGACAGCAGTAAAGAATCTCATCAAATATTTGAAGAGAACCAGAAATTATATGCTCGTCTATTCGAGTGGGAGTTTGGAGCTAGCGGGGTACACCGATTCTGATTTTCAGTCAGACAGAGATGATTCTAAATGTACCTGCGGTTCAAGTGTTTACGCTTGGTGGCGGTGCGAGAATGGAGAAGCCAAAAGCAATCCAAAGACAAATTTATTCAACAATGGAAGCCGAGTTCATAGCGGCCTCGGAGGCGCTAAAGCGATTTGGTTAAGAAAGTTCATCAGCGGATTAGGCATTGTCCCGAATGCTGAGGATCCTATTACTCTCTATTGTGATAACAATGGGGCCATTGCCAACTCTAGAGAACCTCGAAAGCACAGTAAGTCTAAGCATATAGAGAGAAAATACTGGGTGATCAACGATTTTGTCGATAGAGGGGACATTTCCGTCAAGAAAATCGCCTCCGCCGATAATCCTGCTGATCTATTCACCAAGACGTTGCCGATTGAAGCTTTTAGTCGACACTTGGAGACTATAGGTATTAGAGACATGTCTCATTTTCTTTAGAGCAAGTGGGAGTGATAGTTTGCTGTATTTTAAATAATAGGGTGTGCTCTAAAACAATTAATCACATGCTTTCGTGCAAGTGGAAGATTGTTAGGTGTGATGCCCGAAAGACAATTTTTGTAATTGTTTTATTTAATAAATGAAATGATGTTATTATTCATATTTATTATTCTCATATTCACCGATGTGACAATAGTATTTACACTACAGAAAACCCTAAAGTATATCGTTTATGTAATCACTTGACTCAGTGTATGGTATATACACAGGAGGATTGAGTTAGTGAAGATGTACTTAAAATACAATTAGCCCGTAGTGAAGTTAATCAAGAGTATCGGGTCTCTCCCTTAACGTGCTATTAATGCGCCCAGAACACAATAGGTGTGATTGTCTTATCCGGACTTTCGGTTAAGAGAACCTAATGGGGCATTTATATATGATAGATATATCCTATGTAATTTGGACCGATTTGATTAGAGTTCACGATATAATTCCGTAATCGAGAAGTCTTATCGAATCAATGGATGATCATATTTATGGAAATATCTTAATCCTGAGGTGATCACGATCAAACGGCTTGAATCGATATGAAGTTTGACTTGACGGTTAAGGATTACACCGAGTCCGTGGTCCGAATTACCCCATCTTGGCATTGTCTTTGGATTGAGTGAGTAGTCCGTGTTATCACGGATACGGAATCCATTCCTTCCATTTATGGACGTAGATAGACGCCTCTTTATTTGATAATCCTAGAAACGATCGATCGTATTTGTTCCTATTACAATCGATTAGCTACCAATGAGTTGTATGAATTAATTGATCACTAGGGGGTTAATGGTAAATAAGGATAAGAGGTTCTAAAAAGGGTTAACGGTAACTTCCCGATTTAGAATGAACAGTCTATGGAGGATTAATCCATATGTAATGATTGTATCAATGGACGCTTATTATTATTCTCGTGAAGAGATAAATATAATCTTATAATCGGAGGAGTGCAGTCACGGGATTATGGTGGCATATTCATGTGATTGATTTATCAAATATAATTATTCTATAATTATTTATTTGATTTATCGGAGCCGCTGATTATTAGTCCATGGTCCCCGACGTGCCTCCTAATATAGCATAGCTATTCTCGGACGTCGAATCCTAATAATATTAATTTAGTTCTTGTTGGACTTTATTAAAACGATATGTGAATTAATTGTTTAGTGGACTATTAAATTAGTTAGGCTAAATAATTAAATATGTGGAAAAGACATTTTCCATAATCTTGGCCCAATTATTGTGTGATGGCAAAATTAATATTGACTAGGTCAATATTTGATAATTTCCCCCCCTCCTCTTATTTTTGGAACAAGAAATTAGTTTTCTTGTGATTAATAAGACATATGCATAAAATATTTATTGGCTAAATATTTATGGTAAATAATAAAGATAAATATTATTCTAGATTTGTTCTAGAATATTATGGAATTATCTTTTATTAATTGGATTTATTTTGTTTGATAAATAAAAATCCTTGGAGGCTAAGTTTTACTCTCCTATATAAAGAGAGTTCTCCCAAGCCCTAACACACAATACATATTTCGACTTCTCCCTATAGTAGAGAGAAGAAAATATTTCGGCCAAGGAGAGAGTGGGAGAAATCTTGGAGATTTTTCCGGTAGCATATCAGAAGGGTTCGAGTCGAGAATTCCTTCCACCGGGAATTGCTTGGATCACACGATCGGAAGACTGTGGTGCTCTTCACGCCTTCACAAGTTCTTCCTAATTGCGGTTCTTCAACTTGGATTTTGAGATCCAAGAGGTATGCTCTACATTCCCCTTGTAGAATAGATCTAGATGTTTTATTACGTGTATTATATAGATCTAGATCCATAAAATCGCTTCCGTTGCGGATGGTATTACTAACAGTAATAAGATGAGAATAAATCTGTCATTTATTAATTCTAAAAACAATTACATAAATTGTTTTTCGGGTGCTACTTCCTACACTATTTTACTACACTTGGATTAGCCATGATGCTAACTGAAGAGAAACCAGTTGTGTCTCCAGATAACCTCGAACACATGGCTTTCCTTGCTCTTGAGAGTTGGAATCATAGTGATTTTTTATGTAAAAGTTACCTTCTGAACGGCGTAGAAAATACTCTAAATGGTGTATATTGTACCTTTGAGTCTGCTAGAGCACTGTGGTTTGCCTTAGATAAAAAATATAAAACCGAGGATGCAGGTGCTAAGAAATTTATTGTAGGTAAATTTCTAAAGTATGAGATGGTGGATTCCAATACTGTAATTAAACTGGTTGAGGAACTACAAATAATTATATCCGAACTCATAGAAGAGGGTGTGATTATTAATGAGAATTTTCAAGTAGCCTGTGTAATTGAGAAACTACCTTCTTCATGGAAGGAGTATAAAAGTTATCTCAAACACAAGCGAAAGCAGATGTCAATGGATGATCTGATTGTCCGACTCCGTATCGAGGAGGAAAATAGAGGATCAAAAAAGAGAAGCTCTGTGCAGGTTGGACAGGCAAAAGCTCATGTTGCTGAGGTAAAAAATCAAAAGAGGAAGAAAACTGGTCAATCTTCCAAGAAAATTGGTGAACCGTCCAAGAAACCATAAACTCCATTTAAGTTTAATGGTGAGTGCCGCAACTGTGGCAAATACGGGCATCGTGCGGCTGAGTGCCGTGGAAAAAAGCCATTTCATCCAAGAGCACACGTGGCTGAACTGATGTGATGATGACATGTTCTGCGCTGTGATGACATAATGCAATTCTATGGGAAATCCAAGGCAATGGTTTGTGGACACTGGAGCCACAAGACATATGTGCTGACCGGGCAGTATTTTCAACCGATAAGGCTGGAAATGGTGAGAAACTATGGATAGGAAACTCTTCTCATTCAAACATTCTAGGAACAGGCACTATGATTCTGAAAATGACTTCAGGGAAGAAGCTGACATTGACCAATGTTCTCCATGTTCCTGACATTAGGAGGAATCTAGTTTCTAGTGCTATGTTGAGCAAGGCTGGGTTCAAAATAGTGTTGGCTCTGATAAGGTCATTCTGACAAAAAATGATGTGTTTGTCGGTAGAGGTTATCTCACCGAGGGGATGTTCAAACTTAATGTAATGGCTATTAAGCCTAAAAATGTTGTGCCTGATGAGGGTAATAAAGTTGCATCTACTTTTGCTTACTTGACTGAGTCGTATAATCGTGTAAATAATAAATCAATTCATAGAATGATGAATTTAGTTTTATTACCTAATTTAAAGTTTAATGAAACTGAAAAATTCCAAATATGTGTTGAAGAAAGAATGACTAAGGCACCGTTTCCATCAGTGGAAAGAAACACAGAACCGTTGGAATTAATTCATACAGATTTGTGTGATTTAAAATTTGTGCAATCGAGAGGTGGTAAAAAAATACTTTGTAACATTTATCGATGATTGTACAAGATACTGTTATGTCTATTTGCTAAGTAGAAAATATGAGACTATCGAGGCTTTCAAAAATTATAAGAATGAAGTCGAAAATCAACTTTGCAAACGAATCAAAAAGGTTCGTAGTGATAGAGGTGGTGAATATGATGCACCGTTTAATGAACTATGTTCAGAATCTGGCATTATTTATCAAACCATTGCTCCGTATACACCTCAATCAAACGGTATTGTTGAACGCAAAAACCGCACATTGAAAGAAATGATGAATGCAATGTTGATAAGTTTGAGTTTACCTCAGAACTTGAGGGGGGAGGCGATCCTCTCAGTAAATGTCATTCTTAATCGTATTCCATCCAAGAAGATGGATAAGACCCCATATGAGTTGTGGAAAGGCCATAAACCAACCTACAAGTACTAGAAAGTGTGGGGGTGTTTAGCAAATGTAGAAGTGCCTAAACCTAAACAAATAAAGATTGGGCCTAAAACGACAGATTGCGTATTTATCGGTTATGCGATTAACAGTAGTGCATATGGATTTCTAGTCTACAAATTTGACATCCCTGATGTACATGTGAATACAGTCATAGAGTCAAAAATCCTGTGTTTTTTGAGGATGTCTTTCCGAACAAAGACATAAACAATGAAGACATGTGTCCAAGTAAGCGGACACATAAATCCTTAGAGGATAACACTTCAGAAAATGAGGTAGTCAAACCTCATAGAAGTAAAAGGGCTAGGACTTCAACGTCATTTGGTCCGGATTTTCTCACCTATATGGTAGAAAATGATCCAAGAACATATGTTGAGGCTATGTCAAATCCAAAAGCTCCTTACTGGAAAGAAGCGATCAAAAGTGAAATAGATTCCATTATGCAAAATCACACTTGGGAGTTGGTTAATATCACACCAGGGCATAAAGCTCTCGGTTGTAAGTGGATTTTTAAGAAAAACTTAAAGTTGATGGGTCTATTGATAAATATAAGGCCAAATTGGTAGCCAAGGGTTATCGACAAAAAGAAGGTCTTGATTTCTTCAATACATATTCACCGGTATCTAGAATCACTTCAATAAGGGTTCTTATTGCGATCGCTGCAGTCTATAACTTGAAAATCCATCAATTGGATGTTAAGACTGCATTTTTAAATGGTGAATTAGAGGGAGAAATTTACATGGAACAACCAGAGGGTTTTGTAGTTCCAGGTCAAGAACACAAAGTGTGTCGACTCGTTAAATCACTGTATGGGCTCAAACAAGCACCAAAACCGTGGCACCAAAAATTTGATCAGACAATGTTGTCAAATGGGTTTAAAATTAACGAGTGTGACAAATGTGTCTATATCAAAAACACTTATAATTCATTAATTCCTATATGATAGTGTATGTCTGTACATTGATGACATGTTGATCATGGGAAGTACTCGTGATATAATCATGAATACTAAGAAGACGTTGACACAAAATTTTGATATGAAGGATGCAGATGTAATTTTGGGGATTAAAATCTCTAGAATGTCTGATCGACTTGCGTTGTCACAGTCTCATTATATTGAGTCTGTTCTAAAAAGATTCAATGTCTTTCATGAGAGTCCAGTAAAAACTCCAATTGACTTAAGCTTGAACTTAGTCAAGAAAAAAGGTGAACCTGTGTCTCAGTTGAAGTATTCACAAATCATAGGTTGTCTGATGTACATAACCGATTGTACTAGACCAGATGTAGCCTGTGCTGTGAATAAACTAAGCAGGTATACAAGTAATCCAAGTGAGGATCATTGGAAATCTTTGAATAGGGTCCTGAGGTACTTAACCTTTACAATGAATCTGGGATTATGTTATACACGATATCCAACAGTATTAGAAGGATACTGTGATCCGAATTGGATATCAGACTCAAAAGATTCAAAAGCCACAAGTGGATATGTATTCGCTATGGTTTTGCTGTGGTGTCATGGAAATCCACAAAGAAAACATGCATAGCTCGTTCCATGATGGAAGCTGAGTTCATTGCATTAGAAAAGGTAGGAGAAGAAGCAGAATGGCTTCGTAATTTCCTAGAGGATATTCCATGCTGCACTAAACCTATTGCTTCAATAATCATACATAGTGATAGTTAGTCGGCTATATGTCGAGCACAAAATAGTATGTATAATGGTAAGTCTCGACATATACGTCGCAGACACAATACTATTAAACAATTGATCTCTAATGGTGTGATTTCCATCGATTTTGTTAGATCGAAGGAGAATCTTGCGGATCCACTTACAAAAGGTTTACCTAGAGATCAAATGTCAAAATTGACACTCGGAATGGGACTTAAAACTATTACGACATAAACTTTGTAATTGTAACCCAACCATATTGAATGGAGATCCCAAGATGATGGTTCAATGGGACAACTAAGTTATGAAGATTCCGTGAACACTTACCCATTATGTGAATAAAGTGTTGTCTATCAGTGAAGTAAAGGTTAAGTGAAAAACTTTTAATGATTCCTATATCTTGTTTAATCAAGTAGGGTAAGGCAGAATACTCTTGATAGGAGATCACCTATATAAGTGTGAAGTGGGGCCGCTTCTGTGAGAATTCAGAGGCTAGAATTCTCTAATGCCCTTTCTGAAACCAGGGTGATTCATGGCCAAAATGAACACAATCATGAGAACCAAATATGGTGTGAGTACTATTGTCTGGTTTTACAATAAAGGCTGAACGGTTCAAGACATAGTTCACTGATTAGCCGAGTAGATCCGATAGTATTTTAGTAAGGCAGGTCCAAAGCCAAAAGCTACTTCTCCTGATGCAATATTTTCTATCAGAAACTCTTCAGGGTCTGCATTTGCCTTAATATCCATTCATGTGGGGGAATGTTGGAGAAAATTGAGGAAAAATGATTTAATCGATTTTATTGATTTTTAATCATTTTTTACAACTACTTTTAAAAGAGATTTTGATAAGACTTTTGTTAAAGTTTTCGAGACTTTATTAAAATCATTGGAAACTACGTGCTACGTAGTTGACAATAGGATTTTAAATCATTCAATTCGGAGTACGGGTGAATGAGATATTAACGCTTTAAGTTGTTGTGAGATATGGGAAGTAAAGTAGTGTAAAACTTTATCCCACATTGGAACATGAGTGTTCCAATGTCAAGTATTTAGACAGACGATGTTCTGCTAAAATAGCCACACGCGCGCGCGTGCCGCCGCAGCCCGTCCGTGCCCATTGACCGTTGACCGTTGACCTTGGGCTTGGGGAATTGGGCCTTCACGGGGCTGAGGGCTGAGGGCCTTGGGCCGGGCTAGTATTATCTTTTTGGACAAAGTCAGCGGGTGTAGACTGAATGTTTCAGTGAGCTAAAAACTTTTCATCTTCTGCTGAGACATTTCATCTTCGAACCTGTTATCATCAATACTTGGAGTAAAGGGGAAGTTGTGGGAATTATGCAATAATGAAATTAATTGCAGAGACTCTTTCATTACATTTTGAGCCTCTATATAAACAAGTCCTCGCAAGATGGAACAAACACAGAAGTATTCAAGCAATACAAGAGCATTCATACATTCCATTGCATAAAATAGTTTCTGCATTCATAGTGAAGAGTTTTTGGGCATCAGCAGAGTTCGAAGTTGTTCAGAAATTGAAGTACCTCCTTTCTGAACAGGTAACTGAGTAATCCTGGGAGACAATTGCATAAACAGGGGTACAAGCCGGAGCAAATTTGTCTTAAGGACAGAGTTCCATCTCGCCTCAGTTGGAGATATCCTTTCATTATTTTTTCATTTTCAAGTACAGTATTGTAATAATTTTATTTTAGATTAATAAATAGTGTTCTTAATTTTCTGTTTTATTTATTTCGCATACGATACTATGGCTATAACAATTCCTATAGCCGCCCTTAGGTTCCGGGGATGAGTATCGAACTCTAGTTCTCACTAGTAAGTACAATAACCGAACTACTAGTCCGATTCTCTTTTCTCCCTCATTTTTCAACGCACAAATTTTTGTATTTCTATTTTTTTAAAAATTAAAATTTCACCATTTTTTTTTTCATTTTATTCGTTTTGATACATCGTTTCATATCATTGGATCTTTATTAATGTGATTCATGGTCGAAATTCACTGTCACTAACCAATTTTGAACAACATTAAATTTTGTTAGTGAAGCAACAAATTTCAGACATTTCGTCGGAACATGGTCATAGGGCTTTAATAGATAAATTGTATTTGTTTCTCGATCTTCAATATAATATGCGCATTTTAATATTCAAAAAAACTATGAAAGCATGACGTCTCCCAAATTTATATTTTTATTTTATCCTTCATCCTAACTACCATATATATACTAAAGTGTCTATTAGAAACCAATATTTCGTTTAATTGTACTTTGTTTCCAAACATACACCTACCTGGTAAGGCATAATATTATCATGGTGGCTTAGAGGTGGTGGTGAAGATGGATATCTGGCTATTTTTGATGGAATTGTGATGATGGTGACCGGAGAGACACGTCGGTGATGTGGTGGAATCAATGAATGCAAGAGAGAATTAACTTGACAAGAGTTTTGTCCTCTTTGTCTATATTTTGCATATATCTTATGAAATTACACAAGCCTTCCTTTTATAGGCAAGGGCAAGATCTAGGGGCATGGGGGTAGGGATAGATAAGCACAGTATATAATGATATTAAGCGAGCAATACAACTGGCGACGTCGTTATGAGGTCGCTTGAGTTGTGATCTGCGAGCTCGCCTCCTTGCTTTATCTCGACTTTCCCATGGTCGCAACTTCCCTGACTCGTGCCATCTCTTGTTGATCTCCGACTTAGGATACTGGGGGGCCCCCCCTGAACGACTAAGAACTTATAGGTTTGCACGCTCGTCCTGAGGTCTCTATCCCGCGACCCTATCCAGATTGTCGCTTACGACGCAGTGGCCGCGGCCCGGTTCCCTTCTGGTGGTTTGATGGGCAGTTTCCATTAACACATAGGTGTTGGCATATTTATATACATCAATGGCCCCCTAATCTATGTCTTGGGCGTTTTTGAAGAGGCTAAGCATAGAGTAAATAGTGCCTTGATTGTGCAGATTGCTGGCGTCTTCCCATTATTGGTTTAGGATCGTGCTATTAAGCGGACAATCTCGAAGTGTCTTTGGGTCTGGCGACCTTGTCGTCTGAAGCGACTTATTCACTAAGGGCCGCACTTTTAGTGCGTCTTGCCTCGAAGCGTTTTTTGGGGTCTGGCGACCTTGTCGTCTGAAGCGACTTATTTAGTAAGGGCCGCGATTTTAGTGTGTATTTCCTCGAAGCATTTTTGGGGTCTGAAGTGACTTATTCACTAAGGGCCGCGCTTTTAGTGCGTCTTGCCTCGAAGTGTTTTCCTTGTCGTCTGAAGTGACTTGTTTACTAAGGGCCGCGCTTTTAGTGCGTCTTGACTTGAAGTGCTTTTCTTGTCGTCTGAAAGCGACTTATTCACTAAGGGCCGCGCTTTTAGTGCGTCTTGCCTCGAAGTGTTTTTCTTGTCGTCTGAAGCGACTTCTTCACTAAGGGCCGCGCTTTTAGTGCGTCTTGCCTCAAAGCGTTTTTGGGGTCTGGCGAACTTGTCGTCTGAAGCGACTTATTCACTATGGGCCGTGCATTTAGTGTGTCTTAACTCAAAGCGTTTTTGGCACGACGGTGGTGAGCCTGAACAGTGCAAATTGGCGTTTGGCGACGTTGAGTGTCAAACTTGGGCAGTGGAGCAGTTGAACCGTCAGATCATGGTCCTTTCGGTTTTTAGGTAACTGCAGCAACATGGATGTTGATGGTGTCTCGATAACTGCCCTAGTAATTGCGCAGTCATTGATGGTCGTGCGTCATTACATGGGCATTGATTGACCCGCCGTAATGATGGTGATTTTGAGTTTTAAAATACTCAAGATGGCTGCCTGAATCTAGACCATTGGATAAGTCCCTCCTGGGCCGTCCGATCAAATCTTCTTTTCTATATAAGGGTCCAAACCTCATTCGCTCAACACTTTTTCGCTCCTACTTCCTCCCCACTTTTCTCTCACGGATTCTAGAGCTTATCAGCTTCGAGTGTTTCCCGTTGAAGATTTGAATTTTCCAGCGGCCAACCCTGAGGTCTCTGTTTGCTATCTGCAATTTCTGATCGTTTTTCGGCTAAAAACAAGGTAATTCTTCATCCTCTAAGATCCTACAATGGTTTTTTCCTACAGTATTTCCAGTCGTTTTTGCGTTTGCTCCCCCTTTAGCATATCATGCGTGACCTGGGGCGTTTGGGGGAATAAAGGCTTGTGTTTTTGAATTAATGTTCTGGTTTTGGTATGGTTTTCCATTGGATTGACGTTCTTGTTCTGGGAAAATATGGTCTTTTTCTTGACGATTCGTCATGTCCTTCCTTTTTGTATTTTCTCCTTTCATTTTGGCATCCCGTCCAGGAAAGTCGCAGGGAAGGTGTCGAGATGGGTGCGATCACCTCCCTGGAGATCTACATTATCCCAGGTGATTTTAAAGTTCCACCTTTCCTTGTTTTGCAGTATGTCGGATGATGATTTCAGCCTTGGCGGTGATTCTGACGTGGTTCGAGAGGCGTATGACTACGCCCTAGAGGATGAGCCCACCGAATCTAGCCCAGAGGTAGTCGCACGTGATGACCTACAAGAGTTGATGGAGGAGGGCACTATGGGATATGACCCTGAGGATCCTTTCGGCCTGGTGAATCTGTTGCCTGATCCAGTGCCTAGACGGAAGACAAGTCGCAAGGAGGCGGCTCGTAGCCGAGGTGAGGCAAGCGCTAGTGGTCGCGTCTGCGATGCTGATAATTCGGCAGTGGAGGGTGCGAGTAGTGTTAGGGCGCCTACCGATGAAGAGATGTATGTGGAGGACGCCGCCTTGCATAGGCTGATGGGATCCAGTGAGGACGATCTCGAATCGGTTCCGCGTAAACCTCTGGAGCTCCCCAAGAAACCTAAGAGAAAAAAGTCTAATCCTTAGACCATGACGGTAGGGGAAGCGGCGGCTAAAGGGAAGCCTTTAAAGCCTAATAATCCTGAGGCCTTGAGGGAATTTGCCCTTATGACTTTGTATAAGAAGGATGTAGAGAAGCATTGGCGACGGATCCAGAAGAGTACAAATCTCGCCAAAACCCTTCAGCGATTTTACAATATTGACCCCAATATCTACTGGTTCTCTTTGATCGACTTTGATAAGGAGGAAGACAAGCTACGTCTTGGCGATCGAGAAGATTTTATTTGTGATCGCCGCCCTGGGGATACCATAATTCTTCACTTTGATTACTTCTTTGCCGGCTTCCGGCCCCCTTTCGATCCTTTTTTGGTTAAGCTGTTGCGCGAGCTGCGAGTGTTGCCATGCCACTTGGCCATTGGGGCCGCCATTCAGATCATGTCTTTCATTGTTATCAGTCGAACGATGAAGCAAGAGCCTACCTTTTCCATGTTCAAACAGTTTCATTCTCTTTGTGGTACTTCTTTCCCGGGGCAGGCCAACGTGAGCGCCCAGACTCCCCGTTTATTCTTTCATCTTCCCAACTATATACACAACTGGGGGGATTGCGTTTTTAAGGTCGAGTCGAAAGTTGGTTGGCCTTTTCCTCATTCCCCTCCCCGCAAGGGGAAATTTTCTATGATTGGTTTTGATGTTCCTTTTGTGGACGAGTATCGATTCCTCCGAGCAATTTGGGCGATAATAGACTCTGATGGGGCCGCGTCCTCGAAGAGTAATGTGTCCTGGATTGATCTCATAGACATGGCGGGCCATATGCGAGCAGAGCCGGAATTGTGGGGCCGGCGAAAGGCCAGCCTCTGGTGGCTATTGCATCTGAATAGAGCGATTCTGATTGGGTCGGAGAGTGTCATATTAACCGTTGTTTTCCCTCAGAGTGTGCAACATATCAGGGCGATCCAAGCAAAAGGCCTCACCGTAATTTTTCTTTACTTTCAATTCCATTACTCTTTCTACCTTATTTCTTTGTTTTCGTTTATTTTTCCGGCTTTTGATGAACTTTTAAACTTTCAGTCAGCGAGATGGATGCTACTCAGAGGCGAGCCAAAGGCAAAAGTTGGCAGATGATGCCGCAAAAGACAGGCAGGCGGTGCTGAAACAATCTTTGGGAAGGATCCCTCGAACGATCGACGCTTCTGTTGTTGATGAAGCTTATAACCCCAATCTTCAAGTTTCGAAAGCGACCTTAGTGGGCGCGGGCTCAAGTCAAACTCGAGGGACCCAGAAAAGGTTGCCCGCTGACGTCCCTGCTAAGGAGGCCCAGTAGCCCAAACGATCAAGGGTCGAAAAATCTAAAGCTGCTAGCGGCGCTAGCAAGGGTTCTGATCGCGCTGATAAGCGAATTGATTTCGTGGAGGAGGTCGTTGATGAGGAGAGGGTGCCGTCGAGGGGGACATTGCCTCAAGGATACCAGGGGAAAGAGGCCCTTTGGTTGGACGCTGAGTTCACCGGAGAGTCCTCTTGATATGGCAAAAACAAGACAACTTATGGAGGCTATTGCTGACGTTATCCCTCTGGGCCGCTTGTCATGGGACGCACCGGCCGGAGTACAAATGGAGATTGGCAGAGGAATTATTGACCGAGTGGTTGTTCGCGACAATGCCCCTGCCAGGAATGAGGTTAGAGAATTAAAGGATCTTGCTGGCGAATTTGGAATCACCTCCTCCACGGTAAGCCATTGTTTTAGTTTATTATTGCTTTTCCTTCTCTTTTCTCTTTCTGCGAACTCATCATTCTTTTTTTTTGCAGCTTGGGACTCACATAATGAAAGCTACCGAGGCTGCTGAGAAGAGCAATGCTGAGCTGAGGAAAGCGAAGGCGGCTCTTGGTGCCTCTAAGAAAGCAAGGCTCGCTGCTGAGGCCAAGAATGTCAAAGCCCAGGCCGAAATAGATCGCATGAAGAAGGATATGGAGGCAAGTGTGAAGATAGATGAGGAATTGAAAGAGAAAATGAAGATCTTGGCTGATCATTCTTAGAAATCCGTGGAGGCTTTAAAGGCCGCTGAACAGGAGGTTGTGAGCTTGAGGGAGCAACTTGTTGTCGTGAACAAAACCGCCGAGGAAGCTGGTCCTGCGGCTATTGCGGCCTATCAGGAGATGGACGAGTTCAGCTATCACTTAGAGGCGAGATTTGATCAAAGCTTCAACCATCTCGCTCGCTGCCTTTGGGCATATCATGGTAGAGAGTCGCTCAGCTTCGAGGAAATGCTCAAATGGATTAACATGCCTCAGCGGAATCCCGACTTGTTGGCTCTTCATCCGGATATTCCTATGCCCCAGATCACATTGTCGCCATTCAAACTGGGCAGGTAAAGGATGGTGAGCTGGTGTGGGATCCTCCTCCGGTTAATTCTATCAAATTTGCCGTTCTGATGAACCCCCCGGTCACCGACAATAAGGAAGGCGGCAATGAAAAAGACGACCGCATCGACGATCCTAGCCAAGTTTAAAATTTTTCTGTTTTTGCGAGATTTGAGCAATCTGTACTCTGTTGTTTTGTTCCAAACAATTTGTTGATTTGTAAATTCTTTTGTGCTTGGTTTTAAACTTTGTAATTTGACGGGCTCTCCCTAGGGCCGTTTTTCGATGATTTGTTTTATGCACTTGTCTTGTTTTCTTGATTCGTTGCCTTTTGTTCTTGTATGTTGTGTTTGCGTCCTCTTCTATTTCTGCGAGATCAAAAGTGTTAGCTCGTTAAAACAGAAATCCCTTTGGCCATGGGTACAATTTTATGCGGCCCCCTTATTTCTGTGAGGTCGCTGCGATCTTGTGTCGAATAACTTCTAAAATCCTGACATGCGCCCCCTCTTTTTGGCACAAGGGCTAAGGCGATCTCAAGGAAATAGTGTATTGCTTTTGGAAATTCCAAGTTCCGGCCCCCCAGTTTTTGAGCAAGTCGATTGAAAACATTGACTAGGACAAAAATTTATTGTCCCGGGGTGAGCAGCGGGCATGACTCTGGAAAGCTGATGCTCTGACTTGATTTGACAGCTCCCTGACGGTCTTTTGACCCTTTCAGTAATTGCACAATCAAAGTAGCCTTGAATCTCGGATTGCTCAACTGTCAAACTTTTGACCACGTTTTTTAATTTTGAAAATTTTGATAAAACGTGTGAGCGCTGTCCGCTAATCCCGCTGGGAGCCTCTATAAAAAGGGCGGTTGATTCCATTATTCTCTATTGCCTCTCCCCCTTTGTTTTTACTCATGTCTTCTCTGTCTGCAGGTGGTAGTTCAGTGCGTGTTTACAAGGCTCGTCCTCACCTATTGCCAAAGATCACTTTTGGCGTTATTTCGATGTTGTGAAGCTAGCGAGGGAGAGAGGCCAGAATCAGGACAAGCTTGACGGTGATGGTTCCTTGCTCCGGCTTCGGCTTTCAGCGTGGTCAGATTTTGTTTCTCCGCCCATGTTACTTTTCAACCTCACCCTTGTTAAAGAATTTTATTCCGTGTTTTCGGAGGCCTCACCGGGCGATACGGTTAGTTCCGTTGTTCTCCGGGGAGTCTCAATTGACTTTTCTCCAGAGACTATCAATGCTGCCCTTCGCATTCCCGCCGTCAACCCCTCTGCTCATTATGAGGCTGCTTGGGACCTTAGAGATGCAGAAAACTGGGGAATCACCTACGACGCGCAATTCGTGAACTTTTTCCCCACCGTCGCCATCCTCGCACTCTGGGTCCTGCGTCTGAGCTGTCTCGTAGTAATCGTGAGTGGAAAAAGTTTATTAACTCGCGAGCTCTTCCGTCAACGGATTTTGAAGTGGTTACCGAGGTTGAGGCTTTACTTTTGCACGCTATTCGCGACCCCCAAGTGGATATTGATTGAGGGATCCTGATCCATCACGAAGCTGTTGCGTTTGCTATTCTATGGACCCTGATTGCCGCATTCCGTATGGGTCGATGATTTCTAAATTATGTACTGATGTAGCCCGGGTGCCAATCATTTGTTGGATCGCGGCGGGTTCGCTCGAAGTGATCTAACCGGTCTTATCGATGTTTTTCCGTTGTTTGCATTAATGCTTGAAATTTTTTATCTTACAGCCCCCTGTTTTTGGTTAAGCTTGCGGGAGTTGTGTCCGCAAGCTTACCGGAAACAGCGATGAGCCTCTGTAGTTGAATTGTATTAGTCGGAACTAGCCTTTATTTTTCTGAATAAATTGTTTGGGCTTACATATAATATCTTTTCAAATTATCAGCATGCCAAGGCCTATTGTATTCGCAACCTTGACTGTCTTTTAATACATAAGTTCCCTTTTTGACAATCCGTACGAACTGAAGTGTTCCCTCCCAGTTTTCCAATAACTTGCCTTTTTGGGCCTTGTGACCCGTAGCTTCTCTTTTGCGCAAAACGTAATCTCCTACTGCGAAGTGATGGTCGCGGATACGCTTGTCATGATGTCATTTCGTGGCCTGTTTGCAATTGAGCAGGCGACCATAAGAATTGATTCGCTTTTCCTCTGCTAAGTCGATGTCAAGCTTTCGGCTTTGTGGATTTTCGGCCTCATTGAAATGAGCGACCCTAAGACTCGGCAGGGCCATTTCTATCGAGGCCATAGCTTCCAACCCGTAGGTTAAAGCGAAGGGGGTCTCTCCTGTAGTTGTCATTCTTGACGTCCTAAGGGCCCACAAGGCCGCGGGCAAGTGGTTAGGCCATTTTCCTGCTTTTTCATCCAGACTCTTTTTCAGCACGCTTAGAACTTGTTTGTTAGCGTTTTCGGCCTGCCCGTTGCCTTGTGGATAGTATACTGATGATTGCCAGTGCTTGACATTGTGCTCTTTACAGAACTCGTCGAATTCCTCCAGGAACTGTGGCCCATGGTCGGACACTATTACCCGCGGCACTCCGAACCTAATCAAGCAGAAAGTAGATCAGATTCTTGGTTTCGATTTTCACCAAGGCCTTAGCTTCGATCCATTTGGTGAAGTAGTCCATGGCCACGACCACATATTCACTTCCAGAGCGGCCTCTCTTCAATGGTCCTATTAAATAGATTGCCCACATGTCGAACAGCCATGCCGCAACGACAATGCTTTGTTCGACTGACGGTAATCTAGGGATGGCTGTGAACTTTTGGCATTTGACACATATCTTGGAATATATTCGAGCATCCTCTGCAATTTTTGGCCAGTAATATCCGGCAAGCAAAACCTTCTAAGCGAGAGTTCGGCTAGCCGGATGGCAGACACACATTCCCTCGTGCAGTTCCGCGAGTACCCCTTGAACCTCTTCGGGTCGGACACACCGCGACAAGGGTTTTGAGAAAGATCGCATGTATAACATGTTGTTCATGAGGGTGTAGCGGGCGGCCTTCCTAATCATGGCCCTAGATTCCATAGGGTCGGACGGTTGAGTTCCTGATTCAATATACGCTCTTATTTCGTCGATCCAACACGGACTGGTGGATTGGAAATCCATGACCTCGGCCCGGTTGACTGCAGGCCCCGATTGGTGCTCGACCAGGATCACAGGGTTGCTCATTTCGTCGTCGTCTGTCAATTTCGATAAATAGTCTGCTCGATGATTGTCTCCTCGAGGAATGTTGGTGAATTTACAATATTTAAATTCGACCCCGAGCTTTTTGACGAGATCAATGTACTTTTGGAGAACGTCGCAGTGAACCCCAAATGATCCATTGACTTGATTCACCACCAGCTGTGAACCGTAGAATACCTCCACGTTTTCGACTTTCATGTCTTTAGCGAGCTCCAGCCCTGCTATGACGGCCTCGTATTCTGCTTGATTGTTGGAAGCGGTGAAATCAAATCTTAATGCTTTTTTGATTTCCTCTGAGGTGCCTGGCTCTAGCAAGATAATTCCGGCGCCGCAACCTTTGTGACTAGCGGCCCCATCAACATAGTGCTGCCAACAATGATTTGGCTTTTGAAGCCCGGATGGTGGGGCCGTGCTCGTAATGGCTCTGGGCGGAGAATCGGATTGTTCATCCGCTTGCTCGTTGAAACTTGTTTCCACAATGAAGTCGGGCAAAGCCCGGGCCTTGATGGCCCGTTGAGGCTCGTATTGAATATCAAATTCTGTGAGCTCAATGGCCCACCGCAGCAATCGTCCAGACAGATCCGGCTTGTGTAGGACTTCGCGCAACGGGGCGTCGGATAATACAGTGATTGTATGCGATGAAAAATAAGCCCTTAATTTGCAGGCAGCTATGACAACACAGTAGGCCAACTTTTCAATATTGAAATAGCGACTCTCAACGGGACTGAGAGCCTTAGAGACATAATAAATAGGTTTTTGGAGGGTGCCTTCCTCCTGACAAGTGCCGCGGATATAGCCCGGTCTGAGGCCGTGAGATACAAAAGCAAAGAATCTCCTAGGCTAGGACTGACTAGCAGTGGAGGGCTGGCCAGATACGTCTTCAGATCTTTGAAGGCCTGCGAACATTCTTCTGTCCATGAGAAGGTCTTGCTTTCTTTGAGGATTTTGAAGAAAGGCAAACTTTTTTCAGCGGGTTTTGAGATGAACCTTCCCAGAGCGATGATTCTGCCATTAAGTCTCTGGACCTCTTTAATCATGGTCAGCTCATTCATATTCATTAGAGCCTCTATCTTCTCTGGGTTAGCCTCGATTCCCCTGTGGTTTACCATAAATCCAAGGAATTTTCCTGCCAGAACTCCGAACGTGCATTTGGTGGGGTTGAGCTTCATCGAATGTTTTCTCACGTTTGCAAAGGTTTCGTGAAGGTCCACCAGATGATCCCGACGGCTTGACTTCACGACCATGTCATTGATGTAGGTCTCCATGTTTTTGCCTATCTGCGAGCTGAAGACCCTGTTTACCATCCTTTGATATGTTGACCCTGCATTATTCAGGCCGAATGGCATCATCTCATAGTAATAGAGTCCACCTACGGCTATGAACGCGGTCATTTCTCTGTCCTCGCATGCCATCTTCACTTGGTGATACCCGTAGTATGCGTCTAGGAAACTCAGAATCTCAAAACCAGCGATCCCATCTACCATCTTGTCGATTCGAGGCACGGATAAGGATCCTTGGGGCAAGCCTTGTTTAAATCGGTGAAGTCTACGTACATTCACCACTTTCCGTTGTGCTTTTTGACCATCACTATGTTAGCCAGCCAAGTCGGGTATTGAAGCTCTTTGATTATACCTGCGGCTAACAGTTTGTCCACCTCACATTTGATGGCGATTTCTTTTTCTGTGGAGAATTGGCTTGCTCGTTGTTGGATAGGTCTGAAGTTGGGATCGACGCTCAGATAATGGAGCGCGACCTCAGGCTCCACACCCCTCATATCGGTTACCTCCCAAGCGAAAGCCTCCCTATTCTCTTTCAAGAGCTCGATTAGCTCATCTCTCTCTTTTTCTGTGATCTGCGATCCGATTTTTATTTTTTGGTCAGGATACTTTTCGTTTATGACTTCTTCGATCAATTCATCCTCGGCTATGAAGTCTGGCTGGTCTCGCACCTGTAGTGTTTCAACCTCTACGGGATTTTCAACGATTTCTTTTACCGTGGCGACCTAGATGATATTGGCGTGGAATTCTTCAATTCTTGGCTTTTGGGAGTCGACCCTATTCTTGGTCATATAGTCGAGGAAAAATCCCGGTCGGCTAATGGTAACCCAAATATCGTCTCCTACGTGAAATTTTACCCTTTGTTGCGGTATAGACGCCACCATCTGGAACTTTTTCATAGCTGGAATCCTCAAAATCATTTTATAATAGGAGGGGAGATCGATGACCAAAAAGGTGATTATCTCTGTCCGGAAAGGCTCGTAATCGCCGAGTGTGATGCTGAGATCGATGGTGCCTTTGACTCTTACGGTGTCGTTGGTGAAACCCTCTAACAATCCCAAATAAGGTTTCAATTTTGCTTCGCCAAATCCAATTTGTTTGAGACACTCAAAGTAGATGATGTCGCGTCCTGCCCCGGTGTCGACCATGACCTGGTTAACCCCGTGCAACTCATTAACTCCGATCTTGAGGATGATTGGCACTTCCATGACGCCCTCTGTGCTTGTTAGTTCGCTCATTGTGAACACGATTCCTTTCTCTCTTTCTCCCAAGACTATCAGTTTATCGAAACCTCACATGTTGATCGAGTGTATTTGCGACTTCAGCTGATTGTTTCCGGGAAGGCTTCCATGAATAACCTGAACCTCCCTTTAATAAGTGCGAGGCGTTCGCCCCTTACTGGCACTTGTATCGCCATCGCGTTTATACTTGGCGGCAGGTCCCTCCCTTATCAACCTTTCGATTTCCCTCCTTAGAGTAAAACATTTGTCAGTAATGTGTCCATGATCTCTGTGATAGTCACAGTATTTTGATTTATCACGAGTGCTGTCGTTGCCTTTCATAGACCTAGGTCTCCCAATTTTGCTCGCGAATTTCGAAAAGTATCTGAGATGGTTTCGTGTTGAGAGAGGTGAAATTATTTTCATTGAATTTGTATGGCACCTTGGTTTCGCGATCTGCGTTCGCACTCTTACCACGTTCCTTCTTGTGATCGTCACCGCGATCCACTTTATGGGAGTTGGGCTCGGCTTTAGGTTTTGATTTTCCGGGGAGAGACGGTGCTTCGCTTACCCTCATCATTCTGGCCCTCTCTAGCATTTCCCTTAGGCCCGCTCTAGGGGGCCGCAGGTTAAACTCCATTTTCATCGGACCCTTGGCAATTCCTGTGAGAAAGCAAGTTATGGTGGCGTTGTCGGGAATATTCCTCGTTTGATCATAGATCCTGACGAACCGTTCGTAATAGTCCTTTCCTGATTCGTTTTCTTTGGTCTGCTTGCTGATTCAAATTCTCTCCCAAATTTTTCAGATAGATCCTCCCAACTTTCAATCGATCCACGAGGGAGCCCGTGGACCCAGGAGGCGGTCCTATCTTGCATACTTCTGACAAGAGCAATACACCAGGCAGACTTGTTCTGGGTCGCTAAAGTGATGCGACCCTGGAAAGTTGTGAGCCAATCGTATGGGCAGGTGTTTCCACTGTAGTAGTTGGGTCAATGACCTTTTCTTTTTTGGAGGGCAAAGTTTCGACTATCCTCTTGGTGAGCACGTCGATCCCGGAGATACGTGCGGGCTTTTCGGCGGGCCTCGACTTTTTGAGCTCAGCGAGCTCTTTCTTCATTACTTCCATCTGTTCTGCAAGGATCGGATCGTGTCTCATCGTAGGCAGGGGGGCTGGTCACTAACTCAATCTGGCGCTCTAAGACCGCTTGATTTCGCGACTCCTCATGTTGGGCTCGCTTTTCTCTTATTATCAACCGGGCATCCCTTTCATCCTTCCTTTTTGCCTAGGTATCACCCCCCCTTTCTGGGAGGCTTAACCGGCTTAGAGCCCGACCTTTTTCTTTCTCACCCAGCCTTTTAAAGGCGGAGCCTGTTTCTCTACTTTCCTTGGAGTTTTCGCGGCTAGGTCGGGCAGGGGTTTGGATGATCTCCTGCTCTCCCCGGCGACCTTTGCGACCTGAGGACTGTATGCTCTCCTCTACCTCTATCCTTTGACTGTGACACTCCTTCTCTGGTGTCTTGTGGTGGGGCTCGCCCATAGTTTGGATCACCTCCCGAACTGGCAAAGGTTCTCGGCCTAGTGCCACTAGTCGGGAGTTGGTTAAGTACATTCTTTCGACATACTTGGCGTACACTATCATTTCCGCGATCTCAGACTCCTTTTGCAATCCTGTTACTTTCTCGGGCACGTCCCGGCTGCGTTGCGGCCTAGGTGCCCCAATCGCGTTCTTTTCTATGTGGGCCTCTTCTAGGGCCGCTTGGGCTTCTCTGGACATTGATTTTTGGTTTATATGTTTCGAGCATCGGCGGCGGCCAGGGCATCCCTTTGCGGCCTACTTTCCCCAGCAGTGGAGCTGTCTAGTGTCTCTCCAGTGCCCTCGGTGCGGCTTTGATTGATTGCGCCCCCTTTGTCTGGGGTAGGGGGTATCAGCGTGCCCTTACTTCCTGCCATCACTGGGGATGCAAGATAGCGAGCCTGCAAATGAGGTCGATTCACTGACTGTTACCTACTCTGACAACCTGCTCCTGGATAGTGAACTACTCCGTCAGACAGGTTTAACTGCTCTGCACAGTGTCTTCTGCCGAAGTGGTTTGCAGGGTTGTTAGTTGTTGTACTGCCCTCTGAGAGTTGGTGGGAGAGTGTTCGGACGGCGGTAACTCAGGCGAGCTCCAGTCAGTCGATACCAATTTCTGGTAAAAAAAAGGTGATGATTCAAACGCAATCATCCCTGAGACTGGTATAACCTTCGGCAGGAGAGATATACACTGAAGAGCACTACGAGAGATGATTTTTCCGATGCAAATTCATGATAACGCTACCTCATTCAACATGATGCCATTTAGGTGATTTCTTCTTCGGGAGAGAAGTGGACGATGAAGGTGGCGATCAGCCTCTCTGCCGTATTCAGGCTTTTCTGGGTGATTTCTTCAACAGAAGGCTGGGAGATTATGACTTTCCCGGTAACGGAGCCAACTGATAATGCATAATATTATCACGGTGGCTTAGCGGTGGTGGGGAAGATGGATATCTGGCTATTTTTGATGGATTTGTGATGGTGGTGACCGGAGAGACACGGCGGTGATGTGGTGGAATCAATGAATGCAAGAGAGATTTAACTTGACAAGAGTTTTGTCCTCTTTGTCTATTTTTTGCATATATCTTATGAAATTACACAAGCCTTCCTTTTATAAGCAAGGCCAAGAGCTAGGGGCACGGGGGTAGGGACAGATAAGCACAGTATATAATGATATTAAGCGAGCAATACAACTGGCGACGTCGTTATGAGGTCGCTTGAGTTGTGATCTGTGAGCTTGCCTCCTTGCTTTATCTCGACTTTCCCATGGTCGCTCCTTCCCGGACTCGTGCCATCTCTTGTTGATCTCCGACTTAGGATACTGTGTGGCCCCCTGAACGACCAAGACCTTATAGGTTTGCACGCTCGTCCTGAGGTCTCCATCCCGCGACCCTAACCAGATTGTCGCTTACGACGCTGTGGCCGCAGCCCGGTTCCCTCCTGGTGGCTAGATGGGCAGTTTCCTTTAACACATAGGTGTTGGCATATTTATATACATCACTACCCTATCACTTAATGTTTGTATGTTTATTTCATATTTCGAAATATAAATTTATTGTGTGATAATGGTATATATGTTTTTTAGTATTTAAAATACAACACATTAACTTTTTTTAATACGTGTACAAAACAAAAAGTGATATATTTTTTAAGGGATGGAGGTAGTATATTATAAGGACATGTTATTATACAATCGATTTCATAAATTAGGTCGGATATATAAAATAATTTGATGAAGGAATATCATTTTTGGAGTTATAGTATTTTATATTGTTATCAAAATGAACATACATATAGCATATACATACACACGTGTGTCTATATATACTACAACTCTAATGCTTAATGCTACTACTAGTGGATGCACCCATGCGATGCACGGGGCCCACTCTTTTTTATTTGTTTTTAATAAGTGTAGAGTATGGTGAAATATTAAAATACGAAGATGCAAACCAACATGTAAGCGGATACCAATTTGCTTGCTTGAATTATGTGTTATGCTTTCAAGCGTTTAAAATACTGATAATTACATATCAATATCAATTCTGACATCAAGCCTCATAGCTCTATTCACATGAAAGCTAATTGTCCAACCAAGAGAATAAAGAGGCAGACTTTCCTTCGAACATAAATTGTAATAGTCTTTCCGTTTCCAAGCACAGACACAAACTGATGGTTGTTATGGGCGAGATCAAAAAGAGATGTACAAAAAGAGATCGACCGTTTATCCCGACCTCGTCTAACAATTGTATCGAATGTCTCTATTCACCTAAATTGTGAAAGTAAAAAAAAAATATATTATTGAGGAGAAGAAAGACAAATAAGATCCATCAAAGTCGCCATATATAGACGCTGCGACTTGATCCGCATGGATCATAATGAAAGTCCCCTTACTTGGAACTAAAACTCAATTATCAAACAAAGATAGTGATGGAATATCTGGAGAAAACAACACCGCTACCAAATCAACATCGCAACATCAACACAATTTAGTAAAAAACAACATCAACACAATTCAGTCAAAAACAGTAAAGTAATTCATAAATTAGTCAAATTGCACATGTACTTCAAAGTTTAATATCAAGTTGATACACAACATCAAATATATATTCAACTAAAACAAAAAGTTTACAAACAAATGGTGGTTGGTGGCATATTCATTTCAACCTGTTAGAATGGAAACTTTCGAATAATAATTGTACAAAACCCAAGTCTAGCAGAACCCATTGGGTGATTGCATCCTTAGAAGGTGTAGGGTAATTGTACACACAAGCATGCTATACATATAATCTACAGGTTAACCTCTGCTTCAAAGTTGTCAGATAAATACAAAATAAAAGGTAGGTAAGTTGACCATTATGTCGCAAATTTTGTAACAGACCATAAGAGCAACAATACATAATGCTTCCAATTATATTCCTACAAGCAAGCATAATGGCTATGACTAAAATGAATTACTTATTGTTGCTTCACAATAGCTAATCAATTGAATTCAATACTTGACCTCATACGCCAACTTGATGAGGAAATCGTATTCGATCAGCTTGAACACAAACCTCTTTGACAACCAGATGGTAGCATCAGAAAAAATATATCATCTCAAGCAAATCACCAACCTAAAAAGCAGAGAAACATGTAAACCCGGGGAGTTAAAAGAAGGGAAATGAAACTACTCCAATCAAACATTCAAACAAAGATCATATACCTTTTGTTAAATGACAAGAATGCCTTGCTTTTTTATGTTTAAAAAAAAATTACAGATTGTCTACCTGTTCTCCTATCCAAAAATCCAAGCCCAATCACCTTCATCTAGCATGCATCGTTCCTCCTCCATCTCAAAACTGCACAACACCAGAGCAAAAAAAATGATTACCAGGGAAATTTTCAATGGTTACCCCTTCCTTGAAGGCCTCCTTCAAATACCCCACCCATTTCATGGTTAATTCCACTTCAAGGACCCCAATCAGCGCAAGGTTTCTTTTTTTATAGACTTTACCCTCCCGAGGTCGACCCAGATAATAACCTCCGGATTTTCCAAACCGATTTGGGCACAGAAGAATATAAAGCTCTCTATGTCAACAAAGTATTAATTCAAAAAAAAAAAACCTTACATGAGATCCATATGAAAATTTGCAGTCATTAAGCTTCAAAGCTGTAGGGGCTGAAGTAAGATATGGGGATGAAATGTAAATTAATCTCAGAAATATGGTTTTTAATCTTCGGGCGCTTCTAAAAATCTTCATGGGAGAAATTTTGAAGGATCGCATTGAGAAGAGAATAGGATTATGCAGTCCTAAGAGCAACCCTAGTGGTGTTTGTGAGATAAGTGTGTTGATAGTTGATGTTGGGATGACGTGGCGAAAGATAAGTGGAAGATAAATATAGAAGGATTGTAGAGATAATTATTGTGTGATGTGATGTTGTAATTGTGATAAATATAAAAGGATTGTAGAGATTATTTATGTGTGATTAGATGTTGTAATGGTGGTAAATATTTTAAATTTATTAATTAAATAATGTTAAATATTACTTAAAGGGGGAATTGGTGTTTTTTTTTTAGAGAGATTCTCTAAGTGACTCTCTCAAAAGAGAGAAGATGGTAGATAGACAATAAAAAAAATTGTCTAGTTTGTGAAGGATGCAGGTTCTTAGATCTAAACGAATTAGATCTACGCAGCGGACGGATCACGATTTATACATCACAATACATAATTAAAGGACTTAAACTACTACAAGGGGGTTAAGATCATGTTACCAATATAGGGAAGAGAAGCCTTGATCTTCCGATGTGTTCTCCAAACGGCGGTTGGTGGACACCCTTCTTGATACACGAGCCTCCTTGATATGCAAACTTAAAAAATCCCAAGATTTTTCCAACTCGAACCCTAAGAATAGAGGCCAAATTTTTCGGCCAATTTCTCTCGGTGAATAGTGACGTGAATAGTACCTCGCCATTAGACTTGGGAGAACTCTCTTTATATAGAGAGTAATCAATGTCCTCCAAGGATTAAATAATTAAGTGATAATTATCACATTAATCCTTTTCCAAATAAAAGATAAATAAAATGATTATCCCAAACAAATTAGGATAAATCATATTATTATCTAATATTCCATGAATTATCATTTAACAAATAAAAGATAAATCACATGTCAAATAATTATCCAAGAAAACTAATTTCTCTCTAATTAAATGATGATATTGGCGCCACCTTTAGGGTCAAAAGCCCACATAAAATGTCTTTTATGTGTATTATATTATTTAGCCCAACTAAATAATATCCATGCATATCAATTAATTAGCCCAGCCAATTAATTATCACTGAGGCCCAAGTAACAAGATTACTAGTCCGAATTACAGAAGCCACATCGGGGACCATGGACCTATAACCAGTAGCTCCAATAATTAATTATTCATCGAATGTAAAGTACATTAATTATTAATTCCGGGATTACGCCACCATAAACCCGGCCCAACTCTACCGATTATAGATGTATACTTATACTCAACCCATAGAGCTTAATAAGCGTCCATTGATATAATCACTACATACGGATTAACCCTCCATAGATCGTCCATTCGAGTGGGAAGTCTCCGTGAACCCGACTTTAATATCTAATCCTTATTTACCATTAACCCCCTAATGATCAATTAGTACACATATCTGACTAGTAGCTAATTAGTCAAATGTGAACTCCCGGGATCGATCACTTTCTTAGGGCTAACAAACAAGGGGACTGTCTCTCTACTTCCCGCAGGAAGGAATGGATTCCATGTCTGTGAAAATCAGAACTACTCACTCGATCCGGAGATAGTGCCAATGAGAAGTGGCTTGGAACACATATTAAAGTGAACCGTAACTAACACATCAAACACTACCCGGGACAAGCAAAGATCCTGTGATCACCTCAGATTAAGGTTGATCCATATATGATCATCTAATGATTTAATAAGATTCCTCGATTACGAAATTATACCGAGAAATACAGATTAAATCGGTCCAAATCTATATGAATGCCATCATATATAAATGCCCCACGTAGGTACCCTCTACCGACAAATCCGGATAAGACTATCACACCCTAAGGTGTTCAGGCGCATTATTGGTGTTTTAATCAAGAGACCCTAAACTCGATTAAGTTCACCACGGACTAACAACTTAAGTATATCACCACTAACTCAATCCTCACGTGTAATCCATACACCGAAAGTTAAGTGGTTACATACTGATATATACTTAGGGTTTGCGGCGATGTATTACTTTACAAGCACAAAGCAAGTAATAAGGTGAGATAAATTCTGTCATTCATTATTAAAAACAATTACACAAATTGTCTTTCGGGCACTACACCTAACAATCTCCCACTTGCACGAAATGACAAGCAACGATTGTTTTTAGAGCACACCCTTTCTCATCTTATTCACAACACTCTCCCACTTGCTCTAAAAGCAGATGAGATATATTCCTCAATGCCGTACCCTCCAAGCACCAGACTTGGTACACTGATCAGTTTGGTTGTCGGCCCGAGACGAAACGTTGCCGGTCCATCTAATCAGGCGGTACTCTCTCTCAATATGCTTTTGACCTCTAGTGACTGAAAAGATCCTTCTAAGCTATTTCTTCACTGTTTTCACAATGAAGTGATATCGGCTTATCAGACCTGGAATTACTCCCAGACCAAAAAGGAAATTCTAAGCACTATGAGTAAACACTGAGCCCGAGATCAACGTAATGATCATCCTTAATCTGACTACAAGTCAGAATCAGTGTAGTCAACCATATTCAAGTTTGCACCTGAATATACAAGCATATGATTCCTCGTTCTCTAAAGATACTTGAGGACGTACTAAAACTACTACTTATTGCTCAAATCCAAGATTCGATTACTATTGACTTATGATAACCTGACTTGCCGTTATCCAAGAGAGACTCTATCCCATTTTCTCTTTATCCGGAGATTTAGAGAATCATTCCTGAGAGGTAGGGTAGGACTACTCTCGATGAATGCTGCAACCGTATATGCATAATCAATCTTATTCAATAAGACAGGTGGGATAGCCAATGACTCATTCTCGTGGATTTGACCGAATCAAATTCTTAGAATATAGTCCAATTCTCTCATCCAGAGAATCTAGGCGTGTCAGTTTCCGACTTCAGATAGCACACCCATGTTTTTTCCAACCGTTTTAGTGTTATCATTTATGGACACTAATACTACTATTTCACCAATATTGATATCCAGTCTACGAAAGACTTATCAATACTTTGGTCAAGTTCACATATTTTAAAACATGTGACTTTTAAATGACCGAGAGGTTCTCTTAAATCCTCAAAGGATATAAGCCATGGCAGGCCTCCTACCAAAGGTTCTTTCTGAATGAATTAAGATATCGTTAGTCTCGCAAAAAAAGGTCTTAGGGAATCACCCCTATCTTCTGCTTTGTAACGAATCCGTTATTCATTCTTAGCTAAAACCCTTCTGTTCTAAATGAATTCAGATTCCGTTGTTCAGCAAGAAAGTCTCAGGGAATCACCCCTACTTTCTGCTTTCTAACGAAATCTAGCAAGACTGAGTGGTGAGAGAGTTCAAGGTCTGGTTAACTCTCTACTTGTCAGGGAATCACCCCTATACCACTCAACTTTGCGCTGAAAGTTTAAACTTTCCTATTCATTCGACTCTTTTCCGTGTAGATCCAATTGCTCCCACCGGGCCTGAGACACTCAGTGGTTCTACAAGAGGTCAAATGAACCGAGTACCAAAACTCCATTCACAGGGTTAAAGTTTTCAAACCAACCTCTATAATCAGAATCCTATACAGCCCACCAAGAGCCATAGGTTATCAATCACCCCAACAGATTATAAAGTCCACAAAATCACAATGGGTCAACGGTTAAACCATACTCCCACTGTGTCTTGGGTGGATTGACATTCTGATCTAGTAGTATTTATCAGTGTAATCACCAACAACCGATGTGGTCTGATTAAATCAGATAGTAACTACCTTTGGGTAACCGTACTCCAAGGTTTAAGGTTGTTACTTATAGATTCTCGTCGTAAGGCTTGTGATGATTCAACCGTCACTTTCGATCTCAAGAATCTTATAATCAACCTTCACTGTCTCATTAAGATGTTTCACAAACAAATACAATCGAACGTATGCGCAAAATTTCCAGTCCTACCTTTAAGCATTAAATGCTAAATGCCTACATTTATGGAAGTGGTGTGAACCGAATTCACTCCTTATCCATAAACTCACTAGCATCTTCTAGGTAGACTTCTCGGTTTACATAATAATGTTAACCGTTATTTTGCAACGAACTATCTTAATCGAGTTTAGCAAAGGTATTGTAGCATATCAATAACTATATAGGGCAAGTCTATGGTTTCTTCCTCGGTGAGAAACATTCCACTAGAGGCGGGCCGAGCATCACCCCAAGACTATGCGATAGCCTATTTCTCGAGCATGGAATACTCTATTCTCTCGCTAAAATCGTAGACTCCTCCTCGTATTCTTTTGATAAACTAAATCACGTTTGAGTAGTTATCGAGACAAATGTCACCACTCAAAAACTCCCACTAGCTTGTATCTCTCACTAGACCCCGAAGGTCATGGTGAACAAGCTATGTTACCCTTCAAAACTATTACCCTTTCCCGATTGAAAAGAAACTTAGTCATTGTTCCTTTGAGATAGTGTTCTAAGACTGGAGATAGGAATCACCCTTAGCCACCAAATGAGTCTTGTCTCTAGGATATATGCACTAATTAATAGATATTGAAAGGTCGTTTATCTTAATACGAAACCTTTTACCTTTAATAGTTTTAGATGTGTTACACGTACTTATTCAAATTGTTCTAAGTGGTTCGACTTTATCAAACAAAATTCCGAGTCTCGGATTCGTACTACAAATGTCATATTCACTTTCTATGTGGCAACAATATATCGAGTTGAAAGTGAATCCAATTGTTTCAACGAATCAGAAACGTAAAAATAAATTTTTCTCGTGATATTCAAGGATAGAATCAAAATTCATTTCCTTATATCACTCCCACTATTCTAGCCGAAATTACGCCCGTTGTTACTTTATTAATGCACAACTTTATTGTTCTTCCAAAGAACTAAGCCACTCGAGTCAAGTTACTCGGTTAAGAAAGTCGCTAAGATTCATTGGTTAGTGATCCAAATCACTTTCCTTATCCTATACTTTCTTTAATTAATGTTTCGGTTTAGCCTCAAAACTTTAGTTAAGATGATTAACACTTATAGACATTCTTTCCCATTCTTAACTTTCCTTAAAAGGAATAGTCTTGAACTAGCGATTCGTTTGAGTAGACACTACTCGTGAACCGTGGGATGTCTAATGAAAGTGTTACCTGAGTGGGGACTGATTTTCTAATAAATCGAAAAAACATAGTATAAAAGCTCCCACTAGTTTATCGGTTCCAAATACCGCCTAACTAGCGACACTTTAATTTATGATTCTCCAATTTTTCTATCGAAAATTTCTCGTGTAGATACTACACAATTCACTGAAGAATTTTATCGTCCCAATCATCTTTCAAACTAACTACGGTTGTCTCTCGCTCGCACGAGTGACAAAGAGTGACATGCCTATTTACGCCACTTAAGTTTTGAAGGTTTCAAGAGAAATATCTCTTCCGAAAAATTAATCGTATGTGAGATTAATAAATACAACGCTCGATTACTTACCACTTTTTAACGAAGTCATTACTAGTCAATTTTACACTAGCGATCCTAGCACCTTAGAGATATATATATTACAGCTTGTAAATAAAATTTGACAGAAAATAAATCCAAATCATACACTACTAAAATTTTAGGAACATAAACTAAGTACTTATAGTCTATCCTACTGTTCCAAGGATTTAATCTAATGCCTCAAAGCCGCCTTAGGGTAGGTCAAAGAGGTTTCGATTAATATTAAGATCGATTGAGAATCGAACATCTCATTTGTGATCGTCAATCACCTTTCCTTTTTCAGCCAAGGTACTACCAAAAATACCCTTTATGAGTGTGACATACTGTCTCAGATTTTTAGGTAGACCCCGAGTGTGCCGCCTTAGGGTCGGTCAGTGACCCGGCGAGTACCCAAAATCCTATCCATTCGGAGACCAAGCCTTGAATTTTGATAGCGGTGAAGGCCTTCCTTAGGGGGCCGAAATCAAAGCCGGCACGAGGCGTCACAATTCTCTCACGTTGCTTGTGTCAACAAGAGGCCGTGGGGTCGGCCGTCGCTTCTCTCCGCTCCCACTCAATATTTTGAAAAAGTGGTGGGTTTATCGATCACGCGTTTTTGACTTGATGTTTCATTAAGGAACAATAAATCATAGGCCCGAATGTTGTCGGTTATGTGGGCTAGCCCACCCGACCTATTCGTTAGAACATATGTGGCCGCCGGACGGGTCAAGGCTAGGAGAGCTCCGCTGAGCCGTAGTGGCTCTTCGGATGACTCAAGATTGCTGCACTTCGTGCAAACGCCACACGTGGAGGGTGAAGTCGATTGAGCCGTAGCTACCGTTGACCACCCAACCGTGGTTAAACCACTTTCAACCTGTTTGCCCGTGATTATCCAATCCTTAAACATCAAACATTCACGTAGACACTACGGAACAAAAACGTAATCTCGCCTTGTGTAAGGTGGAATTCACCAAGAATCCAACACCTTAACCACGAGGTTTCGGATTTTACTCCTTATGCTTTCGCAGAGTGGGATTCACCGAGAATCCATCACCCAACCTCGACGATTGAAAAACCCGTGTTCCTCGGTTTTTACCCTAATTAGTTTCTAATTAATATCAAACAATTAATTAAAACTTATCGTGTGTTTTATACATGCCTAACTAATTCCTCGAATTAATTTCTACATGTATGCATATGGAGTGGAATTCATGATATGATGCATGTCATGGCAATTTTCCGGTTCTACTCATACAATCTACACATGTATACTAGTGCGGAAAATAAACACCGAGATGGACCGTTGGCACCCCCGTAACTAATCTACTCGAAAATAAATTAAAACCCTAATCTGCAGCTGTTAAGAATCTTCGACGATCGGAATATCAAACGAACTCGGATCGGGACGAAACTTTCCAGATCTGATCTTCATTCTTCGGACTTGAAGATGGACGGTCGGATTGGAGCTTTGACTTGTCAATATTCCTCAGTGAGCCGCCCAACTTGCTGCTGAAACAGACTCTTACAGCAGCGCATCATTTACTTCCCGAGGCCGATCGGGGATCAAGATGAATCCCGATCGTCCTGAAAATTTTATATCACGTCCAAAACTCCATGAGTATCGATCTGACCGGTCGGATTTTAATTTGAACGGTCCAATTGTTCCCAGAAAATCGAAGAAGTCACAGTTAGGGTTTCTGTGAATCCTGCGTTTTTCTGTTACAGCAGCCACTTCGCAGCAACGAACGGAAACCCAAACGGACTCTGATCGACACCAAAATTTGTGGGATTGTTCATCAACTTCCAATATTGATTCTGACCGGAGGGATCTTCGTTTTAACGGCTCAAACAACGGAAAAAATGAAAAGACTAAACAGCTAATGTACAGATCTATTTTCTGGAAATTAAAATTGCAATAATACATGAATTACATAATTTCCTATACTCATATGAACGAATTTTCATCGTTTATATGAGTTTACAATAGATCTAACGGGAAAACGGTGCCAACCCAAATCATCTCTTTCAACCATAGCAATTTAAAAATTATTAATACATAATAATAAGTAAAATATCACCTACATGCAATTCCACTCCTTTAAATCGTTTAATTATGATTATGACTATATAAATCGTGGAACCTTTCTCTGATACCACATGAAGGATGCAGGTTCTTAGATCTAAACGAATTAGATCTACGCAGCGGACGGATCACGATTTATACATCACAATACATAATTAAAGGACTTAAACTACTACAAGGGGGTTAAGATCATGTTACCAATATAGGGAAGAGAAGCCTTGATCTTCCGATGTGTTCTCCAAACGGCGGTTGGTGGACACCCTTCTTGATACACGAGCCTCCTTGATATGCAAACTAAAAAATCCGAAGATTTTTCCAACTCAACCCCCTAAGAATAGAGGCCAAAATTTTTCGCCAATTTCTCTCGGTGAATAGTGACGTGAATAGTACCTCGCCATTAGACTTGGGAGAACTCTCTTTATATAGGAGAGTAATCAATGTCCTCCAAGGATTAAATAATTAAGTGATAATTATCACATTAATCCTTTTCAAATAAAAGATAAATAAAATGATTATCCCAAACAAATTAGGATAAATCATATTATTATCTAATATTCCATGAATTATCATTTAACAAATAAAAGATAAATCACATGTCAAATAATTATCCAAGAAAACTAATTTCTCTCTAATTAAATGATGATATTGGCGCCACCTTTAGGGTCAAAAAGCCCACATAAAATGTCTTTTATGTGTATTATATTATTTAGCCCAACTAAATAATATCCATGCATATCAATTAATTAATTAGCCACCAATTAATTATCAATGAGGCCCAAGTAACAAGATTACTAGTCCGAATTACGTGTTCACATCGGGGGACCATGGACTATAACCAAGTAGCTCCAATAATTAATTATTCATCGAATGTAAAGTACATTAATTATTAATTCCGGGATTACGCCACCATAAACCCGAAATCGAACTCTACCGATTATAGATGTATACTTATACTCAACCCATGTGAGCGAATAAGCGTCCCATTGATATAATCACTACATACGGATTAACCCTCCATAGATCGTCCATTCTCGAGGGGGAAGTCTCCGTGAACCCGACTCGAATATCTAATCCTTATTTACCATTAACCCCTAATGATCAATTAGTACACATATCTGACTAGTAGCTAATTAGTCAAATGTGAACTCCCGGGATCGATCACTTTCTTAGGGCTAACAAACAAGGGGACTGTCTCTCTACTTCCCGCAGGAAGGAATGGATTCCATGTCTGTGAAAATCAGAACTACTCACTCATCTGGAGATAGTGCCAATGAGAAGTGGCTTGGAACACATATTAAAGTGAACCGTAACTAACACATCAAACACTACCCCGGGACAAGCAAAGATCTTGTGATCACCTCGGGATTAAGGTTGATCCATATATGATCATCTAATGATTTAATAAGATTCCTCGATTACGGAATTATACCGAGAAATACAGATTAAATCGGTCCAAATCCTATATGAATGCCATCATATATAAATGCCCCACGTAGTAATACCTCTACCGACAAACCGGATAAGACTATCACACCCTAAGGTGTTCAGGCGCATTATTGGTGTTTTAATCAAGAGACCCTAAACTCTGATTAAGTTCACCAGGGACTACAGGTTTAAGTATATCACCACTAACTCAATCCTCACGTGTAATCCATACACTGAGTTAAGTGGTTACATACAGATATACTTAGGGTTTGCAGCAGTGTATTACTTTACAAGCACAAAGCAAGTAATAAGGTGAGATAAATTCTGTCATTCATTATTAAAAACAATTACACAAATTGTCTTTCGGGCACTACACCTAACAGTTTGGCACCATTATTTTAAATTTATCAAAATTGTTCTCTTATTGTGAGAAAAGTAGTTAAAGAATTTGGCCAAAAAGGCACCATTAGGGCCGCTCTAAGAGGGAGGGGAGCCATCTGAAAACTCTATCGGCGGTGATGGGCATTCTAGTAGCACCTATGTGTCATTCATGCAAAATTTGCATCGGACAAGTGTAACGTTTGGACAGCTGGCAACTGCCTATGACCAGCAAAAATTATATGGAAAATTAAGGATAAAGACACAATCTGAAATATTTTTAAGTAACAGGACATCTACATATTTTTTATAGGGAGAAGGACAACTGCATAATTTTTATAGCGAGAAGGACAAACAGTGAATCCCGAAAATCAGTGAATCTTCCCAGTGAATCCCGAAATCAGTGAATTTCGACAGTGAATCCCGAAAATTAGTGAATTTCGACGATGAATTTTGAAAATTAGTGAATTTCGACAGTGAATTTCTTCAGTGAATTTAAACAGTGAATTTCGAACACAAGTGAATTTCGACAGTGAATAAATAGTTTTGTCCTATATGCAAAAGTTTCGAAAAACTGTCATTCTACTCAATTGATGAAATATTTCTGTCATTCTCCCTCATTCCCCCAAAATTATAAAGATGAAACGGCGCCGTTTCGTAAAAGGAGAGGGAAAAAAAATGGATGACGAAGGTGGATGGCCAATTTTCTTCATGCTTATTAAAGCTTCTATATACTAATCTAATATGAGATTGATATTTTTTTTAATATGAATGAACTGTTATTTTTAGGCCGTGATATCAGTTATAACTACCTTCAAATAGTGACATATTTATAGAATTCGATATACAAAAATACAAAAAGAAATCATCTAAACCGTATATCCTAACATAAAAAATCTAATAATACAGGAACACAACCAAATTTTTTAACATTTTACGTAAAATAAATTGAAACAAATTTTTTTCTTTAAATCTGCAGTTTTTCCGGTCCTTTGCCTACGAAAAAAGGGGAAAATGAAAAGAAAAAATGAATGAATAAACCGTTTTGTTTCTTATATTCAATCGCCACTCTCATTTCTCATTTCCGTTTCTCAGATCTGTAAGCTAAGTCACCTCTCAAACTCGACGTTTACTCCTCTTTGTCGCTCTGTCTCCATAGCTAAATCCCTAAGGTATCATGGCATCTCGGAGGCTCTTACCCTCCTTCCTCCGATACTCTGCCTCTCTCCGCCGTAATTCCCTTCGCCATTCACAAACCAGCCACCTCGCCGTCCCTTGCTGGTTTTCTCTTGAATCCCGTGGTCAATTACTTTACATCAGCTGCTGCTACTCAACCGACTACGCCATCTGGTCAATTACTCTATTGGGAAAGTGTGTTAGATAATCGGTGTTGTTGTTGATGTGAGATTCGATGAGGATTTGCAACCGATTTTGACTGCTCTTGAGGTGCTTGATAACCAGATCCGGTTAGGTGTATTGCTATGGATGATACTGAAGGACTTGTTTGTGGCCACGGTGTGCTAAACACCGGCTCTGCTATTCGTGTGAGTTAATTTTTTTTTTTTTTGGAAATTCAGTTTTTTTAGGGGGGAAATTCAGTTTTCGGTGTAAGAAAATTCAAGAAATTTGTTTAAATTTTTTTACTGCAGCCATTAGTCATAATTGAGGATTGATGACTGGTTTGTTTTGAAGGATATTTGATTTCGTAAAACCCTCAAAGTTCCGATTTTTGTGTTCACCTATTGGGAGATGATCACTACTGACAAGGAAATTATCCACAACAAGCAACTAAATGTTCTAAGCAAAAAGTCTGCATCTGTGGCAATCCAGTATATTTAGAAGCTGCAAATTTATAATCCATATACAACATACCATTTTTTGTTTTTGTTTTTGTTTTTTTTTTGAGGGGCGATTTTTTTTTTTTTTTTGGGATCGTATGAGGGGAAAAAACCTGTAAATTGGGAATTACATGCCTTTTTTATACGTACTGCTCTCTCCTTCGAAGCGTGTCTTTCATCTCTTTCGACATCTCATCTCTGTATAAGCTTGACGTCGTCTTACATTATGTTTTTTTGTTTTTTGGATCGTTTAAATCCATTTAGTTTTCTTTCTTTTGTGTGGCTACAGTCAAAATAAACTGAGAGAACAAAACAGAAGATGAGCTACAACCATTAAGACTTAATAAGTGAAATAAGAACACAAAATACACCTTGAGGAAGCACAGATCAGGAAGGAAGAAAATGTGGAGCTGAGAGAAGCACAAATGCATACAATGGCACGGCTTCTAATTCCTAATGCCGGTTATGGAAATGGTGATAGTATAAAGAAGCTGAAAATGATGATATAATGAAGAACTGAAGAAGCCGGAGAGGAATAATAATTTGCAGAGGACCAATTTCAAGAAATTTCAGTATGTTGGTACATGAGTGGAAGCTCAACTCCTCCCTATATTTATTTGTAATTTTTATTTCCTATCCAGGAGCTGGCAGCATTTGGTGAGGACACATGTACAAGGTAAACTTGACATTTGTCCTGGTTTGTAAGAACTATGGGCAATAGGAACGGAGTTGTTTCTGTTGTGAGCAGAAATGAGGAACGACGTCGTTTCTGGGGCTGGATGAGAAAAAAAATTTTGGACGATGAAAGTTGGACGACCAATTTTGCTCGCGCTTTATATATCTTCTATACTAATCTAATTAATGTTGAATTGGTAAAGGGAAAGTATCACAATCCGGAGTATTATGGAAAGAGGAAAAAAGCTTTTCGTTTTTGAGATGCCCAAAAAAAAAGTGCAGAAAAAAAAACATAAAAAGGAAAGAAATGGACCTCTAAGGAAAAAAAAAATGGAAGAGACTGACAAGATTGTAGCATATTTAGTTAAAGTAACTAGAATGGACCCCACTCCGTAAATGGAGCTCCCAAGTAAGAGCGACCCCAGTAACGGACCTCAATTACACCCTCCAAACACATCGTTTTCCGTTTCAGTTACACTTTTTCAACACCTAAAAAAAATTTCACTCTAATAATCAACCTCGATACAACCCCCAATAAACAACTTTTCTCTATCATCTCAACTAACAAATCTACCTATATTAAAATATTTTCCCTTTTGATGTGACATAAAGTTGGAGGGAGAAGCCTTTAACTACTCCTTGATATTACGGGGGGGAAGGTAGCAAAATTTCAGAATTGGATGTCTATCCAGGTGCCATTGTAGAGTAAAGTGCCCTCAATTTGATTTCAGGGGTTTTGTTGAGGTTTTGTTGAGAGACCATTGGGGTTGCTCTAAGAATCACCCAAAACGAACAAGGTGCATGTGTTTGGAAATTTGGAAAGCAGCACTTGTCAGTTCCTCACTTTTTTTAAGATTTATTTTCCCTTAATATTTTTTAAGGGTAAACAATCATTGTATTCAACATGTATTTTTGTTTCTTATCGATAATAGCGGAGGGTAAGACTCTCACCCTGCTGATAACCAGAATCCAGATCGATCATCAACGTGACGAGCCTCTTAAACGTCGATATTATCGATGAGAAACACAATTTCACGTCTATATTAACGATGTCTAAGAACCCCAACCCGTTGATAATCACGATTCTGGTTATCAACGGGTTGAGGGTCTTACTGTTGGATCTAACCGTATGTGATTAATCCCAATAGAAACAAGAGTCCATCAATGTCTGAGAACATTGACATAAGGTTCCTAGTTGTTAAAGATAGAGTTCAAAGTGACCATGTTTTGTAGATTCCTAGGGCTTTACTCCTTAGTCACAAAATAGACAAAGTTACTTTTAGTAACAAAGTATCCTTCAAGATTTTGTAGACACTTATAGTGTCTAGCCTTATCTTCCCTATTTTGATGAAGTTGATCAATAAGGTTTTGATTATCTTGTGTTAATTTTATGTCTGTGGCACTTTGAGATTTTGTTTCTTTCTTGGAGCATGACTCCATCTGTGATGAATTATTGAAAACATGATTTATAGATAATTTTTTCTTTTGGAAGCTTTTATTTCGTACTAGACTTTGAACATATTTTTTGTTCTTCATACCAATTTCCCCATATGTTTCAAGGAATTCAAATTGTATGGTTTCATTCATGATATCAAAAGAAATGGAATTCATCCCAACAACATAAGGAGTTATCAGTGAAATAAATGGCGTTCCTAAGATTACTGTATGGTTTATGTTTCTAACAAGGACGAAGGTTGTTTTAAATAAAAATCCATTTTTAACTATCGAGGCTTCTGTTTTGGCATCGATGTGTAACTTGGAATTGTCGGCGGCTAATAATTGGTCTATGGTTCTTTCCCTAAATTTTTCAGGTACCAAACCTGGTTGGATACAATTTAGGTCAGCGCATGTATCAAATAGTGCGACAGTATCAATCCTGACACCTTCAGAAAATTGGATAGTGATTTTTATGACCATTTCTTTAAATCTTAGGAATGTTTCTGGTTTTTTCTCCTTGTCTAGATGGTTTGTTTTTGAAAGTGTATTTTTTATGAAACCGGTCTTTTGATCCTGGGATTCCTTAAAGGAGATTATTTCTAGTTTAATCTCTTTTAGCGTGTTCGGGATATCATTTGTAATATCAAGCTTTGGTCTTAATTTGAGAATTTATGTTAGATCATAGGGTTTCCTTGGTTCTATATGATATCATTTTTAAGGGGATCAAGGATTCTTTCGAGATAGTTTTGAAAATAGCTAGAATCATGTATATTTTTAATCCTTCTAATCGGAACTCTTGGTTTTTTATAAGAACATTGATATGCTCTCCTGAGTCCGTAGTTGAGGAGAGTGTATCATCTTGCTGAATACTCATTTCTATATCAGAGGAATCAGTGTTTGTATCATTAAGTAAGATGGATATTTTATTTGTTAATTTCTCTTCTAGGTTTAATTCATGTAGCCTTTTATTAAGTCTATAATAGTTTGCAGTGTGTCCTTTCTTATGGCATTTGTAGCATTCAATATCTTTGTACTTACCTTCAAATTTTTTTCTTGGTGAAGGATTATTACAGTGGTAACCCCTATCTTGGAATTTCTTCCTAGATTCTTTCTTTCATGTTGTAAATTGTTCTTTTAGGGGTGTTTTATTTGTACTACAACCACCCTTCTTCTCGTATTTTGTGAATGGTTTTTGTGAGTAGATATCAAATTGATGACATAAATTACCTAGTTCCTGCTTAGTTTGTTTCAGTTCCCTTATAAGGTGTTTTTGGAGTTTTAAATCTTGACATATTTTTAAACCTTCTTGTTGGGTTAAACAAACTAATTGGCCTTATGTAAAATCATCATAAGGAATAATTTGTTTTCCGCAATTTTCTCTTATCTTATTTCTAACCTTTTCTCCAAGAAGATTAGGTAAACCGGCTAGGAACTTCTTTTCCAAATCGGTTGATTAGAATCTTCCCTTAGCATTATTCTGGTTAAGAAAGTATTCTTGTAATCCAGAAAATCACTAAGTTTTCTGCATCTTAGATTTGCAAGTAATTCAGCATTTTTATCTCTAATATGGGATGGGTCTCCTATGAAATGCAAGGAAATTGCAAGTATTAGAGCGTCAACCGCATTTGATTGGGCAAGCCCATCAGGATCCATAATAACTTCTCTTTTTGTATTGAGCTTAACAGCGTTAATAATGAAATTCTGGTTTAAAGGTGTTAAATAGAAATCCCACCATCCTTTTAGCTGTCCGGAGAATCCTGATATAATCATTTTTGCTATATTTTTATCACCAATTTGACCATTATGTGTCCTAAATGCATTGGCATACATTGCAGAGTTTTTTGATCCAATATGTATAAAAGCATAAAATCTTCCTTTCTTAGGAGTTTGAACATAGAACGAATGATGAAGCATTTTGTCTATGTATATGTTAATTTGGAAATGAAGTTTTATTTTTTGAACAATCTTTTCTTCATCTTTGATTGTACCAAAAAAACAAGTAATTTATGAAGATTTTGGATTTATCATGACAGCAGAACCTATATGGATGATGTATACTAGCGTCTTCAAGCCATTTATGACGCGTATTGTAAAGAACCTTAATTGGTCTAGTATGACTTTGGTATAAGACGAATCTTTTAAAAATATACTTGTCAACAAAATAGACTGTTAAACAATATTCAAAAGAATTGTAACTAGTGCACATGGTTAGACCAACTAATCTTGGGATAACGTCATTTTCGTTAGATGGACGAATGTTTCTTAGATTAGCAAAAATAGAGGTTTTATATATCTTAATTAAAACATATTTTAATATATTTCCTATGTGAAAGAAAGGTGATTAAGTAAAAATAAATATTACCGTGATCATCTCTTTCTTTGATTTTACTTTATTGAATGATTTTGCCAAATGAAAAGGGGTTTGGAAAATATAAAGATTTAAGATTGATATAAATGAATCTTTAATAAAGTTTAAAGTTCCTTTCAAGGTTTCCTTGTCAGGATTACTATGTTGTAAATGATCCAATTTGTTTCCGATAACCATGTCTAGATCTGTGGACATAATATGCTTTTAGTTGAAATCAAAGCTTTTGTTCACATCAAATCCTAGACTATTATCATACACGTTTTGAGATATGGATGTTGTACTGATGAGATTTCGAGGAGGAACACATTGGCTGATAGAAATATATTCACCCTTACTAGACTCTTGGGCTTTACTAGAGTCTTGTCTTAGAGCAATTGTCTTGGTTGTTGTTGTTTCATGACTTCTATCTTCCTTATTTTCCTTATTAGACAATTTCATTAACAATAATTGTGTTGGAAATTGGATTATCTGCTCATCATATGTTTTACTACTTATGGATCTAGACGGATTCTTCGTAGGAGTAGATTCAACTAGTATTGCTCTAGTATTTATCTGTTCATACGAGGAATGATTGCCTTGTGAGGTTTCTACAGAGTCAACAGTATTTTCTGAAACCTTTCTGATTGGTTCAGCCTTTTCTATTCATGTTCTAATTATTTCACTTTGAAAAGTTGGAAGAATAGAGATGACCTTTTGATTTTTTGTATTATTCTATCCTTTTTCTTAATGGCATAGGATCCTTTCTTTATTGATTCTGTGTAATAGGTTTTGTCGTTACTCATCGCTTTATGTAATGCTGAATGATGATACGAATTTTTCTTAGGAGCAATAATTATCTTCCATGAAGGAATATAAGAATCAAGAGAGTATTCAAAATGATAATTGATAGAATTTTCAAATGCATAGATTTCAAACCTTTGAAAGAACATAATATTGACTTTATATTCAAAGATGTATTCATAGAACTTGTCTTGGATATATTCTCTAGTTTTAAGGAAGTTTCAGAAAAACCATATTCTTTTCTCAAGGTTATAATCAGCACAAAAATCATTGTGAAGGAATTGTTTATCAGGTTTAAACTCTTTATTATTCTTATGACTATTCAATTTTAACAGCTTACCATTTGTAAATTGATAATCTTCTATATCAATATTTTCTACATTCGTTATCTTCCTAGTTAGTTCTACGAATAACGATCTTGAAACAGAATAAGACGAAGTTGAGCCAGAGTGGTGCGAATCCATCTCTGCTTCTCAACCTATTAAATGGAGCTTGTATTCTTACTATGGTCCCTGAACAAATTAAGGATAAACTGCCTTAACCTTCACCTGAGGACTTACTACACCTTCTGTACCGTTCGGGTCAAATATGCTCGCTGTTGGAAGTAACGCCCGAAAGACAATTTATGTAATTGTTTTAGAATTAATAAATGACAGATTTATTCTCATCTTATTATTTGCTTCGTGCTTATATATTATACACTACCGAAAACCCCACGTCTTATCATATGTAGCCATATAACTTAGTGTGTGTCACATATGAGGATTAAGTTTATGGTGATACACTTGAAATATTAGTCTGTGGTGAACTTAGTCAAAGTATGGGGTCTATTGATTAAACAACCATTAATGCGCCCAGAACACTTTATGGTGTGACCGTCTTATCCGGACCGTCAATATTGGTTATCTAAGTGGGGAATTTATATATGATGTAGTCATATAGGACTGGACCGATTTAATCTGAGTTTCTCATATAAGTCCGTGATTGAAAAATCTTATTAAATCACAAGATGATCATATATGGATTAACCTTAATCCTGAAGTGATTGCATACTCCTACTGGTTTCAGGATAGGGTTTGATGTGTTCGTTAGAATCACTTTCATGTTGGCACTATTCTGGAATGAGTGAGAAGTGTGTGTCTCACAGATATGGAATACATTCCTTCCCGCGGGAAGTATAAAGAAAATCCTCTTATTTGTTAATCCTAGAAACTAATCGATCCGCGGAGTTCGTATTGGTTACGAACTAATTGATCACTAATGGGTTGATGGTAAATAAGGATAAGATGTAGTGAGGAAGGTTTACGGAATTAATTCTGCTTCGTTACGGATAGTCTATGGAGTGTTAGTTTGTATGTAATGATTATATCAATGGACACTTATCCACTCGACTCGACGTTTTGAGAATAAGTTATATCTATAATAGATAGAGTTCGATTTGGATTTATGGTATGTAATTCGAATTAATAAGTTGAGTAGAAATATTCTGTTCGATGAATATTTTAATCAATTTATTGTAGTTACTGGTTATAGGTCCATGGTCCCCGGGTTGGCTCCTAATGCGCGAGTGTTTTTCTCGTTTTGTGGAACCTCGAGAATAAATTAAATAGTTAGTCTATTTAATGAATATGCAATATTATTTATTTGGTAAATAATATGTAAAATAGAAAATACATTTTCTATTAAATTTGATTAAAAAGTGGCACCACATTGTAGATAATTTAGGAGAAATTTTTTCCCTACATTATGTCACATGTGTAATTAAATAATTGTCTATTTGTTGGATAATTCATGGAAAAACAAGAGATTGATTTTTTGGGAATTATCTCTTATCTTTTGGCAAATATCTTTTCCTTATGGGAATAGGTAATTGTGGTGTGAAAATGATAACTCTCTAGAATAGTTATTTTCCTATATAAAGCGAGTTCCTCCTAACACAATTACATTCACAAATTGCAACACAAATCAAATAAAAAGGAAGAAAAATTAGTTTCTTTCCATAGTCATTAAAAGAAGGAAAACCTAGGGTTTTTCTTATGTATATTCGAGGAGGTTCTACGGCGAGGATCGACGACCAACAGTCGTCGCTTGGAGATACAATCCGGAAGATCACGGCTTCTCCCTTGGTCGATTGCCTATTTCTCTCCGGTTGGGGTAAATCTACTAACCTACTTGTAGATTAATTTATTATGCGAATCATATCACGGTAAAATCGTAAACGAATATAATTTGTAGATTCCGCTGTGCATGATCGAGCGTCTCAATCGGTGCTGAGAATCAGATCTGACGATCCAATTATGGATCGGATCCGGATTCGGGTTTCTGTATATCTAGCATGTGGTATCAGAGACAAGTTGAAGCGATTTTGCGATCTTGATTGCATAATTAATTAATAAGGAGTGAAATAGAATAAAATTGCATCTTTTAATTTTTTTATGCGATTGAATGCGTGGTTGACGAGATGGATTGGGGTTGGTACCTGTTTACCGTTAGATCTATTGTAAACCCGTTTTTTTTGGGTATAGGATATCATGTAATTTTGCAATTTTAATTTTCAGCATTTTTTTTTCGGCCGAAGACTTTGAAGAGGAAAGGCTGCATTACAGTGGTCAAGTCACAGTTTCAATTGTTTGAAGACCCGAGTTCAAATCCCTTTGGCTGTATCAATTTTTTGAATTTTTTTTCTCTCGTACTTCTTTTATTTATTTACGAAAAAAATACGAAAACAAAAAAAATGAAAAAAAAATTATACGAAAACGAACAAAAAGGGGGAGCGGGGAATCGAATTCGGGTGGTGATGAAGGAAGAAAAGACTCTTACCAACTCAGCTAGAGCAATTTTTGCTAAAGAAACAAGAGCAGAAAAGTAAATACCTGAAGCGGCTGAAGAATATTGTAGATTAACTTTTATTCTATGCTTAGGGTTTATTTAAATATAGATTAGATATGGGGTACCAACAGTTCATCTCAGTGGTTTATTTTTCACATTTATTTTCTTTTGTGATTATTTATATGACATAATCATGACATGCATCATATTCATGAATTCTACTCCTAGCATATGCATACATGTAGAAAATTAATATTGACATTAATTAGACATATATAACAAGATAATTAATTTAGATTAAAAATAAATTAAAGGAAACGGAATTTTATCGAGATATAAAATTCACATGATAAACTTAATTTATGGATCTAAAATTCTTTGAGGATTTAATTATGTAGTGTCTGCATAAATAGAATTTTAATAATAAAAAATTTGGAAAATAATGAAAAGATTGGACACTAACTAGACGGTATTTGGAACCGATAAGTTGGTGATTGCTTTTCATGATTTATTGCTTTCGATTATTGGAAAATTCTAAGATCCTAAATTTTTATCATGACAATATTAGGACTATAACGTTCTTTGGTGAATTTTAATTGTGTAGTGTCTACACAAGAGATTTTCTAAATAATCGATAAATTGGAAGATCATGAATATAGTGTCACTAGTTAGACGGTATTTGGAACCGATAAACTAGTAGGAGCTTTAAATTTGTGATTTATTGTTTTTCATTTTGGTGGGAAATTCATAAGTCCTAATATATTAGGATTATCAAATTCATGGTGAATTTTAATTGTGTAGTGTCTACACAAAGATTTTATAAATCCGAGAAATTTGAAAGTCGAGAATAAGTGACACTGTTTAGATGGTATTTGGAACCGATGAACTAGTGGGGGGATTAATTTAAATATTCATGATTTAATGTTTTTCGGATTGTAAATAAATTCTGAAAATCCCAAAAGACTACCTAAATTTCAAAATAACGAGTGGGAGCGGGGAAGGTGAAAACTGACCCCACGGCCTCTACTGTTGGCACAAGCACGTAAGAGAAGGGTGACGCCTCGAGCCGTTTTGATTACGGCCCCTTGCGGATGGTCTTCACCCCTATCAAAATTCAAGGCTTGGTCTCCGAAAGGATTGGATTTTGGGTACTCATTGAGTCACTGACCGACCCTACGGCGGCATACTCGGGGCATACTTTGAGATCTGAAACAGTAGGTCATACTCACAAGGGTATTTTTGGAAACATCTTGGCTGAAAAAGGAAGGTAATCAACAATTAAATAGAAGATGTTTTGATTATTGTTTAATTGTTGAGAGAGATTGTCTCAATTTAACGCTAATTGTGCTGATACTAACCCTGCGGCGGCAGTATGATGTGAGGTTAAATCCTAGGAATGGTAGGATAAACTGCATGCATGATATCACGTTTATAATTCCTAAAATCATTATTTGTTGTGGTGTATGATTTGATTTATATTTCTGTCATGATTTATTTTCTACAACTGCATATTATCTCATGGTATCTAAACTGCTAAACATGATAAATTGACTGATGATGACTTCGTAAAAGTGGAAAAGTAACAAGAACGTTGAACTCAACAATCGAGAATGCAAATTAATTCTTCGGAAGATGATGTTCCTCTTTAGCCTACAAACTTAAGTGACATTGTTGTGACTGCTATCACTCGTGATGAACGAGAGACAAAACAAAATTAGTTCAAAGATGACGAGAATGATTCTGTATCAATCTCGCCAGACATCCCACAGTTTACGAGTAGTGTCTACTCTTATAAACTGCTAGTTCAAGGCCATTTCCTTTAAAGAAAGCCAAGAATAGGAAGGTAAATGTCTACAATCGTAAGTCATCTAAACTAAATAAGTTAAAGGCTAAACCGAAATATTAATAAAAGAAAGTAAAGGATAAGGAAAGTGATTACGGATCACCAACCTATGAATCCTTGGAGACTTTCTTAACCGAGTAATTTGACTCAGAAGCTAAAGTTATTTTGTAAGAAAAGGTAGCTGGGCATTTATGATGAAGAGTAGACAACGGGCAGTTATTTCAACTAAGATAGTGAGAGTGATATAAGGAAATAAATTTCGGATTTTAATCCTTGAATATCAGAGAAATATAATTTCTATTTTCAGATTCGTTGGAAAAAATAGATTCATTTTCACATCGATAATATAGTTGCCTTAAAGAAAGTGAATATGAAATTTGTATACGATTCTGAGACTCGGACTTTTGTCTGATAAAGTCATAACCACTAAGTAATGTTGAAAAGGTATATGTAACACATCATAAACTATTAAGGCAGATGGTTTTCGTATTTAGATAAACGATTTTTCAGCATCTATTAATTGGTGCATATATCCTAAAGATAAGATCTTAAGACTGGCTAAGGGTGATTCATATCTCCCAGTCTAAGAACACTATCACAAAGGAAAAATGACTAAGTAACCCTTTCAATTTGGAAAGGGTAATAGAGCTGAAGAAGTAACACAGCTTGTTCATAGTGACCTTCGGGTTCTTATGAAAGATACAAGCTAGTGGGAGCTTTTGAGTGGCTGACACTATGTTTGACGAAACTCAAAACGCTGATTAGTTTATCTAAATATTTGGAGGAATCTCTGATATTATCAGAGAAACGAGTATTCCATGCCCAGATATAGGCTATAGCATAGTTTGGCACTGATGCTTGGCTTACCTCCGGGTGAAATGATTTCACTGAAAGGATAAACCATGTATTGTCTTGTACAGTTATTGATATGCTACATTACACTGCTTAACTCTATTAAGATATTGATTACAAAATAACGGTTAAGATTATTATGTAATACCGAGAACTCTACCTAGAAGATGCCTATGAATTTGTGGATAATGAGTGAATTACATTTACCCCACTTCCGCAAATGGAGGCATTTAGCACTAGTGCTTGAAGGTAGGACTGGAAATTTTGTATACACGTTCAGATGGTAACTGTTCATGAAATATCTTAATGGAATGAGTAAAAGGTTGGTTATATGATTCTTGAGATCGGTTTGTGACGGTTATACTATTACATTCTTTCTAAAAGAATGTTTAAATAACAACCTTAGACCTTGAAGTACAGTTACTCAATGAGTTACTATCTGATTTAATCAGACCACATCCAACATTGGTTGTTGGGGATTACGCTGATAAATACTACTGAACCAGATCAGAATGTCAATCCACCCAAATGCAGTGGGAGTATGGTTTATTCATTGACTCACTGTGATCATGCAGACTTTACAGTCTGCTGAGGGTAATTGATAACCTATGGTCTTTTGGAAGGACTATATAGGATTCTGATAAAAAGAGGTTGGTTTAAAGCCATAAACCGGTAAATGGAGTTTTGGTACTCCAGTTCTGTTCACACTTTTGTAGAACCACCTGAGTGTCTCAGGCCCTGTGGAAGAAATAGGATCTACATGAAAAGAGTCGAATGAAAGAGAACGTTTAACTTTCTAAGCAAAGCCAAGTGGTCTAAGGGTAATTCCCTGAGAAGTAGAGAGTTAACCAGGGGTGATACCCTAAAACTCTCTCACAATTCCGCCTTGCTTGACTCCCTAGAAAGCAGAAAAAATAACATGGGTGATGCCCTGAAACTTTCTTGCCGTACAAAAGAGCTTGAATTCATTCGGAACAAAAGGGTTTTTGATTAAAACCAATGGTAGATTGACAGCCAATGCTTAAATCCATTGGTGGATTAAAGTAAACCTTCAGGTCATTGAAATTCACATGTTTTGAAATGTGTGGGCTTGACAAGAATATAGACTGGAGAATTATTATTGGTAAAGTAGTAGACGTTTGTGTTTGTAAAGGATAACACTGCAATAGTTGAGGACATGAGTGTGTTATCTGAAGTCAGGAACTGACGAGCCAAGCTTCTCTAAATTAGAGATGTGGACTGTATTCTTAGAAATCGATTTGGTCGAATTCATGAGAACAAGTTGTGGCAACGTCCCATGCATCTTATTGGTTAAGATGATAATGAATTTTCGTATGTAAAATTCAACGAGAGGTTTACTATCCAACCCCTCACAGAATAATTCTCTCCATCTTCAGATTTAGAGAAAATAGGATAAATCCCCTTTTGGATAGAGAAAGTCAGGTTATTAAAAGTCGAATCTTGGATTCGGACATTGAGCAGCAGTATAGTGCATCCTCAAGTACCTTTAGAGAATGAGGATTCATATGCTTGAGTATTCAGGTGCAAACCTGAGTATAGTTGACTACACTGATTTTGATTTTTGTTGGATTAAGGATGATCGTGAATCGATCTCAGGCTTAGTGTTTACTCATTATGATGGAGCTACAGTCTGGAGCAATCCAGTACTGCCAATTTGACCCTGCTAGTCGAATACATAGCAGATTTTGGAGCAGGTAAAAAGGCAGTGTGGCTTGAGGAGTTCTTTTTTGGACCAGGAAGTGATTCCAGGTCTCGATGAGCCGATACCATTTTTCGGTGAAAACAGTTGAGAGGTAGCTCATACAAAGGCTCTTCGCAATCACAAGAGGTCAAAAGAATATTGAGAAAGAGTACCACCTGTTCAGACAGATCGTGTAGAGAGGTGGCGTTTCGGTCCTAAAGATCGCCTTAAAACCGACAACCTAGCTGTTCAGTTTACCAAGTTGCGTGACATCTAATGTCACTAATAAGCACTTGACGGGTATTCAATTGTGAGATATGTCTCATATGCTTTAGAGCAAGTGGGAGAGTGTTGTGGATAGATAGAATAAGGGTGTGGTGCTCTAAAAACAATCATTGCTTGTCTTTATGGGTAAGTGGGAGATTGTTAGATATAGTGTGCCTGAAAGACGTTTGTTGCTTGTCCTTACGGGCAAGTGGGAGATTGTTGGAAGTAATGCCCAAAAAACAATTTATGTAATTGTTTTAGAATTAATAAATGACAGATTTATTATCATCTTATTATTTGCTTCGTGCTTATATATTATTCACTGCTGAAAACCCCAAGTTTTATCATATGTATCCATATAACTTAGTCATACACGAGGATTAAGTTTATGGTGATACACTTGAAATATTAGTCTGTGGTGAACTTAGTCAAAGTATGGGGTCTATTGATTAAACCACCTAATGCGCCCATAACACTTTATGGTGTGACCGTCTTATCCGGGCCATCGATATTAGTTATCTAAGTGGGGCATTTATATATGATGTAGTCATATAGGATTGTACCGATTTAATCTGAGTTTCTCATATAATTCCGTGATTGAGAAATCTTATTAAATCACAAGATGATCATATATGGATTAACCTTAATCCTGAAGTGATTGCATATTCCTACTAGTTTCAGGATAGGGTTTGATGTGTTCGTTAAGGATCAGTAAGAGGCGCGGTCTAAATCACTTTCATGTTGGCACTATTCTGGAATGAGTGAGAAGCGTGTGTCTCACAGATATGGAATCCATTCCTTCCTGTGGGTGTAGAAAGACAATCCCCTTATTTGTTAATCCTAGAAACTGATCGATCCGCGGAGTTCGTATTGGTTATGAACTAATTGATCACTAGTGGGTTGATGGTAAATAAGGATAAGATGTAGTGAAGAAGGATTACGGAAATAATCCTGCTTCATTACGGATAGTCTATGGAGGGTTAGTCTGTATGTAATGATTATATCAATGGACACTTATCGACTAGACTCGACGTTCTGAGAATAAGTTATATCTATAATCGATAGAGTTCAGTTTCAGATTTATGGTGGCATAATTCCGGAATTAATAAGTTGAGTAGAAATATTCTGTTCGATGAATATTTTATTCAATTTATTGCAGCTACTGGTTATAGGTCCATGGTCCCCGGGTTGGCTCCTAACATGCGAGTGTTTTTCTCGTTTTGTGGAATCTCGAGAGTAAATTAAATAGTTAGTCTATTTAATGAATATGAAATATTATTTATTTGGTAAATAATATGTAAAATAGAAAAGACATTTTCTATTAAAAAATGATTAAAAAGTGGCACCACATTGTAGATAATTTAGGAGAAGAAATTTTTCTAGATTATGTCACATGTGTAATTAATTAATTATCTATTTGTTAGATAATTAATAGAAAAATAAGAGATTGATTTTTTTGGGAATTATCTCTTATCTTTTGGCAAATATCTTTTCCTTATGGGAATAGGTAATTGTGGTGTGAAAAGGATAACTCTCTTGACTAGTTATTTTTCTATATAAAGAGAGTTCTTCCTAACACAATTACATTCACAAATTGCGCCACACATCAAATAAAAAGGAAGAAAAATTAGTTTCTTGCCTTAGTCATTAAAAGAAGGAAAACCTAGGGTTTTCCTTGTGTATATTCGAGGAGGTTCTATAGCGATGATCGATGTCCACCAGTCGTCGCTTGGAGATACAATCCGGAAGTTCACGGCTTCTCCCATGGTCGATTGCCTATTTCTCTCCTTTTGGGGTAAGTCTACTAACCTTCTTGTAGATTAATTTATTATGCGAATCATATCGCGGTAAAATCTTAAACGAATTTAATTCATAGCTTCCGCAGTGCATGATCGAGCGTCTCGATCGGTGCTGAGAATCAGATCTGACGATCCAATTATGCATCGGATCCATATTCGGGTTTCTGTATAACCAGCACTCGCAAGAACACAATCCTTTCTACAACAAGGACAAGTCGCAGACTGCACCAGACCTCTACACCACACACTACCTCCTCGTGGCTCCGATACCAAAGTGGCCACAGTGACCGAGCAAGGGGGGACAACGGGACGGGGAAAGATATGGATATAGAGAGATATTAGATATATAAAGATACAATTAATAAGTGCAAAAATTTAAAAGAAAGTAAGAACATAAATAATAACCGGAAGATGACCAGTTATGAGTCTAGTTGGGAAGATAACCCAGCGGATTAGTAAATATAAATATAAATATATAGTATATATATATATATAAGTAGTAAATATGTCGGTAATTACCGAACTTCGTTTTTTTTTTGTATTTATATATTATAATTAGTGCATATATATAATATAATAATAATAACATATACTATAATCATGACTGAAAAGATAACTCAGTGGACTAGTTTTATAAACATAAAATAAAAATAAAGACAAAAAATAAAATAACAAAAATAAAAAATAACAATAAAAGTAACAACTGGATTAAGGACCAGTTGGATGGAACAGTACTAAATGACCGTGAGAACCCCCAATATTGTTGAAAGAGTCACCACAGATCTCACGCAATAGTAATTAGTCCGTTGACGGAAGCAGCCGTTCATATGTCGGAATAGTATCCACTATGAAGGGTGTCCGGCAAACAGGAAAATAAAAGAAAAAGGTGGTGCTATAATCGCAGCCACATGTGTATTAGATGATAATAATTAGGTAAAGAATCTACCTTTATAGAATAATAGTATATCTTTACAGAAGTATAGTAGATCTGAAACTCTGACAACCGGTTACCGGAAAACACCGCTCACCGGAGTTGTTATACAAGTTCCAGGTGGAACCAAACTTCAAAACAAGTCCAAGTTGGACTTAACTTCAAACTCAAAGATCGAGTTCAAGTTGAATCTAACTTCTTTATAGTATAGAAGAAAGATCAACCAAGAACATTACAAAGATTATAGTAATTGAAAGAAGAACTTGGAAATTGGAAAGTAGAAAAGAGCTGGAGGTTTTGCAAAGAAATTTTCTTTCTTTGTTTTTATTTCTCTATGTTTCTTTCTCTCTCTATTTGCATCCTCCTCAATGAGCTCCCAATCTATGCTTATATAGGCAATTGGGTGCCAGATAAGTCCAAATATGAATAGTAATCAAATCTTGCTTTTTACTATTTGAACAGTAAAGTAAAGATTTTTATGACTTCACTGTTCAAAGTGTAGACGTTCTTCACAGTTCAAATCATAGACGTTCCTTCACAGTCCTTACCATTCCTGATCCTTCAAATTTGTACCATAGCACTAATTCTCGGAACTTGGTGTTAGTTTTTTCAGGTAAATAGAAGATATTCCCGATAGGGCTTCTTGGGTCTTCTATATAAAATTTGTAAATCTTGCTCTGGTAGACTAGCTTATTGATGACTTGAGAGTTCTGTAGGTGCAGCCCTTACCATAAGTCAAAAGATAAGGTTCTGGACCTCCAATTGTTTATCTGCTCTCTTCTTGACTTATGGTTGTCCCAGAGATAAAACCATTCTCCAATCTTCCCATGAATTGTAGGATTTACTGCTAGGCTCTGGAGAAACACAACATGTTTTGCTGGCTCAAGTTGTGTCTCAATCCATTCTGGACATTTTGATTCAATAACTGCAATGATCCATGTCTTAGTGGCTTGATGAGTATATCGAGCATGAAATTCTTTGACAATGGTGATGAATTTTTCTCCTAATGAACTTCGGTTGAGGAGGAGTCCATTACTCTTGAATAGGATCCAGTCTACTAATCCTAGATCTAGTAGAGTCTAAATGGTGATTATCCTTCCATTGAACGAGAATCCATCTGGATGATATGCATGGAATACATCAAAATCCACAGCGCACTTGCTAATTTTGTAATCCAAAGTGCATTCACGAGGTTTAGTTTTCCGTGCTACCCAGCATAGCTCTTGTTTGTTATGATAGTATTCTTAGTATATTTCAATTCCAATAAGATATCTCCTTCTTTTTGCTATAGATTCGAGGAAGTTGTGTACCTCTTCTTCTTTCTTTTCGAATTTTTCTTTTGCTTTTCTGAATATGAGTTCTTTTATTTCGGTTGGTAAATTTGTAAGTTGTTGTTGGGGAAAGAAGAAGGTTTTTACTGGGTGAAGTGGTATAATTTCTCGTTTTCTTCTTATTCTTTGATATACAAGGCTTTTGAAGTTAGTTATTCTTTCACCGAGTTCTCAATTTCTATTTTGGAAAAGATCTCTCTCAATGGTTAAAAAGCGGATCCTTTGGGTTTCTGTTAGCTCTTCTACGATAACTTCTTCCAAGAAATAGTCAGCTGGTGAGAGGGTGCATATGTATATGGTGGCTTCATCTAAGGATGAAAAGGACTATTAAAGGGATCCGGAACAGATAAATATTTTTCCACAAAAGACAATGTTTTGTATATCCCTGGCTTTAGACCTCTTACCACAACATAACACTGTGATTCTTTGGGCTGATCCCATTGTTGGTATAGCTTTTCTTTCCCTTTCTAGACATTGTATCCTCTGACAGCACCTCCTCATATTTCATATGTACCATATGACCATATGGATGTAAGTAATTGTTCTTGTGTATTGTACGTTGTAATTTTTTAACCGCTACGCATATTAGTAACCAATACCAGGACTGAGTATATATTGTACATATCATCTTGTATTTTGTTTGTAACCAGTGTCCAAATTTCATATGTTTTTTACATATAAATTTCATGAATCTCGAGTATCTAGAGGTCATATGTCTTAGACATAGGATCTCGGACTCCGTTAGTGTATAGTACCCGAATTTCGTATGTATTTCATATAGAATTACATAGTCCATCGTTAACTTGTTGTTCGTTTTGTTCTGAACTCTTGTGAACCAATTGGAGTGTCTTGTCACATAATTTATTTTTTTCTCAAGTTTTTCATCATGCCTTTTGATGGAAACGCTGTGGGATATTTTATGATAGTCAACATCCCTTAGCGCTTTTGAGAAGTTTTGTGACCAGGCCTTGCATGCTTGCCAGTTCTTTTCCCATTGGTGAACAATATTTTCATGGTATTCGGGAAAATGGTGCATTGGATTAAAGCACATCCTCCATTTATATGTTTTAAAAGTCGTGTCATTCCTTTTGATAGTGTTTATTACCAATCTTAATTTCGTATGGATTTTTAGATTGAATTTTAATAGTGGCAAGAAACCCTATATCATGTTTAATTTCTTATTTGAAGGATGATTAATTCTGAATAGTATGTGATACAGAATCCGAGATTTTTCTAGTAGCCAATTATTCTCAAGATTTTGGATCCTTGTGTAATGGTACGGATCTTTTGAAACCTCTTCCTTTTCTGGTGGTGTGTATCGTTCATGGAAAATATAATGTGTAGTTTTATCATGTATTTTATGTTTTTTCTCGTGGCTAGGGAAGTTCTTTTCTGATGTATTTTGTTTCACGAAAAATTTGGTTTGATAAGTATACAAAAGAAAAGAAACGTAAATCGAACCATAATATTTCATATAAGACTATTATTCCATGTATTAAATGTTTATGATAGTGGGAACTCTTTAAATATTTCAAATTTTTTTAGTAGTTTTGAAGAGAACGAATTGCCAAAATGGATGAATCTGGAAGGATTACCCGAGCTTTTATCAATAAACATGTGATATTCAGGAAGGATGTTTTTTGGGTCAAAGTAGATTCCCCAAACAAATAGTTTAAGATGAGTATGCTTCTCCTTTTTGACCTCTTTAATGGGTAACAATACTGTCCCCTAAAATTGATGATATGAGAGGTTATAGTAAGTATATTTATTATTTGTTGTGAATCCATGATTAAGGAAACCTTTTGGTTTACCTCTAGGCCTTAAATCTTAGATTTCATGGTTAATCCAAGTAAAAACACTTCATAAGTGCCTTTTGAAGCTCTATCATGATATTTTATACAATAGGTATTTATAATATCAATGTAGAGGTTGCTAATAGCCTTATAATGGTGTTCCATTGAAACGATTCTAACTTGTACAAATATCTTTGAAATATGGTAGATAAGAGGCCTTCCCTTAAAACATAGTTTTGAATATCTTTTAAGAAAATATGTGTTTGTATTATTATCGGATTTTCCTAAACATCTTGTTGAATTGTTTAATCTAGGAAAAACATATAGTCCTTTTTTGGGATTTTGAACATAGTACGAATGGTGAATTTCATCTTCACATATGTTATTTTGATAATGAGGTTTTGTATTTTGAAAAATCCACCTTTGGTAGTACCAAAATAATTTATGAAGATTTTGGATTTATCATGACCGCAGAACCTATTTGGCAGATGTATATTAGCGTCTTCAAGCCATTTATGACGCATATTGTAAAGAACCTTCATTGGTCTAGTATGACTTTGGTATAAGATAAATCCTTTGAACCTCACAAGACAATCATTCTTTGTATGAACAGATAACTAATAGAGCAATACTAGTTTATTCTACTCCTACAAAGAACCCGTATAAATCCATTAGTAATAACACGTATGATGAGAAGATAATTCAATTTCCAACACTTTTAATCGTTGTTAACATAATTTAACAGCATATATTGTATTTACAATAGAATATACTGTATTTATTCTAGATATTGTAACCGTAGATATTCTAAATATAGAAGATATGGTTCTAGAACCATCCATTGTAACTGTATATATATCTGTACACATTATTATTTCAATAATATAGAACACACAATTCTATTATGGTATCGGAGCCATAAAACTTTAACCTACACGTCTAATTTCTTTTTCTTTTCTTTCTTCTTTTCAGCGTTCTTTTCTCCTCTTTGCAGCCACTCTGCATATTTTGTCTCCGGCGTTCTTCTACCTTTTCTCTCTTGCTATGGCTGACACTACCACCACCAATTCGGTTGTTGCCTTCAACCCTGCCTCCCAAATCACTGTCAAACTTGATAATTCGAACTACGCTATTTGGAAACCACAGATTGAATCTCTTTTAGAAGGATATGACCGGCTGGGCAACATCACCGGTGACACACCTGCTCCGCTTTGCTACCATCATCGCTTTGAGGGCAAACCACTCCGAATCCTCGCTTATGTGATCCGAAAAGACAAGACCGCCTCATCTTCAATCTCATTCTCGCTTCCCTTACTCCAGGCGTTGCCACCATGCTCTCCAAAACAGCGTCGGCCCAAGCTACCTGGACGTCGCTCTACAACATGTTTGCCAAACCAAGCCGGGGCCGTATTCTACAAATTCGTCAATCCTTGAAGCAGCTGCAAAAGGGCTCACAATCCATTTCTGAATTTCTCTATGTTGTAAAATCAAAAACTGATGAGCTGGATCTTCTTGGCTCTCCTATGAACCATGAGGATGTCATTGATCTTATCTTGGATAAACTCGGCTCTGAATACAATGATTTAGCTAGAGCCATTCAGGTTCGTGACAAACCCATTGATTTTGATGAATTACATGACAAATTACTCAATTTTCAAGTTAATCAAGGCTCATCTTCATCCTCGGGCTCGTTTTTCCCGGTTTCTGCTCACACCGCTGCTGCCCGACCACCTGTCTCTGCTATTCTTCCCTCACCACCAACCTCCGGCTGGCGTCTATCCCAACAAAAGCCACAACCGCAGCACTATTTTCCTTCCCCACACCAATTGGCTTCATCTGGGAACTCCCGACCACGCCGCCCCTACCAAGGTAAATGTCAACTCTGTTCAATTCATGGTCATTCAACCCGGTTCTGTCCCGTTTTTCGTGTTCAACAAAATCCCACTGCTGCCCGACCCCAAAACCCCTATGGTACCCGACCCCAAGCTCACGTTCTCACTCACACCACATCCTCTGATGCCCAGTCCATTCCCTCGTCCCCATGGCTTTTGGATAGTGGTGCTACTCACCATGTTACTGATGATCTTCATAATCTGTCATTACATTCTCCGTACTTAGGATCGGATCAAATGCTTGTTGGTGATGGCTCTGCTTTGGATATTACTCACACTGGTTATTCCTCTATCCCTTGTTCTACTACTAAATCTTTTCACTTAAATGATGTACTATGTGTTCCTCATATGTCTCGAAATTTACTCTCTATCTCCAAATTATGTCAATCGAATAATATTTCTGTTGAATTCTTACCTGATCACTTTTCTGTGAAGGACCTCAAGACGAATCAAACACTCCTCCGTGGTCCAGTCAAGAACGGTCTTTATGAATGGCCATCCCAGCCCTTAATTTCTTTTGCAACCAATAAAGCTTCATCAGATGTGTGGCATCATAGACTGGGTCACCCTGCTGATGCAATTTTACATTCAATTTTGAACAATTTTAATATTTCGCATCATAATACTTCTATGTCACACTGCTCTGCGTGTCTTGAAAATAAAAGTCACAAACTCCCGTTTGGACAGTCTACTTTAACGTCTTCCCGCCCACTTGAAATTCTATTTTCTGATGTCTGGACATCCCCTGTTTTATCGTTTAATGGCTTTAAATATTATGTAATTTTTGTTGATCATTTTACTCGTTACGTCTGGCTCTATCCCATTGCTAAAAAGTCTGATGTTCTCCCGACTTTTATTCGTTTTCGCTCCCTAGTAGAAAATTTTTTGAGTCTGAAATTAAAATCTTATACTCTGACAATGGTGGTGAATATATTGCGCTGCGTGATTATCTTGCTCAATCTGGCATCTCATTACTTACCACACCCCCACACACCCCTGAACACAATGGCTTATCTGAACGTCGACACCTTCACATTGTTGAAACTGGTCTCGCCCTACTTGCCCATACTTCCCTTCCTCCCACTTTTTGGCCTTACGCTTTTGCCACGGCTGTCTATTTAATTAACCGTATGCCCACACGTGTTCTTAGTATGAAATCCCCTTACCAATGCATTTTTCACTCACCTCCCAAGTATGACACCCTTCGTGTTTTTGGTTGTCTTTGCTATCCCTGGCTTCGCCCGTACACAGACCATAAACTCCAACCCCGCTCCAAAGCATGTGTCTTTCTTGGTTACGCCCAGAGTCAGCATGGATACTATTGTTTTGACCTCGCTACTTCCCGTCTCTATGTCTCCCGACACGTGAAGTTCGTTGAAACCATTTTTCCATCCAGCTCCAACCCGACCACCTCACACCCCGCCATACCTCCTCTCCCAAACTGGATTCCATGCCCGCCCCCCTCCGTCCCACCCTCTAACCCTATAAACCCGACCTCCCCTACCTCCACGTCCCCCCTAATTCGTCCCCTACGTCCCCTGCTTCCTCCCCTCATTCATCCCCTACATCCTCAGATTCCTCATCCTCTGACGAATCCTCCCCGTCTCCTTCCCCCCTTCAAACCACTCATCCTATGTGTACTCGAGCCCAGAACAATATTCACAAACCCATTCAAAAACTCAACCTTGCAGCTCGTCTTTCCGCCTCTTCCGATTCCGAACCCTCCACTATCACTCAAGCCCTCAAAATTCCCAAATGGAGAACAGCTATGCAGGAGGAATATGATGCCTTGATTCGCAACCAAACTTGGGATCTTGTTCCCCCGGACCCATCCTACAACATCATTGGGTCCAAATGGATTTTCAGAGTTAAGTATCATGCAGACGGAACCGTCGATCGTCACAAAGCTCGTCTCGTGGCCAAGGGATTTACACAACGCCCTGGTATTGACTATTATGAAACGTTTAGTCCGGTGGTTAAACCCACCACAATTCGTTTGGTTCTCATTTTGGCTCTGTCGCAGGGGTGGTCTCTTCGGCAACTAGATGTTAATAACGCTTTTCTGCAGGGCACTCTCCATGACAATGTATATCTCTCACAACCTCCTGGTTTTGTAGATAACGATCATCCAGATTATGTTTGCCACCTTCGCAAAGCACTCTATGGACTTAAACAGGCTCCTCGTGCATGGTATGAGGAACTGAAAGGCTTTCTACTTCACATGGGTTTTCGTAATTCTCATGCAGATACCTCATTATTCATTTATTCCAAAGGCACGGCCTTGCTGTACGTTCTTGTTTATGTTGACGATTTAATCGTCACAGGTAATCAGGCCTCCTCACTTGAAGATTTTATTCGGTTACTTGGTTCCCGGTTTGCGCTTAAGGATCTCGGCAATTTATCATATTTTTTGGGTATTGAGGTCGTCCCAAATTCTCAGGGTTGCTTACTCTCTCAACAACGTTATGCACTTGAGCTTCTGGGAAAACTAAACATGTTAGAGGCCAATTCTGTGGCCACTCCTTTGCCCTCAGACCTATCTACTCTTACGGCAAACACTGGCGTCCTTTTGGACAATCCTTCACATTATCGCATGGTTTTGGGAAGTCTGCAATATCTGACATTCACTCGACCTGATCTAGCTTTCGCCGTGAATCGCCTATCCCAGTTCATGCATGCCCCCACTGATATTCACTGGTCACATGCCAAGCGTTTACTCAGGTACCTTTCCGGGACTGTCCACTATGGCCTTCAGATATATAGTTCATCTCCTCTGACCCTTCATGCCTACTCAGATGCAGATTGGGGTGGTAATAAGGATGATTTTTCGTCTACTAGTGCCTATGTTATTTGCCTCGGTCGCAATATTGTTTCCTGGCGTTCTAAAAAGCAAACCACGGTAGCACGCTCCTCTACTGAAGCCGAGTACCGATCCGTCGCTGATACAGCCGCTGAACTTACATGGGTGACGTTTCTCCTGCGTGACTTGGGCTGGCCGATTAGTCATACTCCGGTCATTTATTGTGATAAACTTGGCACCAATCACTTTTGCTCTAATCCGATCTTGCACACTCGTATGAAACATGTTGCCATTGATTACCACTACATTCGTGAGCAAGTCCAACGTGGAACGCTTCGCATCGCTCATGTACACTCTCAAGATCAACTCGCTGATTGCCTTACGAAATCTCTTCCGCGTTTAGTGTTTGAACACCAAAGAACCAAGTTGGGTCTCCATCCTCGACCAACTTGAGGGGTGGTAACAGCATATATTGTATTTATATTGTATTTACAATAGAATATACTGTATTTATTCTAGATATTGTAACCGTAGATATTCTAAATATAGAAGATATGGTTCTAGAACCATCCATTATAACTGTATATATATCTGTACACATTATTATTTCAATAATATAGAACACACAATTCTATTATAATTGTCTAATGAGAAAACTAAGAAAGATAATAGTCATAAAACAACAACAACCAAAACAATTGTTCTAAAACAAGACTCAAATGAAACCCAAGAGTCTAGTAAAGGTCAATTAATTTCTATCAGCCAACGAGTTCCACCTCGAAATCTCATCAGTACAACATCCGTGTCTCAAAACTTGCATGATATTAGTCTAGGATTCGATGTGAACAAAAGTTTCGATATCAACCAAAAGCATATTATGTCCACAAATCTATACATGGTTATCGGAAATAAATTGGATCATTTACAACAAATTAATCCTGACAAGGAAACCTTGAAAGGATCTTTAAACTTTATTAATGAATCATTTATATCAATCTTATATCTTTATGTTTTCCAAACCACTTTTCATTTGGCAACATCATTCAATACTAAACCATTTTGGAAAGTAAAATTTCTGAAGAATTATTATTTCTTTTAAAAAGAGATTTTGAAAGGCACAAGGTTTTTAATGACTACTTCATTAAAGCACAAATATATTACACTATCAAACAAAGAGATGATCACAGTGATACTTATTTTAAGATATATATTAAAATATGTTTTAATAAGATATATAAAACCTTTATTTTTACTAATCTAAGAAACATTCGTCCATCTAACGAAAAGGATGCTATCCCAAGATTAGTTGGTCTAACCAGGTGCACTAGTTACCATCCTTTTGAATATTGTTTAACAAACTATTTTGTTGACAAGCATGAATGAAACCATACAATTCGAATTCCTTGAAACATCTGGGGAAATTGATATGAAAAACATAATTTTTGTTCAAAGTCTTGTACAAAATAAAGGCTTCCAAAAGAAAAAATTATCAATAAATCATGTCTTCAATAATTCATCACAAATGGAGTCATGCTCCAAGAAAGAAACAAAATGTCAAAGTGTCACGGACAAAAAATTAACACAAGATCATCAAAAGCTTATTGATCAACTTTATCAAAACATGGAAGATGAGGTTAGACACTATAAGTGTCTACAGAATCTTGAAGAATTCTTTGTTACTAAAAGTAACTTTGTCTATTTTGTGATAATAAAGGGTAAAGCCCCAGGAATCTACAAAACATGGTCACTAATAAAAGACTCAATAAATGTTCCTGATCCTGAATTTTATGGATTTCATACATTAAAAGAAGCTAAAGCTTTAGCATCTAAAAGGCTACAAAAAAATTATTACATTGAGGATATCATCAAAAACATCGATGACTACCCTGAAATAAAGTTACTACGCTTTGAAAGTCACTTGTTAAAAACAAATTTCCTAAAACTTGAAAGACAAGTTCTTGAACCCAAAAACAAGTTCACACATATGGAGGAGTCATCTACAAAGACTCTTAAACCATCAAGATTGTTCTCCACAACCGACAAATTGCCGTTTTACCTGAAGCAATCCAAGATTACATCTTCCAAAAGGTTCACAAGATTTTTTAAGAAAAGGAAGAACGAATCCATGAATTCATTGATGACATCTTGCATAACAAGATCAAAGTGCATGGCATATTTGTCCAGCAAGAGTTCAGTTATAGCAGGACCAGCACATGTGCAAACGGTTGCAATCTGGATTTCTGTAGATGCACACTTGAATATAAAGTAAGCTTGTGCACCATTAATGCCTGGCAATTTCATGCTTATCACAAAGAAGAAATATGTTACAAGGGTGAAATAAATACAATCCAAACTCTACTTGACTTTGGGGTAATTAAACAAATCGTTATTCCATCCAGTGAAGACCTTTCTCAGTTCAGTTGGTTGGGGAATATATTTAAAGAGGTGATTGCCAAATACAAAGAAATGGTTAAAGAACATTACATCTTGGTAAGGATCACTTCAAAATCTCCAGAATGGGTCAAACATGTGTTTGAACCATCAATACATCTAGTTCTTGTAGAAGGATGCTCAAACATGGATTTTATCCAAAGCCATGTTCTGATAAACAGAGATCACAAAGAACATTGCAAGGGCACCCTCTGAGAAAAAATAAATAGGTGGAGAAGTACTAACCTTGCATTAAATTTCAATGAATGCAAAATACTTCAAAACTATATGACAGATAACATTCTTGTATATCAAAACCAAATATACACGATCTATACTGCAAGTACATTTACAAAAGTAATAAGCAGGATGTACACCCTCATCAAGGCCAGAACAAACTTCCCATAGTTGGTAGAAAAGTATAAGGCTGAAGAATACGCTGGGCAATGATACGCCCTCAACCAATCTTCATGGGCAATGATAGCGACTACGAAAGTGATGATTTATCTCTAGAATGATGTCACCTGCATCATAAATAATATTTAGTATGGCTAATTGATAGGTAAAAGATACATGGGACCCATGTCGTCCACTATATCATGACTTTTACTGTTCAAACAGTAAAAAGTAATATTCGATTACTATTTATATTTGGACTTATCTGGCACCCAGTTGCCTATATAAACACAGCTTGGGGCTCATTTAGAGAGAAAGAACCATAGAGAGAGAAAAACAAAGAAAGAAAATTTTCTTTGCGAAACCTCCAACTTTTTTTCAAGTTTCCAATTTCCAAGTTCTTCTTTCAATTACTATAATATTTGTAATGTTCTTGATTGATCTTTCTTCTATACTATAAAGAAGTTAGATTCAACTTGAACTTGATCTTTGAGTTTGAAGTTAAGGCCATCTTGGACTTGTTTTGAAGTTTGGTTCCATGTGGAACTTGTAGAACAACTCCGGTGAGCGGTGTTTTCCGGTAACCGGTAGTCAGAGTTTCAGATCTACTATTCTTCTATAAAGGTAGCTTCTTTACCTAATTACTATCATCTAATACACATGTGGCTGCGATTATAGCACCACCTTTTTCTTTTATTTTCCTGTTTCCCGGACATCCTTCATAGTGGATACTATTCCGACATATGAACGGTTGCTTCCGTCATCGGACTATTTACTGTTGCATGAGATCTGTGGTGACTCTTCAACAAGATTAGCGGTTCTCACGATTGTTTAATATTGTTCCACCCAACTGGTCCTTAAACCAGTTGTTACTTTTATTGTTATTTTTATTTTTGTTATTTTATTTTTATTTTATGTTTATAAAACTAATCCACTGAATTATCTTCTCAGTCGTGATTATAGTATATGTTATTATTATTACATTATATATATGTACTACTTATATATAATTTTAAAAAAAAAGAAGTTCGGTAATTACCGTCATATCAGGGATGTGTTGCACACTAACCGTTCTTCTCCCCCACCTGCAGGACCCGGAGAACAAACCGGACCGCCCCCTATCGATGATAATTGAAGGCCCAACTAGAACTGGAAAAACAGCTTGGGCTAGAAGTCTGGGCTGCCATAATTATTTTTGTGAGGGTATAGATTTTTCTTGTTATGATGTACATGCTTTGTATAATATTGTAGACGATATTCCCTTTAATCATTTTTCTTACAAGAAAGAATTGTTAGGTGCTCAAAAAGACTTTACTGTAAATGACTAGTATTGTAAGAAAAAAAGAGTACCAGGGGGAATACCATGTATTGTATTATGTAACCCAGATCAAAGCTACAGATTAGCAATTGATAGGGATTATAACAGGTTCTATGAATGGGCACAAGGAAATGTAATACATTTGGAAATACAAGAACCTTTTTATTAAATACAGGAACATTTCTATTTACCCAAATAAAAAGCTCAACTATAAAAATACATACGAACAGATACTGTCATTACTGCTAAGGTATCTTTAAGTGTACTAGCAGCACACAAATACAAGGCATTTTCATGAATGTTATCAATAGTGCCTGTGGTGGCACCTCCATATTTAACTAATATTTTTTTGTTGCAATACTCTTTTACGACTTGTTCTTTATGACCAGCTGAACTGGGTCCTTTCATTGAAAGCCAGTATACTCCCCTCCTTAAAACCCTGAATCTGTCAGTCATCTCTTCCTTAATCATCGCAGTAGCAGGTTCGTCAGCATAAATATCGAAAACATCTTGCATCTTCAAAGATTCTGAAGAAGTAGATTTAGGTTTTTTGTCCAGAATTAAAAACCAAATCACATGAAGACCTGTTAATGCCTCACATCGATGAAGATAAACCTTCCCTTTAATATTAATTCCATACAAATTAATATCATGTCCAAGCCTCTGGTCAGAACTAGTCCCTTGAGTTATATTGTTCAACAACTTACATTCACCTGCGTTGTCAATAGTAAGTTTGTCATGAATTGTTATCAATCGTCTCTCAGATTGTCTCTTCTGTCTAAAAAAAGGTTTTTTTTTATAAAATAACCCTGGCCTCCTAGCAGGAGCCCTGTAAGAAAATCTAGGAACTGTTCCAAACAGATTCCTCTTTAAACTTGCATACGCATTCCTCCGATTGTTTGCAAGATAATCTCTCATTTTCCTGTTCGAAGTTGACATGACTCAGACTGTGCACATCTACCTCTCGCTTCGCTTCTTCAAAAATATTTAATCTTCTCATACATTAAATCTGCGATTAATAGCACGAAATTTAGCCAACCTTTGCATTAATGAAACGATTCCTCGACCCCATGAACAAAGGGCCTTGATGCATAAATTTCACCTCTGTCTTTTGACAGGCCCTTAAGTGTGCCAATTGTGACGAAATCTAAAGATCGACGCACATCGCTCTTAATCCTTCCCAACTCGTGGGATATTCGTCCACATCGTAAATACGTGAACCCATTTAATACAGTTAAAATATTTAATAAGGATGTGAATAAACAAATAATCACCCAGAAATTGTAACTTACACAGATTTCTTCCATGCAATGACTGAATGAAAAAACAGTCAAAGAAAGTATTTTTATTAACAATGTTTGCTTGCAGTGCAAGCAACACCATATTTAATTTTGTTTTTTTCTGCCTCTAAAAGATTCTTGTGTAAATCTTCTTCGACACGCTTGTCTGGCCCTTCCCTGTTGTCAAGGCCAATACTATTATCAATGCCAACTGTTTCAGATAAAACATTACTACATGATGTGGCCCTATTGGGCTTGTCACACAGTTTGGGCCTTTCTAAATGACTAAACGACGATCTGCTATCTGAAAATGCATCTCCAGGCCCACACGTTATAGCCTTCGCTTTCCCAATATTATCAGATCGAGCACTTAGACAACGGCTTAATGTGGGCTTCTTGAAACCACAGTGCCAAACATCAACATTATCCCTGCTGAAGAGTTTCGACTTAATGTCAATTACTGGACCTCTAAAGGCTAACTCATTGGGCCTTTTAACAGTAGACAACTTCAGAAAAGCCTTCATTTTACAATAGTTCACATCTGCCTTGATATTGGAATTTTCCAAAACATATGTAATTGACCATGGACATTCTTTGTCATTCAAGCTGGCGTAAGCATTACCAAAATATGTCATGTTCAAACAACAAGATACAGGGAACACGAACTCAGCTTGCTTGCAATCAGGTTCACACAACCTATTATCAAACACTCTCACCCTAACACAACCCGCTGAATTCATAGGACACTGGGGTCTGTACATCAAAATACAACTGTCTATCATCACTGACAGATTCTTCATCTTGTTAAAAGCCATGTCGATAAAACTAGGGTATTTTAACCTAACCGAAACAATAGATGAACCTGATTTAATATCGGTGCAATCAGTTTCATAATCACCAGACACTGTTTCTGCAATAGGAATTTCCATTGTGTTGTAGATTCTTTTCCCAGAAAAACAAAGAAATTCAACCGATTCGGAAAAAACTCAGATTTTTCTTCGATACCTCATGACCTTCTTTTTCATCTCCTTCTGTGTTTATATCAAAAATTAAATTTAAAAATTAATTATTTTCATAAAAATAAAACTTTTGATATGTTGTTCAGTGAAGAATTCTAAGAACTTTCTTAGTTGAAAGTTAAGGCTAATTCGTTGTAAATAATTTAATATAATTTATTTACTGAGTCCATCCCTGTGTATTTTTCTCACTATTCATCCGTTGACCAAGTCAACATTTTGATTCCGACCTCCGATCGAAGATCCGTCCGGTCCATTCGTTCCAAATGGGGGGTAATTGCAAGACCTTAGTCGCTTGCACTAACGTCGCTTGGTCTTGCGTGCCTGGGGACTTGAAATCACCCTGATCCAACGGTTAGTCTGAGAGAAAATCGAGTTTGAAGTTTCTATGAACAGTGGATATAAACTGTTTAAATTTTCTCTCTCTTACAATACTGTAGTCTTTGTATGAAGTTATATATATTATTTTTCTTGCTCCATTTTCTGTGAAAAGCACTTCGTTTATCAATTTTGCATTACAATGTTTATCTTCAATTTCATCACATGAAATGCACCATTATATTGTCTATCACTCTCTACTAAAACTAATGTCCAATATATTCCAAATCCCTTAAAGAAAATAATTAACTGGAAAATATTTTCTTTGATTGTTTAGTCTTTGAGGGTGTACTGTCAATGTCACCCATAAACCCAGATCATCATTTTCAGGGATGAGAAGGAATTCATCTCTACTAGAACATTTTGATCATCTGTTTACGGAAAGTGTTAACATTAAGGGATTAATGTATTAAGGCTTTAATGGACTCAGGGTCAAAAGGAGTGGAGTAACATTAAGGGATTAATGTATTAAGGGTTTAAAGGACTCAGGGTCAGAAGGAGTGGATTTTTCAACTTCTTTACTACTACGTTTTGTTGGGGACTTGGGGACATTTATAGTCCCTATCCTTTTACTGTCACTATTGCACGACAGTAAAAGTAATGATTGCGTTTGACTTTAAGAAAGATTCTTTTACTGTAACTATTGCTCAACAGTAAAAGTAATGATGACGTATGACTATCAGAAAGATCCAAAATATCAATCTGTATCAACCAATCATATCACCGCCAATCAGAAATAAAGCGGGGGCTTTTATTATACAATCTATAACTGCAGCGGCCGGCCGGCCCAATTGTCTGTAGCAAAACCATATAATATTACGGTTTTGCCAATTTGTCATGAGGCGTAGGGGGTGGGCCGGAGGCGTTACGTAGCCGCTCATGACCTTCTTTTTCATCTCCTTCTGTGTTTATATCAAAAATTAAATTTAAAAATTAATTATTTTCATAAAAATAAAACTTTTGATATGTTGTTCAGTGAAGAATTCTAAGAACTTTCTTAGTTGAAAGTTAAGGCTAATTTGTTGTAAATAATTTAATATAATTTATTTACTGAGTCCATCCCTGTGTATTTTTCTCACTATTCATCCGTTGACCAAGTCAACATTTTGATTCCGACCTCCGATCGAAGATCCGTCCGGTCCATTCGCTCCAAATGGGGGTAATTGCAAGACCTTAGTCGCTTGCACTAACGCCGCTTGGTCTTGCGTGCTGGGACTTGAAATCACCCCGATCCAACGGTTAGTCCGAGAGAAAATCGAGTTTGAAGTTTCTATGAACAGTGGATATAAACTGCTTAAATTTTCTCTCTCTTACAATACTGTAGTCTTTGTATGAAGTTATATATATTATTTTTCTTGCTCCATTTTCTCGTGAAAAGCACTTCGCTTTATCAATTTTGCATTACAATGTTTATCTTCAATTTCATCACATGAAATGCACCATTATATTGTCTATCACTCTCTACTAAAACTAATGTCCAATATATTCCAAATCCCTTAAAGAAAATAATTAACTGGAAAATATTTTCTTTGATTGTTTAGTCTTTGAGGGTGTACTGTCAATGTCACCCATAAACCCAGATCATCATTTTCAGGGATGAGAAGGAATTCATCTCTACTAGAACATTTTGATCATCTGTTTACGGAAAGTGTTAACATTAAGGGATTAATGTATTAAGGCTTTAATGGACTCAGGGTCAGAAGGAGTGGAGTAACATTAAGGGATTAATGTATTAAGGGTTTAAAGGACTCAGGGTCAGAAGGAGTGGAGTTTTCAACTTCTTTACTACTACGTTTTGTTGGGGACTTGGGGACATTTATAGTCCCTATCCTTTTACTGTCACTATTGCACGACAGTAAAAGTAATGATTGCGTTTGACTTTAAGAAAGATTCTTTTACTGTAACTATTGCTCAACAGTAAAAGTATATATATATATATATATATATATATATATATATATATATATATATATTTATATTTATATTTACTAATCTACTAGGTTATCTTCCAAGCTAGGCTCATAATTGGTCATCTTCCAGTTTATTATTTATATTCTTACTTTCTTTTTAATTTTTATATCTCTCTATATATCTTTATTATTTTGCACTTATTGTATCTTTATATATCTCTCTATATCCGTATCCTTCCCCGTCCGGTTGTCCCCCTTTGCTCGATCACTGTGGCCACTTTGGTATATATATATATATATATATATATATATATATATAATTGTCATTAAGTAAAAGCATTAAAGAGCTACAATCGCTACCACATTGGCTGTAACAAAAGAGTAATCACTCACCCTCTACTAAATCAGTTAGCATAACCCCAAGTTGGTTTGTTACACCAAGATCAAATGACATTATGTACGATGAACACCGCACAACAACACATTCAGCACCTCAAGGGCACGAACAGCTCTGTGAGGAAGATCACACGAGTACCATGGTATCAGACCAAGTGGAGAGGTGCAATGATTCTATGCTGCGAAGAATAAGCGTGCCTCACGAATGATAATGGTGTTTATTTTTTAGACAAAACACATATGTTTATTACGGATTTAATCTAACCACCTGATTATTCACATAAATGACTTCCTATAGACATCTAGTCCCAAAAATCTACTTACACTACATAACACATTGTAAAAGGATCATTGTATGCTAAGTCAATATCCCTCAAGGCCTAAACATTTGTCTTTCGGTGCTCCCACCCTCTCCGCATAGAGGGTCACATTTGTGGTGGTGAGCCAAGGCTACCAGAAGTCGATGTTAGACATTTCCAGTTATTAGTTACTACCCAAAAAGGATAAACATACTACATAACATATCATATAACACATAAAAAGCACAAAATGCCAAATAGGGAGGCCAGGCGCACGCCTGTCCCTTCTGTCATCATTCTGCACGCGTTCCTGAGCACCCACGCGCCACCTAGCTAGAGGAGGGTGGATGTCTGAGGCTTCTGTCCAAGCCTTGTCCGCTTCACAGCATGACCGGGCGCATGCCCGGGTCTATTCCCAGGCACATTTCTGCATTTGTAATATTAATTAAATTGCACAATCCACGTGTATCTCATACACATCAATATGCGCCACTTTTAGCCAATATTTTGGCATCCGGAATATTCTTTAAATAATATAACACTGTGATTAATTAATTTGTAAAATACATGTATATCATATACACATAATAATTTCGACATACACATACATTATGTGTATATTTAATTAATCAACATAATTAATATTTTGTATTATATTTATTCATAATAAATACAACCATCTTAATTTATCACTATAACACTTTATAGTCGAGATAAAACTTTCCTTATTTGGTTATCACTATAACCGCATTTTAATCCGGCTAGACGTTGTTATGCATGTGACCCGATAGGCTTCCAAATATGTTGGCCGTAGACATAAAGAGCAAATTACGAAAATTCCCTTCACACCTAACGATCACGGGATAACGTCTAGCAACACACCGTGACCCCCAATCATCGGAAGAGTCAAATGCAATGACTACTACCTTTCATGTGAAACGGTTACCGTGTAAATAGAATCCTATCGCTGTAATAATATCCATACGGTCGTACGTCGAGTGTCAAACATCAAGACTGTATCTTATAATCCGGATATCCTATTGTCTCGAAGTAACTCATTTACTTCCACTTTGCAAATATTCACGAGAGTAAGACTACGAAGGCCCTTTCGGATATTCACTCCTACTGATAGGGTACGCGATTCCCAGATGACCAAACATGTATACTCCGCATGCTTCAGTATCACACACAATCACTACCGTATGATCGCCTCATGGCTAAGGGAAACCTCAATAGTGTCAAAGCATGACAATCACACCGTGATGCCATGTAGACTCCGGTCCTAAGGATAATTACACAACCGTCACATAGTGTGACACTTAACAGTGTACGTTGGTCAGTCTAACGTATACATTCTCTAATACACGTCCACGTACAGTCCAAGTGTCTCTACACTTAGATAGACGAGATCTATCCCTGCCCTTAGAGACATAAGACATCTAATACGTGCTATCCTATTTGTACTATCAATGCCATGTTTAATAGTACATAAGCCTAGAGACATTTAAGTACCAAACTAATTAAAGTGATTAGAGATCTCATCAACCATAATCGTCTATCATGGTTTCTCTATCACAGTTTAATACTAAGGACGTTATCATATAACAATTCATAATTGGTTCTTCAAAAGAACAAATATATGACAACATAAAAGCCATTTATTATATATGTATAATCATAAAGAAATAGTAAAAATGATCCGACCCGGTCGGATCCTGTCCAACCCGATTGGGTTTAGGAAACTATTTCAACAATCTCCCACTTCGCCTAAAGCCAATCACTCGTACACACAAGACCAAGTTGAAACACAAGAATATCATGCAATTGTCGCAACCAACCCTAAGAGTAAATGGATCACTATCCATGGGGACTCAACTTATCTTCATATCATGCTCCAAATGATCAAGTCAAAGGAACCGCCTCAACACACACATGAATCTCTGACGAGACCCTGGTCCTTACTTCAAGCAATGAATCCACTTACTATATTAGCTATATATAAAATGTGGAAGAACGGTAACCTTCTAGATCCATGTACTGCTCCCACTGTGCCTCCAAGGCACTACTGTGTTATGGCCCAATTGTAGAACTCTAGTGATTTCTAGCTAAGAACATTTCCAGCCCACTGTATCACTCAATCAAAGTGACTACAAACCCAAACTGTAGCTCTCACTCGCCTTCATAAGACACAGGATATACGTCTGTATATCTATATTTATCTGATTCCAAGTTTCGATAAACAAGGAAACCATCCTTAACTTGTTTAAGGATATTCTCGACATTCACCATATTTACTTTCATACTTGCTCATGACTCTTCATGGACTATGAACATCTGGCATTACTTTTATGATAGTTCCTTGTTCAGGGTCAATTTGTAGTGTTTTTAATGATATATTTTACATCAATTTCCCCCGTATATGGATGTTTTTCACAGAAATTGAGCTTATAATCGATTAATTGAGTAAATAGTGTTTTTAATAGGTTAATTGCAAAATGTAACGATTTATGTGCTTAAATTGTGATTTTATGTTATTTTGGGATTGTGTTACGCTTTGGTATATTTTCCTATGTTATAGATACATATTTTGGCATGCAAGAGGATTAAATGATGAGGTTTTGCATGGAAGAGAAGTGAAATGGAAGGAAGATGGAGATAAAGCTTGGAATGAAGCTTTCAAGCAGCCGAACTTCCGATGCAGTTCTTGATATGATATGCACTGATTTGACTCTCGACCTCAAGAGAAGATTTGTAGGGCTTGAAGAGAGGATTCTACAGGATTTTGAATCACTTCATTCCGACTTATGAGGCCCGAGATATGAGCGTTACAAGTTTGGATGATGTTGCTGAAACTAGTGGAAAATCCCGAAATATACTTGGAATACGACGGGCTAATCAAAAAGGCGTTTTCTGGTGAAGAGTCCTTAATGAAAGTTGTAGAGTTTTCCGAGAGCTTTTTTATGACATTCAGATCATAATTTTTGGAGGTCTACAACTCAAGATATGAATTTTAGAAGTTTTATTCCAATCGAAAGAATTTGGTTGAGTCTTCAAGAAAGTGGACGAAATCCTACCTTGTAAATGAGCGTTCAAGTGCCAAGATCAGAGCAACCGCCTTGCTTTTATGTGATTAGCCGCATGTGTAACCCTAATTTCCAGCCGCCTTACATACCCTATAAATATACGCATGCATCCCATAATTCATATTACCAATTCATATAACAAAATTCATTCACCGCATTATTGATGATGCAAATGCAGCTTTGAGGCTTCAAGGCGGTCACCCGAGCCTTGTGCTCGGGTGAACCGGGTAATTAGATTAGATGTAGTTTTTTCCGTTTTGATTCATGAGTTCATCCATGTACCAAACCTTGTGAGTTTAATCTCTTTTTAATTTATTCAATCTCTAGTTTATTTTCATGATCTTTAATTTATTTTGTATCTTTTTATGATTATGATGCTATGTGTGAATTGAATCGGGAGATCGTTTACGATTGATAGTTACAACATACGGAAGTTGAGTAACGTTAGATCACCATAGAAAGATAGGATTTTTAGCCGTTAATGATGACAAGTTAATCGGTTAATTTTCTAGGTTGTTAGATTCTAAACATACGAAAGCAAACCTGAATCTACACCGAGTTTTGTATTGAAAATCAGTCTCAACATTCGAAAGATGAGAGATAGATAATTGAATTCACTACGAGAGTAGGATTTCATAGCTAGAGAAATAGGTTCGCTAAGGAATTAGGGATTTATGTCTCGCGACAAGGTGAAACCACAACTTGAATTAGAATCATGAATTGAACTAGGATTGAGATCACATAGGTTTGTTCAATGTTTGATCCCATGTTCTTTAGGTTAGATTGTTCTTCCTAGGTTAGATTTATTTTTCCTTGTTCTTTATGGTTTTATGTTTTGTTCTTTCGTTTATTTTGTTTTTCTTGAGTAGCAATTGGTAGGATTAATGAGATTAGATTGAACATACCTTTTCCCTGAGGATCGACCCCTTACTCATTACGCTTTACTAGCAACAACCCGATGTTTTGGTCGGTTAGGAGTTAGTTTTGCATGGTAGTTAGGGTTATAAATTTTCTTTTGTTTTTATTGATGCAAAATCTCCCCAACAAAAGTGGCGCCGTTGCCGGGGAATAGGTGTCATGTTGAATCTAGTCTTGTTAGTTCTCGATTTTGTGACGATTTATTTTATTTCAATAAAAGTAGCGTTTAACAAATCGAGAGTTTTTATTTTTGCCATGTTTCGATGACCGTTGGGTTAAGAATGTGCAAAAGTTTTTTACTCGATTTGTGAAACGTGAAGTGTAACCTAATCTAGTCTAACCCTTTTGTGCTATAATTTGATGTGGCTGCTCTGTGATATATGATGTGTGTTCTGTGATATAATTTGATGATCTGAAGTATAGGGTTTTCTGCTGTGTTTTTCTGCGTTTTCTGTGCAAAATTCGATGCTTGGACGGGCGTCCAAGTAAGTGAACGCTTCGTCCAGCCCTAACTTGCGGTGAAAGAACGGGCCGGGTGTATGAACGCCGTCCGTCCGTCGAGAAGGTTTCAACGCTGCTCGAGTTGAAGGATCGAGACGGGCGTCTGGAATTTCGAACGCCCGTCTGGAGGTTTTCAAGAGCAAACGAAGCGTTTGAAAAGATGAACGTCAAATCGGGGTTGATCCAGGTTCTCAATTTCTTGATTTTATTTTCAATGCTTTTATTTGATGTGGATTTTTCATTCGAGCTTCTGTGGCTAATTGATGTTTACATAGATGTCCTGAACTTATATGTTTTTACCTTTCCATCTATGAATCCATGTTAGATAATTGATCAATTCTTTATATATGATTCATCTATGCAAGTTATAGTTATCGCCGGTTCTCGTGCGCTATAATCGGTCTTATTGTTATTTAGTAGCTAATGTCGGTTTCCGTATGCTACATACCGTGATGAATCTTTTAAGCTTTGAGACTTATGTGCTTCCTTGTTGTTTTTGTAGTTCATATGGGTAGCTATCGCCGGTTTTCCGTATGCTACGCCCTTTTCCATCTGAGTTATATCTGTTTAGTATAGCTAACTGTTGGTTTCCATAATGCTATCACTTTTGACGAGTCTTAAGGCGCGTCTACACTGCAAGTAATGAACAGCACTGTCGTTTATCGTAACCTGTCATTATTTGGTAGACGTTTATTTTATACATGTCGTGTTGCAAATGAGTGGGCTAGTTTTCTTTCTTTTATTTTCTTTTATTTTTGCATATCACTTAGATGCGTATCATTTAGTTGCATGTCATCTAGTTGCATTGTTTTTCTATTGTTCTTTTATTTTTCTTGAGCGTAGTTAATCAGCCGGTTTCGTAATACTACCTCGTTTTTTATGATGGTTCTTGTTGGTTTTCCATATGCCATCATTATTTTAGTATTGCATATCACGTAGGTTGCATTGTAATCCATTTAGTTTTCACCTAGCCTACTATTATTCATATGTGCTTTATTGTGAGTTACCGCTGGTTTCGTCGCTCACATTTTTATTGATGAACTTTATAAGCTTCTGTGGCTTACGCTTAGATGTCCTGTGTTTTACCTGGTTGGTAATTTTTCCATCTGAGCTATTCTATCATGTGCTTATATCTTCTCTTTCACTCTCCTGTTGTTATATTTCTCCCCTATCCCCGAGGTATTTCATGTTTGTCAAGTGTGCAGGGTGTTTGCATTAGCAATTGTGCGCTTTTAGATGAAGCCAGTTTTCCGGTGGATGGTCCACAGTCTACTGATTTCTTCAAGCGTTTCTGGATCTGACTCGCGACCACTTCCAGACTTGCCACTTTCGAACGACAATCAGCTAAGTTCCTTATTTTTTTTTTTATTCTGCACAACTTGAGGACAAGTTGCAATCTAAGTGTGGGGGAGAGGATGGTTTATATGTATCTATGAGTCGTTTGCTCAATTTCTGTTATACTTCTATAAAAAAGTGCTAAATTTTCAAAAATTTTTGTTTAGTCCTGAGTAACATTTCACTGGCATGCTAGTTTTATAATCTGGCACCTTTTGTTGTTACCAGTAGTCATATCATGTTCTGAGAATAGGTTTAGTAAGTCGATACTCACTTGAACTTCATTTCACGAACCTATTAGATGAAGAGCCAAATATAGAATAGTTTCTGGTTAGTTAAAGGAAAGTTAATTCTTGATACAGATAACACTTATTTAGCATTAATGAAAGTTAAGAACTTGTGCTATACTCACAGTTAGAATCTCAGTACCTTAGTGTTCTTGAGAACTTTGAGAGTCTTGAATGTGTTAGAAATATATTTGACCGAGAGTTTCCAAAGAGTTTGAAAAATATAAAAATATATATATCTATAAATAATAAATGAATAAAATTTCTTTGCGGGAATTTTGTTTATAACTATCACCTCGAGTCCATTTGGATACTGCCCCAATTAGGGAGTGTGGTTTACCTTGGACAGTAAGGGATTGAGTGATCTCAGGGTGACTGCCTCTAATGTAGGGGAGTGTGTTATACTTTTGAGATGCGACGATAGGAAATATAAAATATACGTTTTTTTGGAATTCTAAGTCAAGTTGATCTAAACCCAATAGAGACCCGAAAGGTATTTTCTTGGTACTAAGCAAACGAATTTAGTTGTGAGTTAGTTACTATGTTCTTGGTAATTAGTTTTTGTTAGGTAAGTGCTGTAGATAGAATGAAGTTTTCGTTTAGTTGACCGGATAACTGTTAGTGCTTGATGTATTATATCAAGAGAGGATCGGTGGAAGTTTAGTAGGTTCTGCACACACATCACCGAGTGAGGTCGATTTGCTGAATACTAGCTTGTCATGATTTTGACTATATCTCGTGTCAGGTTATGTGGATTCTTGAAGGTATGTTCTTGTTTTGTTTTACTCGAGGACGAGCAAAAGTTTAAGTGTGGGGGTGTTGTTCAGGGTCAATTTGTAGTGTTTTTAATGATATATTTTACATCAATTTCCCCCGTATATGGATGTTTTTCATAGAAATCGAGTTTATAATCGATTAATTGAGTAAATAGTGTTTTTAATAGGTTAATTGCAAAATGTAACGATTTATGTGCTTAAATTGTGATTTTATGTTATTTTGGGATTGTGTTACGCTTTGGTATATTTTCCTATGTTATAGATACATATTTTGGCATGCAACAGGATTAAATGATGAGGTTTTGCATGGAAGAGAAGTGAAATGGAAGGAAGATGGAGATAAAGCTTGGAATGAAGCTTTCAAGCAGCCGAACTTCCGATGCAGTTCTTGATATGATATACACTGATTTGACTCTCGACCTCAAGAGAAGATTTGTAGGGCTTGAAGAGAGGATTCTACAGGATTTTGAATCACTTCATTCCGACTTAGGAGGCCCGAGATATGAGCGTTACAAGTTTGGATGCTGTTGCTGAAACTAGTGGAAAATCCCGAAATATACTCGGAATACGACGGGCTAATCAAAAAGGCGTTTTCTAAAGAAGAGTCCTTAATGAAAGTTGTAGAGTTTTCCGAGAGCTTTTTTATGACATTCAGATCATAATTTTTGGAGGTCTACAACTCAAGATATGAATTTTAGAAGTTTTATTCCAATCGAAAGAATTTGGTTGAGTCTTCACAAAGTGGACGACGTCTACCTTGTAAACGAGCGTTCAAGTGCCAGCACTGTAGCAACCACCTTGCTTTTATGTGATTAGCCGCATGTGTAACCCTAATTTCCAGCCGCCTTACATACCCTATAAATATACGCATGCATCCCATAATTCATATTACCAATTCATATAACAAAATTCATTCAGCCGCATTATTGACAGCAGCAGCGGCAGCTTTGAGGCTTCAAGGCCGGTCACCCGAGCCTTGTGCTCGGGTGAACCGGGGTTAGATTAGATGTAGTTTTTTTCCGTTCTCGATTCATGAGTTCATCCATGTACCAAACCTTGTGAGTTTAATCTCTTTTTAATTTATTCAATCTCTAGTTTATTTTCATGATCTTTAATTTATTTTGTATCTTTTTATGATTATGATGCTATGTGTGAATTGAATCGGGAGATCGTTTACGATTGATAGTTACAACATACGGAAGTTGAGTAACGTTAGATCACCATAGAAAGATAGGATTTTTAGCCGTTAATGATGACAAGTTAATCGGTTAATTTTCTAGGTTGTTAGATTCTAAACATACAGTAAACCTCGAATCTACACCGAGTTTTGTATTGAAAATCAGTCTCAACATTCGAAAGATGAGAGATAGATAATTGAATTCACTACGAGAGTAGGATTTCATAGCTAGAGAAATAGGTTCGCTAAGGAATTAGGGATTTATGTCTCGCGACAAGGTGAAACCACAACTTGAATTAGAATCATGAATTGAACTAGGATTGAGATCACATAGGTTTGTTCAATGTTTGATCCCATGTTCTTTAGGTTAGATTGTTCTTCCTAGGTTAGATTTATTTTTCCTTGTTCTTTATGGTTTTATGTTTTGTTCTTTCGTTTATTTTGTTTTTCTTGAGTAGCAATTGGTAGGATTAATGAGATTAGATTGAACATACCTTTTCCCTGAGGATCGACCCCTTACTCATTACGCTTTACTAGCAACAACCCGATGTTTTGGTCGGTTAGGAGTTAGTTTTGCATGGTAGTTAGGGTTATAAATTTTCTTTTGTTTTTATTGATGCAAAATCTCCCCAACAATCCTATATGTTGGTCCCTTGGAAAGGCTAACACAAGTTTAGAGGGGGGGGGGGTGAATAAACTTGTCACCAAAAACTTTCCCAAAACTAGATTTAAAACAAATTAAGGTTCAGTTAAAACTTGTGTGGAGTTAAGCTGACTAAGCTGAGTTTAAGTCAAACTGACTTAAACAAAACTGAGTCAACCGGCAGCGGATATAATTAGCCTTTATGATATATGGATTAACAAACAGTTTGTTGACTTGATTTCAGAATGAAAACTAGATAATAAAAACTGTAATGAAGTAAGTGAATGCATAAAATAAATAAACAAGAATTATAGAGGTTCCAGGTGGTGTAATTTTGTACGTCCTCTCTTCCCCTGTGATGCGGAGGAAAATTCCACTAGAACTCCTTGAGATGGCCCGATTACAAAAAGTTCTAAACTGATAGTCCTTGACTAATCCCTAGCTTCACTATCTAAACACTTGTAGATAAGGTAGAATTGCTGCTCTTCAAATGTTTGAAACATTGGCCCTTGGAGGGTTGAATTGCCTCTTCACCAGCTCATCACAAACATAGTCTTCCTAACTGCACTCAACTGTCCTTCACACCTTCTTGGTGTTTCACAGTCTAAACCTTAGATAAAATCAAAGTTGAGATCTGAATCAATAACTATGATTCAATTTTGATTTGAGCTTTTCTTCTGGATAATTAAATTTTGCATGGCTCTGTATTTCTTCAAAGGATAGATCTTGATTTTTCTTAAATGTGCTTGGACACTTGAAGAAATTACTTGAACTTGCAATTAAGTACTTAGCAGGAATTATTTTGAAATTGGCTTTCCCCCTTAATTAGTTTTCTTGACAAGATAGATTCTTTTTTATTCCTCATGCCTTACTTCTTGTTGTTGTAGAAGAATTCTATTTATAGAGGTTTATCTAACGTTTATCCTGCTTGAATCTTGCAACGGCTATATTTTCTGACCGATCTGCTGTGTCAGTATTTCATCCAATAGAATCGCTTCCTTTATAACGTTCGATCGCATTTATCGCCTTGTTGGATGACTGACATGTAAAACTGAGTATCCTTATCAGTTTTATACGGAATTTCCCACTTGTCAGTTCCTTGACTGACTTGGAGCGTTAACTGTGATTTTACTCTTCTTCAAATATCAGTACTCCAGTTTTTCATCTGATTATAATTGATTTAATCAGAGTACACCATAAACGAATATCATCTAAGAATTCATTGTCCTTATGATTCTTAGGTCTTCATACAAGATCCATAAAGTCAGTTCAGGTCACCACAATCTTGCCTGAAGTCTAACTTTACAGTCTCGACATAGTCTTCATAACTGAGTTTGATCCCTCAGTTCTTCAATCTTCTATAACTGAGTCTATGACTCTCAGTTCTTCAGTCTTCTATATAAGCCAACTGAGTCTGTGTCCCTCAGCGAACTTATCTTCTTCAGTTTCATGGATGTGCTCTATGTTTCAGTTTCTTGTAGAATCTCAGTTTCTTACTTTCTCAGTTCCCGGGCTAGAACTATTACAGTTCTTGTCTGATTTAACCTATACAAATATCAGACTCTATAAAATCCTATACATTAATATCTAGACATCTTTTTGCTTTGCACTATAACCACTAGTTATGACACTTCATCAATGTGGTTAATAATAATAACTGATTAAGCGATGAATCATCATCAAAAAATAAATTTTATTTCCATCAATTTCCCCCTTTTGATGATGTCAATACCCTCCTTAAAAGCAATACAAAAAGATAAAACAAAATACAGTAAATAACACAATGAACTGAGAAACTGAGAATTTATTTGATAACTGAGTTACAATGCTGAGTAGTAAAATACAACACAAATAAAAAGAACTAGAAGATAGTTTCTTTTTACTTGACAGTTAAATTAAAATTGATTATCATAAGTTTCAACAACAGTTCTCATAGCGTCATTTGTAGCTGAGCTTTCAATTCCATGGATGCTTTCCCTAATGTTCCATGATCCAGATAGATTGTGCTTGCCGAAAAATTTGCTTTTGAAAAGGACTGCGAAGGTAAAGATAGTTGTCCTTAGTCTTTCACTGGTGGCTATTTTCAGTAGATTCTGAATAAATTCAGGTTCAGCCTTTTCAATTTTATCTGATTCTCTATCTAGAGTACCATTCTTCTCCAATTTCTTGAGTTTATTAAAGTAGTGTATGAGCATCTTCTGCATACGTAGAAATGTTTCTAGAGATTCTTCTCTTGATTCTCCTCCTATTGCTGGTAAATTTTTGAATAGACTGTATAGGCGAGAATCCAAACCAACTCTTTTGTCAGTGGGCTCTGAATATTTAACAATTAGCTCCATTTCTTCATCAGTGAATTCTCCTCTAGCTTTCTTCAGTTCATTCAGTTTATCATCAGCATTCGCAAGGACTTGTGGAATCTCAGTTGCATGGACTTTTAAGATATCCAAACTTTCCCCCTTATTGACATCATCTTTATGAATCAAGCTTCTGATGTAAGCATTCAGATTTTGTTGAGTTGATGCCAAAATGGTTTGAGCTACAACTGAGTCTTTCATGCCATTTTCCATTAATACCATTCAATCAACCAGATTTTTGAGAATGCTTTCCCATCTGTCTTGAGTTTCATCTCTTCTTGCGTCATTCTCAATGGTTGTCTTCCGAAGTTCAATCAAATTGTTTTGACAGTTTTCAGTGACAGTATCCATCTTCTTTTCAAGTTTGGTTCTTTCATCTTGACTAGCTTTTAAGGATTTTAGGACTTTTCCAAATAAGCTGTTGTCATCCTTTTGAATTCTGATTATCTCATTATGATAGTACTTAATGAGATCAACCTGAGTAGGTATATCTTTTGAGCTTCCTGCTTGTTGGACATTGTCTTTGTTTGTCTCAGTTTCAGCTGATTTAGCTTGCTTGAGTGGTGAGACAACTTGCTTCCATTTTTCTTTATATTCTGCCGACCTTCTTCTTTCTTCAGATAGTTTCCTAATTCCTTCCAAGTTTGATTGATCATTTATTGCAAGTGATAACTGAACATTAAATTCTTCATCTGATTCTTCTCCAGCCATCTTTGCCACTATTCTCGCTATTACCAGCAAAGACTTGTCTGTAGGAGATTTATAACCTTCTTTTTCTTCTTGTTGTGCATCAGACATGTTTTTAGAACTAGAGCTTTCACTGGTATCTTCAGAACTACTAGACTCATCATCAGTAGTTTGATCAGTTTCAGTTCTCTTTTCTTGTAAATAGGCTAGAATCCCTTTCTGCAGATCAGCATCTTCCTGAGAATCATCATCATCATCATCATTTTTAAAATTTCCACCAGTTGTGGCTTCCTCCCAGTAGCTATTTCTGATCAATGCATATCCTTGATTCAGAAATTCTTCGGTATTGATTATCTCTGATAGACTTGTAATGTTGTATAAATCAAATACCCATTTTTCAGTAGCTTCCATTTCTACTAGCTGACTCATTTGATTGGCAATAGAACTGAATTTCCAGGCTTGATATTTGCACAATCGTTCATAATCAGCTGACATTAACTCTCCATGATCAGTTAATGATTTAGATTGAGTGACTGAAGAGAGTTTGAGAATGTGATACACACAAGAGTAAACTTCAACTTACTTTATTCATTGAGTAAAAAGATGTATAAATAGATACAATTGAGATAGAGAGACTAGCTAGCTAGCTTGGGCAGCCACTTGAGTATGTAGATGTGGGCGGCAAGCATGCAAAAGTAAAAAAGTAAAAGTTATGTCTATGACATAAAGTAAACTAGAGTTTGACATATTAATTGTTTATATGACTCACAATTAATATGTCTTTTACAATTAATTTTTACAATTAAATAAGGTGTACAAAATATTATGCACGAAATCCTGAGGCTCAGCAATCTGCTGAGCACCCTGCTGAAGCCTCAGCAGACTGAGTCTGCTGAGTAATATTTCCACATAATATTTCCACAATCCTGAGGCTCAAAGAATCTGAGCACCTGTTGAAGCCTCAAGCAGATCGAGTCTGGCCGAGTAATATTTCCACATAATATTTCCACACCCCTCTCAAATCTGGTCAGATATGTTGATGCAAATGCAAGTTTGCTACTTAGTCTCTTGAACATAAGAGGTGGAATAGCCTTGGTAAGAATATCGAAGATTCGATCTGCTTGAGGAACATACCTTTGGAGTTGAATAATCTTGGCATCAATCTTCTCCTTCGTAGTAGTGTCTCCACAATGTCCACATGCTTGGTTTTATCATGATGGATGGATCTTCTCGCCATGCATAAGGTTGAATTATTATCACAACAGAGTGATATAGTTTGTTTGATACGATTGTTTGAAGTTCGATCAAGACTTTTTTAGCCATAGAGCTTCACAAATGCCAAGTACAAGTGCCCTTAGTTCACCTTCAAAGATCGCTTCTTGACACAATGAGTTGTTTCTTGCTCCTCCAAGTAACCAGTGTTCCCCATATATATATGAGCAATAGCCTGTGGTAGACCTCCTGTCAATGTGACATCCAAATTGAATCAAAGATCGGTGTAGACCTTGATTGATCTATCAGGTAGACTTGGTGAAGAGCGGGCCTTGGCCAGAGTGGATTTTAAATACCTCAAGATCCTATTCACTTTGCATCCCAATGTTGCTCAAGAGGGGCAATGCATGAATTGACTGACTGTGATCGACCCCATATGCAATATCAGTCTTGTGTGAGAAAGGTATATGAGTTTGCCTACAAGCCTTTGATATTGTTCTTTCCTCGACAAAGAATGTCACCATGCAATGAGGTATGACTGGGTCTCTGGAGATACAAAGAGTTTGCATCCCAAAGATGCCGCTTTCCTTCATGAGTCCAGGACATACTTCCTTTGGGAGACCCGGAAATGCCATTGGTGGTTCTAGCTACTTCCATACCAAGAAAGTACTTGAGGTAGCCCAGGATCTTTAACTTGGAACACCTTTGCCAAGAGAGTCTTCAAGTTACGGATCTCAGGTAGAGTCATCTCCGATGAGGATGATATCATCCACATATACAATTAGAATGGACCTCCTCTCGGTTGGTTGTCTTGACAAACATGGTGTGATCGAGTTGCATTGATGATATCCAGCAGCTTTAACCATAGTAGTGAGTTTTCCAAACCATGCCCTTGGTGATTGCTTCAGCCTTATAGAGATTTCCTCGCCACACACTTGCCTTGAGTATGAGGATTGATAAAACCAGGGAGTGCAGTCATATAAACCTCCTCAATGAGGTCCCCATTTAGAAAGGCATTTTTATGTCCAATTGGTGAAGAGGCCACTCAAGTTGGACACTAGGAAATCAAGACTGACAGGCGGTGTTGAGCTTTGCTCTTTGGTGCAAAAGTTTCCTTATAGTCAATGCCATAAGTTTGAGTGAATCCCCTTGCTACCAATCGGCTTTATACTTGTCAATTTTACCATCGCAGTGTATTTGATAGTGAATAACCATCTGCAGCCTAATCTGTTTTCTTGCCTTTGGGAAGAGTTGTGAGGTCCCAAGTATGATTATCCAAGAGAGCGATCATCTCTGTTCTAACAAAGCAGCCTTCCACTTATCATTTTGAAGGGCCTCTGAATATTTCTAGGGATAGAGTGAGAGTCCAGTCTGTGTAAACATGGCAAAGACAGAGAGACAAGCGATCATAAGATAAATAAGTATGAATAGAATGATCAATGCATGATCTTTTCCCTTTCCTTAGAGCAATAGGTCTATCATCTACTTGATGATCTGCCGAGTCGATGGTCGGGGTCCAGCGGAGACTCGGTTCGATGAGGTTCTTTGAGGTTCCGTTCAAGAGCTCGGGTCGCCAGACTGGAGGGTCGATGAATGTGAGTATCTGCAGGATGCTGAAGATTATGAGTCTGTTGAGGGTTAATGGTTTGCTGAGGGAACGGACTTAGTTCAATCTCAATCAGGTTTCCATCAGTGGCTGGCTCAGTAGGTTTGCTGTAATATGGAGTCCTTTCAAAGAATTTCACATCCATAGAATTGTAAAATTTCTTTTCAGTTGGAGAGTAACACTTGTAACCTTTCTCTCCATCCATGCATATCCAAGGAAAATGCACTTATGAGCTTTAGGATCAAGTTTACTACGTGTTGAGCATGGATATAAACAAACACAGTACAACCAAAGATCTTTGGAGGCAATTGGGTAATAAGATGAGAGCAGGAGTGTGTGGTTAGTAGGGTTTGGAGAGGAGTTTTGAAACCTAACACTCTGCTGGGAAGTCTGTTGATTAAATATGTAGCATTCAATATAGCTTCACCCCACATGTATTTAGGAACATGTGTAGTGAACATGATTGATCTGGCCATTTCCAGATGATGCTGTTCTTTCTTTCAAAGAACCCCATTCTCACGAGGTGTTTCCACACAACTACCGATATGAACAATTCCTCTGCTTGTCAAGAAGTTACGAGGTTAGACTCATAGTATTCCGAGCATTATCGCCTTTAAGATCTTGATCTTAGTATCAAATTGGGTGGACACCATGTGATAAAATTCTTGGAAGATAGGTCCAACTTCAGATTTGTCTTTCATTAAGAACACGACCAAGTGTTTACGGTATGATCATCAATGAAGGTTACAAACCACCTTTTTCCTGTTATACTTTTCACTCTTGAGGTCCCCATACATCACTTTGAATTAGGGTGAAAGGGGGAAGAGGGCAAGTGAGGTAACTTAGCATACACAGATTTGGTGAGTTTAGCAAATTGACAAATATCACATTGAAGATCATTAAGATTAAATCCTTTAAACAATTCAGGGATTAAAGACTTTAAATAACCAAAACTTGGATGTCCTAGTCTATAATGCCATAACATGATATTGTCTAGGTTTTGAGTGCAGGCTGCTGAGGCAGATTCTGTCTTCAGTCTTCTGTCTTCAGCAGGGTTGATCACAAACAGTCCCGAGCAGGGTTTAGCTTGCCCAATCACTTCCTGAGAAGAAAGATCCTGGAATGTACACTGATTCTTATTAAAAACAACAGTCCAATTCAGATCTTTAGTGAGTTTACTGACAGATATAAGGTTACAGTCTAACTTTGGAACAAACAGACATTCTCAGTAGATATATCTCGATTAGTAAGTTTAACCTTCCCAACACCTTTTGCATAAGAAACAGAACCATCGCCAGCCTTAATTTCGTGAATTTGGTTGCATGGCATATATTGGGTAATAAGGTTTTTATTACTACCATATGGGAAGAAGCCCTGAATCAACAATCCAGTCTCATTACTAATAGGTGAGTAAAATATACCTGTTTTAGCATGAGTGGCCATTTCAAAGTAGGGGAGCTACCTTCCGATCTTTGAGCAATAAAGGCTCTAAAGGCAAAGACAAACTGAGCATTCACTTCTTGTCATTCTCCTCTCTTCACCGATAAGTTTGCCTTGACTTTCCTCGGTTGGTTTTGAGGTTTTAGAGGGGTTAGGTTTGCCATGTAGCTTCCAACAATTGTCCTTGGTGTGATTTGTGCGTTTGCGGTGATCACGAATGACTTTCCAAATTTCTCGGTAGGCTTCTGTAAAGTCTCATTAACCTTCAAGCAGGCGCACCTTCAAGTAGGGTTGTCGGCGAGGGGTTCAAGCAAAGATCACTTTCCTCCTCGCTTTCCTCATGTTTGACCTCGGCAAAAACATGGATTTGAGATTTGGAAGAGGTTTAGTAGCAAGAATTCTACCTCGACATCATCAAGAGTAGGATTCACCCAAGAAGGAATTTGAATACTCTCTTTTTCTCGATAATGTCTTTAAAGAGTGCGACATCTTTAACATCATTCCAGGGTGAGTTTCCAACATATCTAGGTGTTGCCATGCCTTAGATAGTTGATTAAAGTATTGAGTTCTGAGACATATCCCCTTGTCTCGCAATTTTGAATCTGAGCTTCGAGTTCATAGACTTGGATGTATTGTCCTTTTTTGAGTAAAGGTCTCGGCATTGTCCTGCATTTCCTTAGCGAGGTCATACATCATAAAGTTCTCATCGATCTCTTTTGTCATAGACCTCGTGAGGATGGTCATGACTTGGTTATTTTCTGTGTCCCATGCTTCAAACTTGGGGTCGGCCAAAGAGGCAGGTTTGGAACTGCATGATATCCCATCTTGCCCTGGCCGGAGATGTACATTTTCATAGACCTTGACCATAGCAAGTAATTGTTACCATCAAGTTTATGATTTGTAAAGAAGAGTGTTCGATTATCCCAATCTGGAGGCAAATTGTGAGTCTCATCAAGAAGATGAAACTTCGAGATAATGTTGACATTTTTCCGAAAAAGAACTGAGTTTTGCAGCGGATTTTAGAACTCAGTAAGGCTCTGATACCATGAAGAGAGTTTGAGAATGTGATACACACAAGAGTAAACTTCAACTTACTTTATTCATTGAGTAAAAAGATGTATAAATAGATACAATTGAGATAGAGACTAGCTAGCTAGCTTGGGCGCCACTTGAGTATGTAGATGTGGGCAAGCATGCAAAAGTAAAAGTAAAAGTTATGTCTATGACATAAAGTAAACTAGAGTTTGACATATTAATTGTTTATATGACTCACAATTAATATGTCTTTTACAATTAATTTTTACAATTAAATAAGGTGTACAAAATATTATGCACGAAATCCTGAGGCTCAAAGAATCTGTGAGCACCTGTTTAAGCCTCAAAGCAGACCGAGTCCACGAGTAATATTTCCACATAATATTTCCACAATCCTGAGGCTCAGCAATCTGCTGAGCACAATGCTGAAGCCTCAGCAGACTGAGTCTGCTGAGTAATATTTCCACATAATATTTCCACAGTGACAAACTCCCTTGATTCTCTTGTGACTTCCTGACCACTTTCTAGAATAACATCTTCAGTTTGCATAGGGTCCGTTCTTGCAACATCTTCAGTCTGCAAAAGATCAGTTCTGCTGATTCCTCACTCAGCAGTGATTGGGATTTCTGATGACTCTTTTTCAATGACTGAGACTGAGATTGTCGGCTCAGTTTCCAAAACTTTTTCACTTACAATTTCTTCAACAACTTGTTTATTAGTAGGCTCAAGTTCCAATTCAGTAACTGGAACTTCCTTCATTTTTGGTTCAATGAGTTCTTCATCATTGACTTGCTCATCCAAGTTAATGACTTTGGTTGATCTTGAGTCCACTTCGGCTCCTTTTTCCACAGATTGAGAAGCTGAGAATCCCTTGGCTGATTCTTCAAATTCTAATCTGGAAAAGGATCTCTAGGGGGTAGACCTGGATTTTGAAAGTAACGAAAGCATTCCAATGTTGTTTTATCGATCAATCTTTCATCACTGTCAGATTCTTCATCATCATCTTCAACTTTCAAGGTCTGTTCCCCCTGAGTCTCAGCTTCCGTCTGTAATTTAGTGTCAACATTCTGTTCTTTGTTGACAACTTCAGTTTCCTTTGTCATCTCAATTTCTTGTCGATGTGAAACTGGTTCTTGAATAGGTAAAGCTTCAGTTATTGATGTTGGGACAGATTTAGCAAGAATAACTTCAGTTCTTTCTATCTGCGCTGATCCTTCAGCAATTGTTGTTTCAATTATTGGTGAAACATGATCAGATTTATTTTTCTCTAAATCTTCCAATTGTTTTCTTCTTTTGCTTATTTCTTCAATCTGTTCCAAGACTTCACCTCCAGTTACAGGTTTCTTCGATTTCCTGATTTTCTTCTTTTTAGGTTCACTTACAAAGCCCTCGGCTTTCATTTTTCCAGCTTTCTCTTCCTTAATAACAATCTTCCCATCAGCATATGATGTTTCTTTACTTTTTGCGATTATGATATGGTCGAGTATTCTTTGGACCACTAATGCAAGAGTTTTCTTGTGATAGAAACGACCTTTCTTAACATCGGTCATCTTCTTGGGTAAGTCAGTTGATTGTGCAACTAATTGATCAAATAGATATCTTTGCCAATTAAAACTTTCTCTAAACCAAATCACACAATGCAAATCCAACTTTGATCCAGATAGATTGCTAAAGTTTCCTGCATTCCCAATTATGCAATTTGCCAACATCTTTGAGAGAAAATTGAATTCTGGTTTGAGTAAACTTGTGCTCCCGGTTTGTGAAACTGCGGATTCTGCATCAATTGCTATATCTTTCCATAGTTTCTCCTTTTGTTCTTTGGTCAACTTGATTGCTGTTGTGCCTCCAGAATTATCAAACCCAAAGATCTTTGCAATAAGATCTTCGGTGACCTTGATCTGCTTATCATTGACAGTATTGGTATAGGTGTGTGTGTGTCTTCTCCTTCTATAGTTGTACTTCCAAATTCATAGAAGTCTCCAATGCTTTCAAGACATACACTTTTTAGATCGATGTTAAATACAGCATCCAATCCTTTGATTTGTTTAATTTTTGCTGCAATTGTTTTGGCTAAAGTTTGATCAGTATATTTTGCAATAAACTGGTCAAGAGATATGATCATTCCAGGTTCAACACGAGTGAAAGTCATTGTTTTCTGGATTTGATTGAGAATTTGAAAATTTGAAGATTCAGAAAAAATAAAATTCAAAATTCAAGTGTAAAGAATTATAAAATAAAATTCTTGGTTATTTATAATTTGTAGGAAAGGTAGTTAAGAATTGGGTGGGACTCAAAACATCTTGTCATAAATGTTTTGAGATTGCGAAAAGGTGGATGAGTGGAAAATATGGACGGTTTAGATTGAGAAGGACCGCGTCTCTTCTTGACATCTGTAGCTAGACTGTAATAAGTAGGGTAGATGAGGTGTATCTACAGCTGTATACGTTCAGTCTTGTCCTTATACTGAATTCAAAAACTCAGTTGTGAACATAACTCAGTTTTTCGTCTTCCAGTTACCGATATTTTCCTGCAAAACAAATTTAGAAATTGTTGGTACCCATATCTGTTTGGGTCCTAACTGATTAGTTTTCGATGATATAATTTTATTTTGTACTTTATACCTTTCTTGATATTTTGATTGAGTAAAGTCCGTTTTCACAGGCTTTTCCTGTTTAGTCCAAACAGTTTTTGGTTTCTTCAGTTTGTGAAACTGATGTGAAGGTTCATTCCAATCTTCATCAGTGGGAAATAGTCTTTCTTTCCCTCTGAGTTTATCATTCCATGAATGATCTTCATTCTTTGATGGATATGACCTGTAGATTTTTCTTACTGATCTTTGATCAGCTTTGCCTTTTTCAGCCTTCTGAATCTTTCTGTAAAATCTGTTGGCTTGGTGCATTTTACCAACTGATTTTTCGATTTCTCGCTTTGTGCATTGGGTCATGTTTGAGTTTCATCGATTCTAATAATTTTATCAGTTTTCTGAGTTCCTGACCGTTGTGCTGTCACAAATTTTAATGCAACTGAACATGGTCTGGACTTAGAATTATTCTGATTAACAAAGCCTAAACCAGATCTGTCTCCAAAGGTTTTCCAGGTTTGAACTGAACACTTGGAATTGGATCAACTGATGATTCTGTGACGTTTTTTACTTCTGTCAGTTCATCAGTTGGTCGAATTACCTTGGTTCCATTATTAGTCTTGATTAAATTGATCTCAGCATTCGACCTTGAAATTTCATTTTTCAATAACTTTTTCTCCTTTTTGACATCCTCATAATTCTTTTGAATTACCTCTAATTCCTTTGTGAGTATGTCCAAGGATTTATTGAAATCTTCATTTCTCTGATTGTTCATGGCAGTGTGAGCGCTGGATGTAGATGCAATTACCTCCTGATTTTTTATGGATAGATTTTCTGTTGAATCATCATCAATTAAAACTTGCTTCCCTTTTTCATTAGCATTTGCCTGTGCTGCTCCTAGCAGTATGATTTCCTCATCACTTTCACCTCCATAACTCATGGGTAGTATAGCATCTTTGGCCTTTGCAACGGATGGATCTTCAGTAATGTTTTCAGTCAACTTTTCTTCTATATAATTAGCTACTCGTAGCCATTCGTTTCTGCTTCTTCTGAAAGATCGCTTAGGGATGGAAGATTCATCTTTATATGCGCTAAATTCAATTTCTTCATCATAACTGAAATGAGGTTCCGGATTTGTGTGAGAGCTTGTAGTACTAAATCTTTCAAATACTTGATCCTGAATATCATAAACAACATTTTGCAAATAGTCAGTCAGGGGGTTATTCAGCCAGCTTCTAATTCTAGATGTATCCATTTAATTTCACTAAAGTATTTCTACGAATGATACAGTAAGGGTTCTTCAACAACTGGTTTGTAAGATATCTTTGAATCACTTCCAAATGGAATAACTGCTCCGATACCAATTGTTGGTCCCTTGGAAAGGCTAACACAAGTTTAGAGGAGGGGGTGAATGTCACCAAAAACTTTCCCAAAACTAGATTTAAAACAAATTCAGGTTCTGTTAAAACTTGTGTGGAGTTAAGCTGACTAAGCTGAGTTTAAGTCAAACCGACTTAAACAAAACTGAGTCAACCGGCAGCGGATATAATTAGCCTTTATGATATATGGATTAACGAACAGTTTGTTGACTTGATTTCAGAACGAAAACTAGATAATAAAAACTGTAATGAAGTAAGTGAATGCATAAAATAAATAAACAAGAATTATAGAGGTTCCAAGTGGTGTAATCCTGTACGTCTTCTCTTCCCCTGTGATGCGGAGGAAAATTCCACTTGAACTCCTTGAGAAGGCCCGATTACAAAAAGCTCTAAACTGATAGTCCTTGACTAATCCCTAGCTTCACTATCTAAACACTTGTAGAATAGGTAGAATTGTTGCTCTTCAATTATTTGAAACACTGGTCCTTGGAGGGTTGAATTGCCTCTTCACCAGCTCATCACAAGCACAGTCTTCCTGACTGCACTCAACTGTCCTTCACACCTTCTTGGTGTTTCACAGTCTAAACCTTTGATAAAATCAAAGTTGAGATCTGAATCAATAACTATGATTCAATTGTGATTTGAGCTTTTCTTTTGGATAATTAAATTTTGCACGGCTCTGTATTTCTTCAAAGTATAGATCTTGATTTTGCTTGAATGCGCTTGGACACTTGAAGAAATTTCTTCATCTTGGAATTAAGTACTTAGCAGGAATTATTTTGAAATTGGCTTTCCCCCTTAATTCGTTTTCTTGACTAGATAGATTCTTTTTTATTCCTCCTGCCCTACTTCTTGTTGTTGTAGAAAAAGTCTATTTATAGGGGTTTATCTATCGTTCATCCTGCTTGAATCTTGCAACGGCTATATTTTCTGACCGTTCTGCTGTGTCAGTATTTCATCCAAGAGAATCGCTTCCTTTATAACGTTCGACTGTACTATCAGCTTGTTGGATGACTGACATGTAAAACTGAGTATCCTTATCAGCTTTATACTGAATTTCCCACTTGTCAGTTCCTTGACTGTCTTGGAGCGTTAACTGTGATTTTACTCTTCTTCAAATATCAGTACTCCAGTTTTTCATCTGATTATAATTGATTTAATCAGAGTACACCATAAACGAATATCATCTAAGAATTCATTGTCCTTATGATTCTTAGGTCTTCATACAAGATCCATAATGTCAGTTCAGGTCACCACAATCTTGCCTGAAGTCTAACTTTCTGATCTCGACATAGTCTTCATAATCGAGTTTGATCCTCGCTTCTTCAATCTTCTATAACTGAGTCTGTGACCCTCAGTTCTTCAGTCTTCTATATAAGCCAACTGAGTCTGTGTCCCTCAGCGAACTTATCTTCTTCAGTTTCATGGATGTGCTCTGTGTTTCAGTTTCTTGTAGAATCTCAGTTTCTTACTTTCTCAGTTCCCGGCCTAGAACTATTACAGTGCTTGTCTGATTTAACCTATACAAATATCAGACTCTATAAAATCCTATACATTAATATCTAGACATCTTTTTGCTTTGCACTATAACCACTAGTTATGACACTTCATCAATGGGGTTAATAATAATAACTGATTAAGCGATGAATCATCATCAAAACATAAATTTTATTTCCAACCATCGCAGTAGCAAAGGAAACCTTCCATAAGCATCATATTTCACCTTATCTTTAGAACTAACGTCATAACATAGATAGATCTTGAGAACACCGGCTAGCAGTATCTCCTGTCGCGATCTATGCTAAACTCTTTTAGTATCACATCTATATAGGTAAAGTATAAACCAATAGCAGTTAAATCTATCACTATAGATTCTTATTTCAAAAATAAGAACTGTTAATCCAAGTACTTTCGTAAAGACCTTGAACTACCAACTTTAATTGACTGTGACATGGGGTGATAATTCCCGAGAGAGATATCCAATACCTTACTCAAAAATTGTAACACACTCCCACTGTCCCTCTTGCACATTAGGCATATCCATTCTTTTGACTAAATCAAACTCCTTTGATTATCAAACAAAGAAATTGTCTAGAGAAATTTTTTTTGAGTCCATAAATGGATCTTGTGGGTTCACATATCATGTTATCGTCTATGAACATCGAGTTGTTAGCCCAACATCTTCAACACTATCATATAGCGATGATACGAAGTTATAAGAAGCATAGTCTGAATAGAACTGGGCTCAGCTGGCCGCATAAAGATAATTACAAGGTTTACACCCCGTACCCTTCAGCCATCACTATAGCCTTATGGTAATCATATTACTATCCATGTCAGCCTTTCAAGGACATTCCCTCTAGGTAAGACATACTAGGTTCACAACCTGGTTGTCACTGATGGAATCTTATTCAGATATTATGGCTCCTGGCCATATCTCTTAATCTTTCCTTTCAAACATTCTTTCATAAGATGAACATACCAACAGCCTTTTCAGGCTTGAGGTTATCCATAGACTTATAGAACATTTATGTGCACAGAGCAGTGTTCTACACCTCATCACTATGTGACGTCTGCTCACGTTCCTATGGTTGAATATCTCATTGTGGTTCTCAAACTACCTTTGAGATCTACAATTTCTCCCACTGTTTCTTTTGGAAGAAACACTTTCTCTAGCAGACAGCATGTTTGGAGACAAACATTTTGCTCCGCGGATAAATGATATCTAGCGTACTTGCAATGATATTCCACAAAGTTGCATATGTCATACTGGGCTCTAAGCCTTTCAGACACTGCCTGCTAGCTAGAAGCACAACACCCTATATCATCGGTTAAGATGGATTTGATGTTATTGATTCCATATCTGATATGGAATTTATTCAACATCTATTCTTTGGAACTCAGTTAAGTATATGTATTGAATAAAGGTACTACCCAAAACGGGTAAGGGATACTTCGCCTGGCTTACTTCACACATTTATCCTATAAAGTGTTGTTTCCATTTTAGAAACACAATCTAATTGCGAATCCAAAAATGGTATCCTTCAAGGGAGAATCTTATTCTATTTCAGACGACTTCTGAAACACCCTTCAATCCAATTGGAGATTAATTCCTAAGTAGCTCATCAATCTCATATTCGTACTAACTTGAACTTTTCGGGATTTCTGAATCGTTGTACTTCACCAAGTACATTCAACTATTTCTAAAAATAGTCATAAAGATTAATAAAAAATTATTTGTTGCATTAATTTTCATAACCCAACCAATATCGATATGTTCAGGCTTTAGACAACTTTCTAGATTTTATAACCTTTTCATAAACGGGTATTTTAGTCATCTTTAAATAAGATACGCATTACCCACATGATTCATAATCAAATGGTTCAGACATCATCAGAATGACATCTGATCACACGATTCTCCTCCATAGAGACTATGTCTAGAACAACCACAAAATATTAAGGATAACAGCCATTCAAATACATAGTTGAGATTTCATCACCTACATCAACTACATAGTGACACCAATCTAGTATGTTAGATTCAATGACCGTTCAACCTTATCGGAATAACATTTATTCCTGACAATCGAATATGTCTATTAAATCCCAACAAACAAATGAACTCGTGTGCATAAAAAGAACCAGAGCACAATAACATTTATTTAGTTCCTTTATCAGTTTACTAGGCTCAGAACACAATACCGAAAATGTTGCAACGTTTGCTTCACTTTTCGTGTCTTGGTGTATTCGGTATTTCATCTTTCTAGTTTAATCATACTCGTAAGATATCATGTATCTGAGAGTTGACTTGAGCTTAGATTGATATCTCAAAACACTTAGAGACTTCAATAAGATCTTTTACTTTAAGCACATTCCCTAACTTTCCTTTTAATCCCTTAAACACTTGTAAATACTTCTTAGTTTAGTCTTCATAAAAGTTAAGAAAGATCACAAGAGCTATGACTCCAATTTTCTTTCGTAAAGAAAACATAAAGTTTATTAGATAGTTTATTTAACCTTTTGAATCATATTCAAAACATGAACTATTTAATTAACCTTCAGGCAATGATTAAAGAAATAAGTCGATACTTAAATCTTACAATTTTTTTCAACCTTTCGAAAATTCGATGTGGCCATTCTTATCCAACGTTTGAATTAATTGTCATTGCATGACAGAAGGATCATTTTGGATCGTATCCAATACATGATTAATTCGCTGAAACTTATTTCAAGTGATTTAGTCATATTATGAGCTTCCGTTTTTATTAATAATTAAAGTCTTGGAACACTGCATCAAATATATAGTCTTCTCTTCTCTAACTACTATAACGAGGATACTCGTGTCATTGCTAATTTTAAAGGGATTAAAATTACTTAACCATACTTGAGAACGTTTCTCAAAAGGTAACAATCATAATTTGGTACTAATCGAGAATAAAAACATAGAAATAAAATCTTGCTAAAACTACAACATAAAATAAAGATAAAAAAAAAGTGTTGTTGTTTATACATGCAAAATAAAAAATGGTCTTATGGATTATGATATTTCTCCCACTAGTCAACTACTCCCAATTGACTTTCAAGAATTTTTCAAAAATTCTTTTGTGGCTGAGATCCAATCTAGTTACCTCAATTCCCGGCGGTGGTCGATCAATCTGATAATTTCGAAAGGTAGGTAACTCTTTACCAATTACATCTCTATGTCATTCTCAGTGGTTGACTAGTCAACTCTTTGACAATTCACATCACTACGTGTTAGTCAACCCCTTGTTTCTAAAGTCACATGGCCTTGACGGTGGCCAATCACCGAAAGACTTTAGTCAAGTCATAACCCAATATTCGCGAGATCACTTACGTTCATATCTCAATAATAATGATATACCCAAGCTAGGACAACTCCCGGCAATGGTCGATCAGTTGGATCCGAACAAGGGCTCTTCACCGTCATTATAATATTGGGAGACAATATTTTGACTTGATTTTTTGTAGAAGTATTTTACAAATTAATTCACTTAATTAATTCAATTACAGTCTTATCAATTATATATCTATCTCTATAGACATACATCATACACATTCATCCAGATAATGCCTAGGTATGCATCCATCGTATCATATAAAATAAATACAAGCACAAAATAAATAAATGCGTAAAGTAACCGGTATGAGCATGGATTTTTCCTAGGTGCGGCTTCGAATGACTAAACCGCGGGTCACAATCTAAAGGTAGCTGCAACCGCCAATAGGATCTTTAATGCTCCATTCTCCAATGGGATCTTTATTTTCATCTTTCTTTGGTCTCCATCTTCTGCTACATTCTTGTTTCATAAATTTTGTCTAATAAAATAAATACACCCGCCGCACCGGGAGGAGCTAACGGGAATGGGATAATGTAGAAAATATAAACTAGGCCACGTTCTTCATAACGGCCTAGGACAATTTTTAAACCAACGAAAAATAAATCATTCACATCTATCATATTGGCCGAGTCCTTGATCAATCGTGGTCCATATAATCATATTATATCTACACATCTAATTCATACAATAATATCTTATGAAAAAGACAAATTAAAATTTAACTACTTAGGTCTTATTTTATCACATCAAATAATCAATTAACTTTTAATTAATTATATGACTTAAATCAAAAACAAAATTAACATTTATTTTTAAATCGATTATAATTTCAATTTTATTAATTTGGAACTATTCAAAATTAAAATCAAAATTAAAAGGTCTCTTTTGTTTCCTTCCCCTTTGGTTCTTAACCAAAATGGATGCTTTTGGTTTCCTAAACCAAAAGGTATCTTTCAACACAATATTTGGATGACTGCCTAGCCCCTTTCCAAAATCAAAATTATGAAAGGGGGCCTAGGCCTAGGCCTTTTCCCAAATAAAATATTTGGGAAGGGCAAAGGCCTATTCCAAGAAATGTTTGGAAAGACCAATATTATTATAATGCCATATGGCATCCCATTGGTCCAAACTATTTGAACCATTGGCTAGCTACATGACACAACTATACAAAGGAGATATCAATGCATAATAAAATATCACAAAACGAAAAACGAAATCGGGATCCATCATGAAGCAACCAGCCGACGGAAGTACCCTAGGGCATGATCGCGTGCAAAGCACTTACTAGCAATAGGACTAGGTCTATCGTAGAAGAGTACTTGCGAGTCAAGATCGATCCCACAGAGACTCGTAAAAACGTCTAATTACCAAGATTGAGCTTGTCACTTATATGGTCTACGACCAACTAGAATATATACGGTAGTAAATTTGGTAACCATCAACTAGAAATATTATGCAAGTTCAATGAAGCAACAAGAGTTTCTAATGTATTAGTTCAATTATGAGTAATTAGTTATTTCCCCCACACATGCAACAGTCCTCCCCATTGGTGAATTTCAATTCATTGTTCAGCTACGGGTACAAATCCTAACCCTATCTACTCCTACAATGGTAGTAGACAATCTATACGCAAGCTACCCTCCTTAATTGGTCCTTAATAGCCCATACGCATAAAGAACTAGAGCTGTCGATATTGAGCGCTAACTCATACCACAAACCCGCCTAGACTGCTGTCGACACTGATCAGCACGTTCCAAGGGTCCATTCAAGATAAATTCCAAACATAACACTTCAATATTCGTATTTCATGCTAGTTTAAGAAGACATGCAAATAATTGATCAGGCTACTAACATGTAAATTAAATCTATCGATCAACGTAGCCGGCGCTGAGTATCATGAACTAGTAATTTACTAGGTATTCAGATCTAGCAATATAGACCATCGCAGATCTGAAGAACGCAACTACTACTTCATGATTTCTTCACTAATGAATCAGATCTATAACACATGGGGTAAAATAACTAACTACTACATAATTAAACTAAATAAGCAATTAAAACATACTAGTCGAATAGAACAACGATAGATCTACATCTTGGAAAAGACATAAATTCATACCCTTGAAGACGAGCGTATCGGATCTCTCCCTAGGTGGCGACTCTATCGTCTCTCCGACCATAACTCATAAAATAATAAAATAAAGAACATAGAACTTTTATTGCATAATACTTGTAATAGTTATGAGGTACTATTGTTACCAATGTTACATTGAACTCTGAGGCGAAGCCTCTTGTTTATAGCTACCTAAACCGACTTAGAAACACCTAGTTCTACCCCTCATCCAAGAAAACGCGTTTCGGATGATTCTGGAGCCTCGGTAAGTCAGCACCGCCTCTTGGTTAACCGGGGGTAATTTTGTCTTTTTTCTTCAGCCGACTTAGCTTGGAATGTTCTGGAATACCCTAGGCCCAATCCTTTCGTTCAGTCCACTCCAGATTCGTCCGCAATGCTCAGCCTAATATTTTGTATCCTGAAAATCATCAAATATTGCTCGAAATAATATCGAAATAAGGAAAATAAATGCTAAGTGCAGATTTCTTGACTCGCAAACCCGACACATGATATTCAACTCAAATGGTTCACTTTTATAGGTCGAAACAACTATTTTAGCTCATAATGGATAGAATGTTGATGCCGTAGGATAGACTATTTTAACCGTCATCAACTACCCCCACTAGCCTTCTACTCGTCCGCGAGTAGAGTATCAAGGCGGAATGTACCTCCAAGAGCAATTCCCATCAACTACCACACATTCAATAAAGATTTCCGGCAGAAACAAACATTAAGCCACAATCCATAAGCTCCCCATTAATCACTACTTACCATGAATCAATGTGTCGTGTGATGAATTAGTCATGATAATGTGTTCGTGAGGAGAATCAAGTTGTATTAACCCCACAATCCTAACTTACCTCCACATACACTCGCTCATCTTGCTTTCAGACTTAGTTACACAACATGGTACTAAATCGGTTCGGGCGGACTCGGGGACTGAGCATCGCTCTTAAGTCCTCGTTTGTTTCTTTTTATGCGAGGGTCATGCCCTTTTTACACGAGTTCGCTTCCCTCACTGCCTTTATTGCATATATTTTTCTTTTTTTTCATTAATTTTTTTTCTAGCAGATTTCCTAACTTTTTTTCTCTTTCTCTCACAAGTCCGTTTTGCCCGGTCACCTCTTGCGGCATTCAAGTTGCTTCCCTTGTCTTACAAAAATTTGTTAAAGTATATAGATAGACAAATAATGATTCCCGGTGAAAACAACTCATCATCTAATCTTGAACACTTCTCACTCAGATTATGTGCTCAAATATTGATTGCAATGATAAAATAATAATTAATAAGTTACTACTTCATGGAACATAATATATGCTCATTCTTCTATACTAAATTGAATATGCTATAGCTCACTTCAAATTGAACTTGGGCTCCTTTTCTACTGATTCCTTACTCGAAAACGTGCAATAAGCAAGCTAAAAACAGTGTTAAAATTTTTCAAAATTATTCCCTTTTTCGATTATTCGGCTAAGACACCTACCCCCACTTATTATAGAAATTTTCCCCAATGACTAATAATAAAGAAAAGAAAAGGTACTTAGCTCTGGAATTGATCGGCTGAGTCACAGTGAATCCCGGAGCATAGCTCCTAGGTCAATCCTCTTTCAAGTCGTTACCTACGTTCCAAAATACTTCCGCAAACTGTGAGTAACATGCGAAGGGCAATAAGAAAATAAGGTGGCAGTAATTGTGCATACTGGAGGAATGCGGAAAAATAGTTTAAGACACTTTATTCTTTATTGGCCTAAGCAAGACGCGAAAACTTCTATAAGGGTATCACATGAGAATCATGAAGGAAAAATCGACATATATCTCTCGCCAGATGACTGAAGATATATGTGATGAAAAAAACTGTGCGATTGTCATGCTACTTTATTGACTCAAAATAACTTAAATAAACAAAAGCAATAAATAAGGGTTTAGAAATAGTTCTGAGTTTATAGTCGCCAGCTCGATTGTACTAATAAGGCTCCTTCATTTGTACTCTGGCTCTATCAACGTAAAGACTTCCAACTCAGGGTTATACTTGTGCTCTAGGTAATGCTTCAGTCTGTGGCAGTTCACTAAGAAAATTTGCCCAGTGTATTCATGTCTAACTTCACATGCACCAGAATTGAAAATTTTCATGACTACATGTGATCCATACCATCTAGACTTCAACTTCCTAGGAAAAATACGAAGACGCAAATTATACACCAGTACTTTATCTCCAACTTGAAATGTGCGGTTCAGAATTTTATTATCGTGCAGACGCTTCATTCTTTCCTTATAAATCTTGGTATTTTCATATGCTTGAAGTCTAAACTCCTCCAGTCTATTCAACTCTAGCATCCTCTTTTCACCGGCTAAATTCTCATCCATGTTTAGAAACCTTGTAGCCCACAGCGCTCGGTGCTCGAGTTCTACCGACAACTGACATGCTTATCCAAACACTATCATGTACGGTGACATCCCAATCGTGGTCCTATAAGCTGTTCTATACGCCCAAAGAGCGTCATCTAATTTCAAAGACCAATCTTTCCTTGTGGGATTCACAGTCTTCTCTAAGATCCTCTTAATCTCTTTGTTCAAGACTTCTACTTGTCCACTCGTTTGGGGGTGATATACTGTTGCTATCTTATGTCAAACCCCATATCTCATCATCAACTTCTCAAACAACTTATTGCAGAAATGACTCCCTCCGTCACTAATTATGGCTCTAGGCACTCCAAACCTCGTCAAAATGTTCTTCTTAAGAAACCTCAGGACAACCCTGGCATCATTAGTAGGTGAGGCCACTGCCTCCACCTATTTGGAAACATAATCAACTGCTCCTAGGATGTAACGATTTGATTCTGACGATGTGAAAGGCCCAACAAAATCAGTTCCCTATACATCAAATAACTCCACTTCTAAGATACTGTGCAGTTGCATCTCATTCCGCTTAGAAATATTACCGGTCATTTGACAGGAATGACAAACTCGTGTAAAATTGTAAGCAGATGAATTGTAGGCCAATAGAATCCACACTGCAGTATCTTTGCTGCTGTCTTGTCTGGCCCATATATGGTGACCTCCAGCTTCTCTAGAATGACACATGTGCAAAATATGTGGAATCTCATCATCATGGACGCATCTCCTAAGAGTGGCATCAGGGCACAATTTGTATAGGTAGGGATCGTCCCAATGATAATGCTTCAGATACGTGAAGAATTTCTTCTTATCCGCATTTGTGAATTCCGGTGGTAGGTATCTTCCTGCTAAATAATTGACAATATTGGCAAACCAAGGGTATACCTTGCCCACTCTTGATGTATGTTGTCGGGGCTGAGATTCAACTCGAGCTACCACTGAGACGGAAAAAAAATTTCATCAGGAATGCTCTCCCTGATCTCAGTCGGTTGCTCTTCTTCTAGCAAAGTTAATCTTGACAGGTGATCAGCCACCTGGTTCTCAGATCCTTTTTTGTCTTTAATTTCCACATCAAACTCTTGTAAGAGTAGAATCCATCTCAACAATCTCAGCTTGGAGTCCTGCTTGGACAAAAGGCATTTCGGAGCTGCATGGTCAGTGAATACAATGACTTTCGATCCTATCAGGTATGGTCGAAACTTGTCAAATGCAAAGATGACAGCTACGAGTTCCTTCTTTGTAGTCGCATAATTCCTCTGGGCACTGTTAAGGGTATGACTGGCATAATAGATAGGCTTAAAGATTTTATCCTCTCTTTGTCTTAGAGCTGCTCCAACTGCCGTGTCACTTGCATCACACATAAGCTCAAAAGGTTTGTTCCAATCTGGGGCTACCAGAATTGGGGCGGTTATAAGCATTTGCTTCAATGTGTTGAATGCTTTCTTGCATTCTTCTCCAAACACAAAAGGTACATCATTTGCAAGTAATTCCATCAAAGGTCTCGAAACTTTAGAAAAGTCCTTAATAAACCTTCTATAGAATCCTACGTGGCCAAGAAACTTTGTTGGAGGGGGTAACTTCTCTATTACCTCTATATTTGCTTTATCAACCTCCATTCCTTTCCTCAAAATCTTATGACCCAACAATATGCTAGAAGGCGCCCGAAAGGCAATTTACGTAATTGTTTTTAGCATTAATAAATGACAGATTTATTCTCATCTTATTACTTACTTCGTGCTTGTAAGTAATACACTACTGAAGACCTTAAGTCGTATCATATGTAGCCATATAACTTAGTGTGTGTCACACATGAGGATTAAGTTTATGGTGATACACTTGAAATGTTAGTCCATGGTGAAGTTAATCAAAGTATGGAGTCTATTGATTAAACCACCATTAATGCGCCAAGAACACTTTATTGTGTGACCGTCTTATCCAGACCGTCGACATTGGTTTTCTAAGTGGGGCATTTATATATGATTTAGTCATATAGGACTGGACCGATTTAATCTGAGTTTCTCATATAATTCCGTGATTGAGAAATCTTATTAAATCACAAGATGATCATATATGGATTAACCTTAATCCTGAAGTGATTATAGACTCCTACTTTTTCAGGATAGGGTTTGATGTGTTCGATAAGGATCGCTAAGAGATGCGGTCCGAATCACTTTCACGTTGGCACTATTCTTGAATGAATGAGAAGTGTGTGTTTCACAGATATAGAATCCATTCCTTCCTGTGGGAAGTAGAAAGACAATCCCCTTATTTGTTGATCCTAGAAATTGATCAATCCCGGGAGTTCGTATTGGTTATGAACTAATTGGTCACTAGTGGGTTAATGGTAAATAAGGATTAGATGTAGTGAAAAATGTTTACGGAAATAATCCTACTTCAGTACGGATAGTCTATGGAGGGTTAATTTATATGTAATGATTATATCAATGGACACTTATCGACTCAACTCGACGTTTTGAGAATAAGTTATATCTATAATCGATAGAGTTCAGTTTCGGATTTATGGTGGCGTAATTCTGGAATTAATGAGTTGAGCATAAATATTCTGTTCGATGAATATTTTATTCAATTTATTGTAGCTACTGGTTATATGTCCATGGTCCCCGGGTTGGCTCCTAACACGCGAGTGTTTTCTCGTTTTATGGAACCTCAAAATTAAATTAAATAGTTGGTCTATTTAATGAATATGCAATATTATTTATTTGGTAAATAATATGTAAAATAGAAAAGATATTTTCTATTAAATTAAATGACATATGAGGCGCCACATTTGGGATAAATTGGGAGAAGAAATTTTCCGAGATTATCTCATTTGTGTAATTAATTAATTATCTATTTGTTGGATAATTAATGGAAAATTAAGAGATTGATTTTTGGGAATTATCTCTTATTTTGTGGGAAAATATATTTTCCTTATGGGAATAGGTTTTCGAGGAGGTTCTACGGCGAGGATCGACGTCCACCAGTCGTCGCTAGGAGATACAATCCGGAAGACTACGGCGTCTCCCTTGGTCGATTTTATCATCTCTCTCTGGTATGGGTAAATCTACTAACCTTCTCATAGGATTAATTAGTTATGTGTCATTGTTAGTAATATCATCCGCAACGGAAGCGATTTAAGGATCTAGATCTATAAATTACACGTAATAAAATAACTAGATCTACATCTACAAGGGGGTTGTAGAACATACCTCTTGGATCTCAAAATCCAAGTTGAAGAGCCGCAATAGAAATAACAAACGAAGATGTGAAGAGCACCACGATCTGCCGTACGTGTGATCCAAGCAACTCCCGGTGGAAGGAAATTCTCGTCTCGAATCCTTCCGATATGCTACCCGGAAAAAACTCCTAGATTTTCCCCTTAATCTCCCTTTGGCCGAAATTTTACTTCTCCTCTCTAAGAGATGAATGTCGAATTTTATCTAGTGTTTTAGGCTTGGGAGAACTCTCTTTATATAGGAGAGTAATCCTTGTCCTCCAAGAATTTTATTTTGCAAATAAATAAATCCAATAAATAAAAGATAATCCCATAATATTCTAGAACAAATCTAGAATAATCTTTATCTTTATTTCTTACCATAAATATTTATCCAATAAATATTTTGTGCACATGTCTTATTAATTCACAAGAAAACTAATTTCTTGCTCACTAAAAAACATGCCTTGGCCGAAAATTCCCTTGTGACCTAGTCACAACAATTTTCGGCCACAACACACTTTTTGGGCCAAGATTATGAAAAAAGTCTTTTTCACATATTTAATTATTTAGCCCAACTAATTTAATAGTCCAATAAACAATTAATTCACATATCGTTTTAATTAATTCTAATAAGAACTAAATTAATATTATTAGGATTCGACGTCCGAGAATAGCTATGCTATATTGGAGGCACGTCGGGGACCAGGGACTAATAAACAGCGGCTCCGATAAATCAAATAAATAATTATCTTACGTGCAGAATAATTATATTCGATAAATCAATCACAGGAATATGCCACCATAATCCCGTGACTGCACTCCTTCGATTATGAGATTATATTTTTCTCCTCACGAGAATGATAATAAGCGTCCATTGATATAATCATTACATATGGATTAATCATCCATAGACTGTTCATTCTAAATCGGGAAGTTACCGTTAACCCTTTTTAGAACCTCTTATCCTTAACCCCCTAGTGATCAATTAATTCATATAACTCACTGGTAGCTAATCAGTGTAATATGAACTCAATGGATCGATCAGTTTCTAGGATTAACAAATAAAGGAACTGTCTATCTACTTCCATAAATGGAAGGAATGGATTCCGTATCTGTGATAACAAAGACTACTCACTCAATCCAGTACAATGCCAATATGGGGTAATTCAGATCACAGACTCAGTGTAATCCTTAACCGTCAAATCAAACCTCATACTGATTCAAGCAGTTGACTGTGATCACCTCAGGATTAAGATATATCCATAAATATGATCATCTATTGATTCGATAAGACTTCTCGATTACGGAATTATATCGTGAACTCTAATCAAATCGGTCTAGCCCTATATGATATATCTATCATATATAAATGCCCCACTAGGTTCTCTTAACCGAAAGTCCGGATAAGACAATCACACCTATTGTGTTCTGGGCGCATTAATAGCACGTTAAAGGAGAGACCCGATACTCTCGATTAACTTCACTACGGGCTAATTGTATTTTAAGTACATCTTCACTAACTCAATCCTCCCGTGTATATCCCATACACTGACAGGGGCGGCTGCAGGAATTTCGGTATGGGGGTCAAAAAATTGTCAATTTTTTTCCGTATCACACATATATTTGTATATTTAATTCTATACATATAATTATAGATTAATAAATAAAAATAGGGCGTCAATGTATAAAAATAAGGGGGTCAATTACACATAGATACGTGTTTATAAAAAAAATTCTCCACTGTTAATACATAATTTTTTTATTTTAGGGGGTCGGCCGCACCCGTTAGGCTGCACTTAAAGCCGCCCATGTACACTGAGTTAAGTGATTACATAAATGATATACTTTAGGGTTTTCTGTAGTGTAAATACTATTGTCACATCGGTGAATATGAGAATGATAAATATGAATAATAATATCATTTCATTTATTAAATAAAACAATTACAAAATTGTCTTTCGGGCATCACACCTAACCGTCATATCGTAAATCGCATAAGCTTCCGCTGCGCAAAGATCGAGTGTCTCAATTGGTGCTACTACTTCTAGCACAATATTCCTTCTGTAACCAGGAAATAGCATTTTTCCCAGTAAAGTACAATGTTGGTCTCTTCACATCTCTTCAGCACTCTACTCAAGTTGTCCAAGCTATCTCCAAATACAGAAAAGTCATCCATGAAAATCTCTAGAAAATCCTCCACCATGTCCGCAAATAATGACATCATGCACCTTTGGAATGTTGCTGGTGCATTACATAACCCAAAAGTCATGCGATTGTACGCAAAAGTTCCATAGGGACAGGTCAAAGTTGTTTTCTCTCGGTCCTCGGGTGCAATGTGTATATGATAATAACCAGAATATCCATCTAGGAAACAATAAACGCATGACCGCTTAATGTTTCCAACATCTGATCAATGAAAGGTAGGGGAAAATGATATTTACGAGTTGCATCATTCAGTTTCCTGAAGTCAATGCAAACTCGATGTCTAGTAATTTTTCTCACGGGGATTAAGTCATCAAACTCATTAGGTTGGACAGTGAATCCTCCTTTATTGGGCACCACATGAATCGGGCTTACCCACTCACTGTCTGCAATTGGGAAAATGATTCCCATCTCCAACATCTTTATAATCTCCTCCTTAACAATGTCTTTCAGTTGTGGCGTCAACCTCCTTTGTGGTTGAGCTACCGCTTTCTTTTCAAGGTCCACAGAGATCTTATGCATGCACACCGATGGGCTTATTCCTCTAATATCTGGAATTGTCCACCCAAATGCTCCCTTGTGCTCTCTCAGTACTCTTAAAATTTTCTCCTCCACTAAGGGTGATAATAACGATGAAATTATGAGGGGGGAGTATCATCTTGTAAGTACCCGTACTTAAAGTGAAATGGCAAATGTTCCAACGTTAAATTCCTTGGTGGCTCTTCAAATGATGATCTTAATAGCTTACCAGTCAAATGTAAGTCAAAGAACTTGTGCCACGAAGGTCTATGAATTGCTCCTCCTAAATCCACAGAAGATATAGGCTCTATTTCTCACACTCGACCTTCGCTACACCCAGGCCAGGTTTCCTCATAACTTTCCTCATCCTTCAGGAGCAAAGTCTCGGCTACTTCAGGGTCTAGTGTCACTTGTTGATATAATTCCAAAACAAGCTCGTCTATGGCATCTAGCATGTACCATGCTTCTCCTTCATCCTTGAGCATATCTCATTGAATTCATCACATTGAACACTACTTTGTCCTCATTCACTCTCAGAATCAGCTCATCCTTATGAACATCTATCAATGTCTTGCTCATAGCCAGAAAAGGTCTTCCTATGATTAGTGGAACATAGTGGTTAGCCTCCATGTCTAGCACCACAAAGTCTACAGGGAATACAAACTTATCAACTTTCACCAAAACATCCTCCACCACTCCACACGGTTGCTTCATAGACCTATCTGCTAATTGATGGGTTATAGATGTTTCGTTCAACTCTTTCATGCCTAACTTATGAAAGATGGAGAGTGGCATTAGATTGACACTGGCTCCAAGGTCACACAATGCTTTGTTTAGGCATACTCCTCCAATTGTGCAAGGTATGAGGAAGCTCTCAGAATCTTTACACATAGGAGGCAGTTTGCATTGCAAAACTGCCGAGCATTCTAAGGCATATAGTCTCAAGGTGCAACTTCCTTTTGGTAGAGATTTCTTCTTTCAATAATTTCGAATATTCTGGCATTCCGGCCAGAGCTTCTACCAAAGGTATATTCACTTGCAACTTCTTAAACATTTCTATGAACATTTTATAACGAGCATCATTATTATTCGGCTTGTATTTCCTAGGGGGATAGGGTAAATTAGCAGGATTAATAGTTACAATTCATGAAAACTTACCTACTGACTGCTGCTGCACTGCCTGCTTATCTGCTGAATTTTCAGACTCTCAGTTTACCGGAGTGGTGTCCCGGTTAACCGGCCCCTTTTTTTCTCCAGATTCTGCTGCGTTCTGCTGCTGACTGCTTTCTGATTTTTCCTAGAAAGTTGGTATATCTTGTTCAGGCAGTTCCTTTCCTTTTCTAGTCATGATTGCATTCACGTCCTTCGGATTTTTCTCAGTCTTACTTGGAAATCCTCCCGGAGGACGGGCAAACACTTGTTCGGCAATCTGCCCCACTTGGTGTGACAGATTCTGCAGTAAGGCTTCTTGATTGGTTAGTCTTGTATCATTCTTCTGACAATATATGGTGAATTTTGCATTCAGCTCAGTCATGGATTTCGTAAGTTGATTGACCGTATCGGTCACAGATGAGCTCATTTTATCCATGACTGCTTCCCAACCACCGGACTTGTTGAATTGAGGCATGAATCCACCAGTTTGTCTCGGTCTCTCTCCACCGTTAGAATCACTTTGTAGAAAACCTCCAGTAAGGTCACTCAGTCTAATACCGGGTGGTCATGAGAGCCTGGGCGATATCCGCCCCCATAAGGATTTTCTTGCCTCCCTATATAGTTCACGTCCTCAGTGTTGGTTGCTTCGATATCTTGTACTTTCTCAACCTTGGCTATGCGATCTTGCATGCCATCTATCTTCTTATTCATTGCCATTAGCTGATATAAGATATTTTGAGAAGTATCTTCTCCAAATACGCCTTCAGCTACTTTGACAGTTTCAATTTGATGTGTTCCCCATTGACATGTAAGTGCGATTTGCTCCAATTTCGCTTCAGCTTCCTCAGGTGATAGCAACGCAAAACATCCATTGCTCGATGCATCAACTCTCATTTGTTCACTTGGCCGTAATCCGTGATAGAAACTATGCATTCGTACAGGTAAAGTGATATCATGGTGAAGGCATTTCCTCTTTGCTTCCTTAAATCTTTCCCAAGCTTCCTCAAAGGTTTCAGTGGGTTTCTGCTTGAAATTCATAATGTCTTGTCTCATCTGTAGTGACTTCCCAGGCGAGCAGTACTTGTTCATAAAATTTTGCAACAAATCAGTCCAAGTTTGGATCGATTCTGGTGCTAGAGACAATAACCATATCTTCGCTTTGTCCTTCAGAGTGAATGGGAACAATTTTAGCTTGATGTTGTCTTCATGCACTTCTGCTGGTTTGACAGTGCTGACTATCTCTAGAAAGTTGGTGACGTGTACACTAGGATCTTCGTTCATTACTCCATGAAAGGTAGTGTAATTAGTCAACATCTGTATCACATTCTGGTTTCGGGTGAAATACCTTAGCCTCATTCTCTGGCTGAACAATTGCTGGCACAAATTGCTCAATCGTCGGCATTGCATAACTCTGTATAGTTCTCATATCTGCTTGTAACACAACTCCTGCTCCATTTTGTCCATTCTGTCCGTTCGGTGCCATGTTGATTTATATATCCTCCAAAGGTGGAATCTATTCTTCTCCCTCATTGTGATCTCCTTCATGCAAAATCATGTCATCCGCCAGCCTAACAGAATTCTCTCGAGCTTCCTTTCTCTTTTGTCTACCAAACTTTTCAATCTCAGGTATGAATCTCTCAAGTTTGGCTGATGAACTTCGTGTAGCATACTACAAGACACAAAAAGAAAATAAAAAGGTTAGTGACTTGCCTCGGTGGCTGTTACACACACGCTGTCGAGACTCAAAAATCTGAGACAACGACTCTGACTTGTGACTAGCGTAGATGAAATGATTCTACCAAAACCGGGACCCTTGGTTTACCGCGGTAGACCCTCGGTAAACCGGAAGCTATTTTTTTTCCAGAATTTAAAAGAACTAACTCTGTACAACTCCAGTATATAAAAAAAACTCAATTAAACAGACTCAAATATATATATAAAAACTCAATCTTAAATAAAAAGTATTCTTGACACGAGTCCCCAGCAACGGCGCCAGAAAATCTTGATCGCGTGCAAAACACTTACTAGCAATAGGACTAGGTCTATCGTAGTAGATTACTGGCGAGTCAAGGTCGATCCCACAGAGACTCATAAGAACGTCTAATTATCAAGATTGAGCTTGTCACTTATATGGTCTACGACCAACTATAATATATACGGTAGTAAATTTGGTAACCATCGACTAGCAAGATTATGCAGGTTCAATGAAGCAACAAGAGTTTCTAATGTATTACTTTAATTATGAGTAATTAGTTATTTCCCCTACACATGCAACAATCCTCCTCATTGGTGAATTTCAATTCATTGTTCAGCTACGGGTACAACTCCTAACCCTATCTACTCCAACAATGATAGTAGACAACATATACGCAAGCTACCCTCCTTAATCGGTCCGTAATAGCCCATACTCATAGAGAACTAGAGATGTCGATATTGAGCGCTAACTCATACCGCAAACCCGTCTAGACAGTTGTCGACACTGATCAGCACGTTCCAAGGGTCCATTCAAGATAATGTCCAAACATAACACTTCACTATTTGTATTTCATGCTAGTTTATGAAGACATGCAAATAATTGATCAGGCTACTAACATGTAAATAAAATCTATCGATCAACGTAGTTGGCGCTGATTATCATGAACTAGTAATTTACTAGGTATTCAGATCTATCAATATAGACCGTCGCAGATTGAAGAACGCAACTACTACTTCTTGATTTCTTCACCAACGAATCAGATCTATAACACATGGGGTAAAATAACTAACTACTACATAATTAAACTAAATAAGCAATTAAAACATACTAGTCAAATAGAACAACGATAGATCAACATCTTGGAAAAGACAGAAAATCATACCCACGAAGACGAGCGTAGATCTGCTTCGGATCTCTCCCTAGGCAGTGACTCCGTCGTCTCTCCGACCAGAACTCATAAAATAATAAAATAAAGAACAAAGAACTTTTATTGCATAATACTTGTAATAGTTGTGAGGTACCATTGTTACCAATGTTACATTGAACTCTGAGTCAAAGTCTATTTATTTATAGCTACCTAAACCGACTTAGAAACACCTAGTTCTACCCCTCGTCCAAGGAAATGTGTTTCTGATGATTCTGGAGCTTCGGAAAGTCGACACCCCCTCTCGGTAAACCGGGGGTAATTTTGTCTTTTTTCTTCAGCCGACTTAGCTTGGAATGTTCTGGAATACCCTAGGCCCAATCCTTTCGTTCAGTCCACTCTAGATTCATCCGCAATGCACAGCCCAATATTTCGTATCCTGTAAATCATCAAATAATGCACGAAATAATATCGAAATAAGGAAGATAAACGATAAGTTCAGATTTCTCGACTCACGAACCCGACACATGATATTCAACTCAAATGGTTCACTTTTATAGGTTGAAACAACTATTTTTAGCTCATAATGGATAGAATGTTGATGCCGTATGATATCCGTCATCAGGGCTCGGCCGCCGCCGACCGCCGCACGGTGGGAAGCCGCCGCCGACCGAACTCCCTACCCGATTATATTTTTTTTATTTTTTGTTTTCTGTATTCACGAATCCAGATATTGCATCTATCGATTAATTACTATGCAATTTAACATGCTTATTTCTTAAGCTCGAAACTCGCTCTGATACAACTGTTAGGAAATCTAGGTGGGAACGCAACGGAATTAAAATTTTATTTCCTTTAACCAGGATCGACTTCATTTAAGAAACAAACATAATAAGATAGTAGACGGTGGTTATCTTGCTTGATCTAAAAGATCGACGCTTTGACCGTCTAAGGAGAGTAGTGGTGCAAGGAGCCGGCAAGCGTTCGGCCTCTACCGCTAGTCCACACGAACAACCAGTCGAAATCTACCACTGGATTGCTACTAGAAAAATCCGGTTGCTAGACCGGCATTCTCTCTCTCTAAACTCTCTAGAAAAGCTCTCTATTTTTCGCAAGATACTATTAGTCTCTTGGAATTGCGATGATCAAAAGAGCCATCCAGCCCCTTGCTTATATAGGGAGTGAAACGCTACTTATGTCTGCCAATCTGATTGGGAAAAGCTTCCTAGTAGATAGATGAGATAGAAAATATTTTCGTAATAAAATAAAGAAAATACCTTTGATTGATTTATCTCATTAACTTTAATATCTCATATTAAATATTTTCAAGATATTGTCAATATCTAATATTGACTATCTTTATCTTATTACCATAAATCAATTTACACATGAGTATATATCGCATACATATATATATATATATATATATATATATATATATATATATATATAGTACACGTATAAATCTATATACAAATATATAACTAATGAAATTGTGCACATGTATATCAATATATACAAGTCACGCATAGATTCACAAATTACATATATATATTAATATCTTATATTAATATTTGGTAATACTATTAATTAAATTGCACAATCCACGTGTATCATCAATATGCGCCGCCTTTAGCCAATATTTTGGCATCCAGAATATTCTTTAATTAATATAATACTATGATCAATTAATTTGCAAAATACATGTATATCATATACACATAACATTTTCGACATACACATACATTATGTGTATATTTAATTAATCAACATAATCACTATCTTGTATTATATTTATTCATAATAAATATCACCATATTAATTTATCATTATAACACTTTAAGTTATAGTCGAGATCAAACTTTCCTTATTTGGTTTTCACTATAACCGCATTTTAATCCGGTTAGACGTTCTTATGTGTAAGACCCGATAGGCTTCCGAATATGTTGGCCATAGACATTAAGTGCAAATTACGAAAATTCCCTTCACACCTAACGATCACGGTATAGCATCTAGCATCACACTGTGACCCCCAATCATCGGAAGAGTCGAATGCAATGACTACTACCTTTAATGTGAAACGGTTACCGTGTAAATAGAATTCTATCACTGTAATAATATACATACGGTCGTACGTCGAGTGTCAAACATCAACGGCCGTATCTTATAATCTGGAAATCATATTCTCTCGAAGTAACTCATTTACTTCCACTTTGCAAAGATTCACGAGAATAAGACATTCCTTATAAGAAGGCCATTTCGGATATTCCCTCCTACTGATAGGGTACGCGATTCCCGGACGACCAAACATATATACTCCACATGCTTCAGTATCACACCCAATCACTACCGCATGATCGCCCCATGGCTAGGGGAAACCTCAATAGTGTCAAAGCATGACAATCCACACCGTGATGCCATGTATACTCCGGTCCTAAGGATAATTACACAAACATCACATGGTGTGACACTTAACAGTGTAAGTGAGTCATTCTAACGTATGCATTCTCTAATACACGTCCACGTACAATCCAAGTGTCTCCACACTTCGATAGACAAGATCTATCCCTGCCCTTAGAGACAGAACACATCTAATACGTGCTAGCCTGTTTGTACTATCAATGCCCTGTTTAATAGTACATAAGCCTAGAGACATTTAAGTACCAAACAAATTAAAGTGATTAGAGATCTCATCAACCATAATCGCCTATCATGGTTTTTCTATCACAGTTTAATACTAAGGACGTTATTATATAACAATTCATAATTGGTTCTTTAAAAGAACAAATATATGACAACAGAAAGCCATTTATTATATATGTATAATCTTAAAGAAATAGTAGAAATGATTCGACCCGGTCGGATCCGGTCCAACCCGATTGGGTTTAGGACACTCTTTCAACAACCTCTTCATCCGTCAAAAACATATCTATAAGGCAACAAACACCAAGAAACCGTAATCTTTTACTTTAATTTCCTCAACGAGTTTCTACAACCAAAAGCATATACTAATGTTACTAGATAATCCACAACAATCTAGGATATCCAAAACCCAAGAATTCATAAAAAATGATTAAGATTCTAAACTAGGGCTAAAAACGAATACTTACGAAATAGGGAGATGTTGATATCGATAGGTTTGATTCGTCGCGGTGATCATATTTCTCTACTATGGCATGTTGAAAAGATGAAAGGATTGGCCCTGCAACTGAAGATTCCGTTGAACCTTTTTCTTCCCAAACTTTTCTCTATAGCAGTACATATCCCTTTTTCCTTTCTTATGCAGTGTGTGATAAAGGGAAATTAATGGGAGGGGTTCCTTTTATAATAAAATACAATAAATTCATATATATCAATAAATTTCATTATTTATTCCTTTTATTAAATATTAGGGCAAATAAATCCACACGATTACCCTTTTTACCCTTACTCAAAAATCAGGGATGTTACATCATTTCTCCCTTCAAAGAATTTTGTCCTCGAAACTTGCCAACATTACACCATTTCCAACATATGTGTCTAATACCCTTACTTACTCATTAATAAGCGTTTGATACCTCCTGATACGCGAAGCCCGGAAAAGAGCTTGTGGATTCACATTAGGCTTGCAAGTAGGCCCAATAACAAATAGAGTCCTCGGCCCAACCAGTTCACTCCCTCATAAGCCGGACTGGGCCTGGCATCAATCCAACTCGCCATTTGCCTCTACGATACTAGTCATTGGCAGGGCAACGAGCGTCGATCAGCAAAGCCTTCAACCCTCATTTATAGGTCTCCATGAAGCATTAGGGGTAGATCTACTCACCCTCCAGCTCACGGCCCGCCAGCTCGGACCAAGCCCGTTTAATCTGGCAACATGAGTGAATGCTCAACGGTTACAAGCGAGAAGCCCACAACGGTTATCACAAAGCTTGCCCAAACGGGAGCTACCATGTCACACATATTTAATTATGTTTATTGTGCATTAATCACTCTTCGTAACCGTAATCTCCTAGTCTCTATAAATAGCGGCATTATACGTCGGGACAACTCTTATTAATCAAACACAGGCAACCCCTGCTAATTTGTTAACAGTTGAGCTCACCCATTTCTTGCTTTATTCTCTTCATACAATCTTCATATTTTTCTTGAGGACCACCACTCCTCACCGGAAGAATCATTCACTTCCCCCAGATATCCACCGCAAAATCACCCGAACCCGTTTGTGAAATTTTTGACAATATAAGTTGGCTTCGTTACCGGGAAATCACATTTCCGAACATTTTTTCATCCCAGATCTAGCTCCTAAAATAAGGTTTTACGGCGGTTCCGGTGAGCTAAAACCGCCACCTTTTGGTTTTCCGGTGAAGGAAAACAACCACCATTTGGTTTCCCGACCAAAACCTTTCAAATCTAGAAATATTCGCTCGAATCTTCCATAGATTCACCAGAACTTCGTCGAATCTTCCTCAAAACATTCAGATCTACATTTTTTTCCGGCGTATTTTGTAGACCTCCATTGGATTCTTCATCTACACGAAGAATACCATGCCTATTGAAACTAGATCTATTGGCACCGCACGCAACGACGGTCTCCCGCCACCGGCCAAGAAAAGGGTACTACGCTTCAGATCACCGAGAAGTCCGACAATGGTCGCGATACCGCACACCTCGGCACCGGTGGTCACTGCTCTTCATCGCCACCGATAGGAGACTCCAACCAGGCCGATGCCTGAACTTTTCTTGACGACAGGGCTAGGTCTAAAGAGGCTACAATGTGCATGAAGACAAAGGCTACAATGTGCATTTCAACAAAGAAGGATGTAAAGTGATTCACAGTCAAACCAGCACAGTTATACTTGCAGGAAAAAGAGAAGACAACATGTATGTGGTGGATTGAAAGACAGCAAAGGCAGAAACCTGTCTACTTGAAAAGAATAAGCAATCAACCAGCTGGATTTAGCATAGAAGACTGAATCATCTCAACTCAAGACCATCAACAAACTGTCAAAGAACAAGCTAGTTGAAGGCCTTCCAGAGATTATCATCCTTCCAGAGCAAGGTCTCCATGGCCACCAAGATTTAGTCTGCATGGTGCATTGCCTTTGCTGGTGCCATGCAGGACAAGGCAACATCGTGGATCCGGAATCTGCCACCGAAGAATCTTCAATTGGATTGAAGCAATTGATCCCTGAAGGGTGTTTTAGAAGTGTCTAAAAGGAATCATATTCCCTATTGAAGGATACCATTTTGGGATACGCAATTAGATTGTGTCTCTAAAATGGAAATAGCACCTTATACGATAAAGATGCGATATAAACCATGTGAAGTATCACATATATGTTTTGGGATAGTGCCCTTATTCGAAACATGTTGGAAATAAAATTTATGTTTTGATGATAATTCATCATACTTATTCAAAGTATTATCTTAACCTCATTGATGAAGTGCTGAAGCTAGCTGTTATAGTGAAAAGCTAAAAGATGTCTAGAACTGAATGTTTAGATTTTACTAGAGTCTGATAATTGTATAGGTTACATCAGAAAAGCACTGTAATAGTTAGTGTGTCGTAAAACTGATAACTGGAAGTCATTCAGAAAACTGGAAATCATCAAGATAAACAAATTGACTCAGGATACACCAATATGAAAACTGAAAAAGATAAGTTCGCTGAAGGACACAGACTCAGTTGGCTTATATAGAAGATTGAAGAACTGAGGGCCACAGACTCAGTTATAGAAGATTGAAGAACTGAGGGTTCAAACTCAGTTATGAAGACTATGTCGAGACTGTGAATTTAGACTTCAGGCAAGATTGTGGTGACCTAAACTGACTTTATGGATCTTGTATGAAGACCTAAGAATCATAAGGACAATGAATTCTTAGATGATATTCGTTTATGGTGTACTCTGATTAAGTCAATTATAATCAGATGAAAAACTGGAGTACTGATATTTGAAGAAGAGTAAACGCTCCAAGTCAGTCAAGAAAATGACAAGTGATAAACTCAGTATAAAACTGATAAGGATACTCAGTTTTACATGTCATTCATCCAACAAGCTGATAGTACAGTCGAACGTTATAAAGGAAGCGATTCTATTGGATGAAATACTGACACAGCAGAACGGTCAAATATTAGATCCGTTACAAGATAGACGTTGATACAATTCGAATTCAAGCATGATGAACGTTGGACCTCACACTATAAATAGAGGACTTTGCACCAAGGATAAATACATGAATTAAGAACAAGAACAATCAGAATTAACAAGTGCATTAGTCATTCAAATTGCTATCATCTCTGCGCTATAACAAGATCATATCAAGAATTTCTTCAAGTGTTCAAGCTACAAAGAATTTATCAAGAATCAGACACTTTGAAGAACCACAAACAAGAATCAATTCATTGATTCTCAACCCAAGTTTGATTCTATATCAAAGTTTTAGACTGTGAAGCAAACCGGGAAGGTTTTGTCAATGACAGTTGTTACAAGCAGTCAGGGCAGACTGTGTTTGTGGTGGTATCTGGTGAAGAGGAAATTCAACCCTCCAAGGACCAGTGTTTCAAGAAATTGAAGAGCAGCAATTCTACCTGTTATACAACTGTTTAGATAGTGAAGCTAGGGATTAGCCAAGGACTATTGTTTAGGACTTTTTGTAACAGTTCACCTCAAGAAGTTCTAGTGGAATTTTCCTCCGCACCACAGGGGAAGAGAGGACGTATAGGATTACACCACCTGGAACCTCTATAATATTCGCCTTATTTACTTTACGCATTTATTTATTTACTCAGCATTTACTTATAACATTTTGATAGTTGATTGTTATACACTTCACAGTTCACAAACTGACATTCATCAGAATTCAGTTTACCACACTCAGCTTTCATAAAAGAATAACAAGATCAAGAAAAAGGCTAGAATTATATCCGCTGCCGGTTGACTCAATTTTGCTTAAGTCAGAATTGATTTAAACTTAGCTTAGTCAGCTTAACTCCACACAAGTTTTTAAATGAACCGTAATCCAGTTTAAGAATGTTTTTGGTGACAAGTTTATTCACCCCCCCCCCTCTAAACTTGTGTTAGCCTTTCCAAGGGACCAACAAAACATATACTTAACCATGTTCCGAAAATAAGGTTGAATGAATTTCATTTCAGATATGGAAGATGATGACATCAAATCCATCTTAACCGACGATGATTTAAGGTTGTAATGCTTAGAGCAAGCAGGCAATGTTTGAAAGGCTTGGAACTCGGTATGACATATGCAGCTTTGTGAGATTTCTTAGCAAGTGCGCTAGACATTATTTACTTACCCGCGGAGCAAAAGTGTTTGTCTCCAAACATGCTGTCTGCTTGAGGAAGTGTTTCTTCCAAAGAAACAGTGGGAGCAAATGAGATCTCAAAAGAGTTTTAGAACCACAAAGAGATATTCAACCATTGGAATATGAGCAGGCGCTACATAGTCATGAGGTGTAGAACATTGCTCAGTGCACACAAGTATTCTATGAGTCTATAGATAACCGCATGCCTGAAAGGATACTGGTGAGTTCATCTTAAAGAATGAAGATCTCGTAGCTTATGTAGAAATGCTTGAAAGGAAAGATTAAGAGATATGACTTGGAGCCATAGTATCTTAATTAGATTCCATGAGTGACAAATGGGTTATGAACTTGGTCTGTGTTACCTAAAGGGAATGTCTTTGAGAGGTGAATCAAGTCTTTGTGAAAGATTGACATGGATGGTGATACGATTACGAGTTAAGATGAGTTGATGGCTGAAGGCTACGTGGTGTAAACCTTGTAATAACCTTCTTGCTTCCAACTAAGCTTAAGTCTATTCAGATTGTGCTTGTTGTAGCCGCATATCATGAATATATGATAGTGTAGAGGACATTGGGCCAATGGCTTGATGTTCATAGACAATAACATGATTTGTGAGCTTGCAAGATCCATTTATGGACTCAAACAAGTTTCTCTGTATGAGTTCTTTACTTTGAGAATCAAAGGAGTTTGATTTTATCAAAAGTAAAGATATGTCTGATGTGCAAGAGGGTTAGTGGGAGTGTTATGATTTTGAGTAAGGTGTTGCATATCCCTCTCGAGAGTTGTTACCCCATGTTACAGTTAATTAATGTTTTGTGGTTCAAGATCTTTTCAAAAGCTCTTGGAATGGTAGTTCTTATTTTGGAAATAAGAATCTATAGTGATAGATTTAGATATTGCTTGAGTATCACAGTTCACCTGCATAGATGAGATGCTAAAGAAGTTTAGCGTAGATCACATCAAGAGATACTGCTAGCCAGTATTCTCGGGATCTATCTATGACTGGACGTCAGTCCTGAAGATAAGGTGAAAGATGATACTTATGGAAGGTTCCCTTTGTTACTGCAATGGAATCCATCAAAAGCATTGTGCCAGTTGTTCATACCCCATGAAGAGTCATAAGTATGAAAGTGTTTTTGGTAAATGTCGAGAATATCCTTGAAAATGTTAAGGATGGGTTCCTAGTTTATTTAAACTTTGAATTGGATAAACGTAGATATACAGATATATTCTCTGAATCTTATGAAGATATGGGAGCTACAAGCTGGGTTCATGATCACTTTAAGTAAGTGATACAGTGAGTTGGAAATGTTCTCAGCAAGAGATCACTGTAAGTTCTACAACTTGGGCCAAAACACAGTATTACCTTAGAGGCGCAGCGGGAGCAGTACATGGATCTAAGAGGTTCATTCATGAACCTTGTGTGGTTCTTCCACCTTTAATGTATAGCTTATATAGTAGTGGATTCATTGCTTGAAGCAAGGACCAGGGTCTCGTCAGAGATTCATGTGTGTGTTGAGGTGGTTCCTTTAGACCTGTCATTTGATGCATAATATGAAGATAGTCTGACTCACCATGGATAGTGATTTGTTCACGCATAGGGTTGGTTGCGAGTGATTGGCTTTAGGCCAAGTGGGAGATTGTTGAAATAGTGTCCTAAACCAATCGGGTTGGCCGGATCCGACCGGGTCGGATCATTTCTACTATTTCTTTATGTTTGTACATATGATAAATAACTTTCTGTTATTATATATTTCTTCGTTTAACCGACCAATTGCGATATTGTATATATGATAACGTCCCTAGTGTCAAATTGTGAAAGAGAAATCATAATGGTGATTATAGTTGATGAGATCTCGACTCACTTTAAAAGGTTTGATACTTGAATGTCTATAGTCGCATGTGATATTAAATGGGACATTAATAGTACGGTTAGACTAGCACGTATTAGATGTCTTCTGTCTTATGAAAATAGGGATAAATCTCATCTATCAAAGTGTATGGACACTTGGACTGTACGTGGACGTGTATTAGAGAATGCGTACGTTAGACTGACCCACTTATTTTAAGTGTCACAGTATATGGCAGTTGTGTAATTATCCTGAGACCGGAGTCTTCATGGCATCGCGGTGTCGATTGTCATGTTTTGACACTATTGAGGTTTCCTCTATTCACGGGACGATCATGCAGTAGTGATCGGGTGTGATATTGAAGCATGCGTAGGATACATGTTGCTAGTCCGGAAATCGGGTATCCTAGCGGTATGAGTAAATATCTGAAAGAGTCTTCTTATAAGGAATGTCTAGATCTAGTGAATCTTTGCAAAGTGGGAGTAAATGAGTTATTTCGAGAGAGCATGATATCTAGATTGTAATATACGGTCGTTAATGTATTGACACTTGAGATACGACTGTACGGATATTGTAACATCTTTACACGGTAACTGCTTCACATGAAAGGTAATAATCATTGCATTTGACTCTTCCGATGATTGGGGGTCATGACGTGTTGCTAGACGCTATTCATTATCGTTAGGTATAAATGAAATTTTAGTAAATGAACTTTGTGCCTACGGCCAACATATTTGGAAGCCTATCGGGTCACACACATAAGAACATCTAGTCGGATTAAAATACGGTTATAGTGATAACCAAATAATGAAACTTTTTATCTGGACTATAAAGTGTTATAGTGATAAATTAATATTGTGGTATTTATTTGTTATAACAAATATAATACAAGATATTAATTATATTGATTAATTAAATATTTAAATATACATTTTATAATGTATGGGACGCATGTTTCAATGTGTATTAGATACACATGAATTTTGTAAATTAATTAATCATAGTATTATATTATTATGTATTAATATAATATTGGATAATATATATATATATATATATATATATATATATATATATATATATATATATATATATATATATATATATATATATATATATATATATATATATATATATATATATATATATGTATAATGCACATGTGTAAAAGATATATGGTAATATAATAAGTATTTATTCAATATTAGATATTGACAATGTATCTTGGAAATATTTAGTATAAGACATTAGATATTGTTATTAAAAAAGAGAGATATTAGTTATTAATGAGATAAATTAAAAAAAAAATATTTTCCTTATTTTATTGGGAATTGGTTTTCTTAATCCCTACTTCAATCAGAAAGCTTCTCCCAATAGGATTGTGACTACATTGGGGCCACCTACACTATAAATATAGTCTGGGTGTCAAGCTCATTTGTATCACAATAACAAGTCTTATTTTCTACTAGAAAATTAAGAGAACTCTTGGAAGAGAGTTATGGGAGAAAGAAAAAAGCGGCCTAGCAACTGACTTTTTCTGGTAGCAATCCAATGGAGGATTCCGGCAGTTGTTCGTGTGGATCAACGGTAGAGGCCAAACGCTTGGGCGGCTTCATGCAGAAGATACAACAGTAGACAAAATGACGATCTATTTTAGATCTTCCTGGTACGAATTATGTCTACATCTGTTGTTTCTAGTCATGAGGCGTAGGGGGTAGGCCGTAGGCGTGACGTAGCCGCTCATGACCTTTCTTTTTTATCTTCTTCTGTGTATTTATGCATAAATTTAATGCAAATATTTTATTTTTTCAAAAAAAAATTTTAATATGTTGTTCAATGAAGAATTCTAAGAATTTTTGTAGTTGAAACCTAAGGCTAATTCGTTATAAATTATTTTATATAAATTATTTACTAAATTTCTCCCTTTGTATTTTTCTTACTATTCACCGTTGACCAAGTCAACATTTTGATTCCGACCTCTGATCAAAGATCCGTCCGGTCCATCCATTCCAAATGGGGGGTAATTGCAAGACCTTAGTGGCTTGGTCTTGCGTGCGGAGGCACTTGAAATCACTATGATCCAACGGTTAGTTTGAGAGAAAATCGAATTTGAATTTCCATGAACAGTGTATCATCAGAGACAATTTTCTCTCTCATCATTTACTATTGCCACGTGTACGACACTTATATTTGAATTCCTATTTTCTGAGAAAAGCATTAAATTTGTCCTTTTTCAATTTCCATGATTATTTTCAATCAGAATATTTTCTTCCCAGAAAATGCACCATTCTTCTTCTCCACCACCTGCAATGAGTAAGGAATAACTTAACATTAATGGTCAGAGGATTAAGGAATAACTTAACATTAAGGCTTCAGGGGTTCTCCGGGTATTAAGGAAGGTTTAATTCATTAATTAAACAATTAACATTAAATTTTTAGCTTCTATGTGAGTACTGACCCTCTCAGACAAAAACCAGGTCATTGGTCATCATTTTCAGGGTATTAAGGACTAACTTAACATTAAGGCTTCAGGGTATTAAGGAATAACTTAACATTAATGCTTCAGGGGATTAAGGAATAACTTAACATTAAGGCTTCAGGGGGTTTTAGGGGGTGTGTACAGGGCATACTTCAACTGCTCCCCCACCTGCAGTCTTCTCCTCCACCTGCAGGACCGGGAGAACAAACCCTTTTTACTTTTACTGTTGTACACACCCCCCTAAACCCCCTGAAGCCTTAATGTTAAGTTATTCCTTAGTCCCCTGAAGCCTTAATGTTATGTTATTACTTAATGCCCTGAAGCCTTAATGTTAAGTTAGTCCTTAATACCCTGAAAATGATGACCAATGACCTGGTTTTTGTGTGAGAGGGACAGTACTCACACAGAAGCTAAAAATTTAATGTTAATTATTTAATTAATGAATTAAACCCTTCTTAATACCCGGAGAACCCCTGAAGCCTTAATGTTAAGTTATTCCTTACTCGTTGCAGGTGGTGGAGAAAAAATATTCTGATTGAAAATAATCATGGAAATTGAAAAAGGACAAATTTAATGCTTTTCTCAGAAATGGGAATTCAAATATAAGTGCCGTACACGTGGCAACAGTAAATGATGAGAGAGAAATTTGTCTGTGATGATACACTGTTCATGGAAAATCAAATTCGATTTTCTCTCAAACTAACCGTTGGATCATGGTGATTTCAAGTGCCTCCGCACGCAAGACGAAGCGAGCGACGTTAGTGCAAGCGACTAAGGTCTTGCAATTACCCCCCATTTGGAACGGATGGACCGGACGGATCTTTGATCAGAGGTCGGAATCAAAATGTTGACTTGGTCAACGGTGAATAGTAAGAAAAATACAAAGGGAAAAATTTAGTAAATAATTTATATAAAATAATTTATAACAAATTAGCCTTAGGTTTCAACTACAAATGTTCTTAGAATTCTTCACTGAACAACATATTAAAAGTTTTTTTTTTGAAAAATAAAATATTTGCATTAAATTTATGCATAAATACACAGAAGAAGATAAAAAAGAAGGGTCATGAGCGGCTACGTCACGCCTACGGCCTACCCCCTACGCCTCATGACTAGAAACAACACGTGGCAGGCAAAACCAGTAATATTATATGGTTTTGCCACGTGTCAACGGAGATTAAATTTCGGAAAAGAAGAGGCACTATAAAAGGCCCTTCAGTCGGTGTACTGTCCATCACCCACCAAAACCTGGTCATCATTTTCAGGGATTAATGTTTAAGGCAATTAAGGGTTTAATGGATTCAGGGATTAATGTTTAAGGTGATAGATTTCTTGACTTCATGCTTTTCAGAGCCAAATGACGAGTTCTCATCCCCAGTATCTAAACCTTCTACTGCAATGATTAAGGAATAACTTAACATTAAGTCTTCAGGGTTCAGGGATTTAAGGAGGGGTATTAACATGTCACTGTAAATGACCAGTGGTCGGGCACCGTTCTTCTCCCCCACTTGCAGGCTGAGCAACCGTTCTTTTGGGCGACCCAGCTCCCCCAGCAAAACCAAGTTTTCAACTTGTTTACTACTATGGTTTTGCGGAGGCATGGATGCGATTTATAGTGCGCTCCAATAATGCAAATAATCCTTGTCGTACACGTGTCAAAACCATATAATATTACTGGTTTTAACCGCCCCTGATGGTTCTAGTCATGAGGCGTAGGGGGTAGGCCGTAGGCGTGACGTAGCCGCTCATGACCCTTCTTTTTCATCTTCTTCACTGTAAATGCACAAATTTAATGCAAATATTTAATTTTTTCAAAAAAAAAAAGGTTTTTATATGTTATTCAGTGATGAAGTCTAAGAACTTTTGTAGTTGAAACCTAAGGCTAGTTCGTTATAAATTATTTTATATAAATTATTTACTAAATTTCTCCCCTTGTATTTTTCTAACTATTCATCATTGACCAAGTCAACAATTTGATTCCGACCTCTGATCAAAGATCCGTCCGGTCCATCCGTTCCAAATGGGGGGTAATTGCAAGACCTTAGTCGCTTAGTCTTGCATGCGGAGGCCCTTGAAATCACCATGATCCATCGGTTAGATTGAGACAAAATCGAATTTGAATTTCCAATGAACAGTGTAGGACAAAGATTAAATTTCGGAAAAGAAGAGGCACTATAAAAGGCCCTTCATTCCTCCGCAAAACCTAAGTAGTAAAGAAGTTGGAAACTACTATTCCTTCTTTTGTGTTATATGCCTTTTTACTATTGTACAACAGTAAAAGTAAAAAGGGTTTGTTCTCCGGGTCCTGCAGGTGGGGGAGCAGCTGAAGAATGCCCTGTACACACCCCCTTAAAACCCCCTGAAGCCTTAATGTTAATTTATTCCTTAATACCCTATATATATATATATATATATATATATATATATATATATATATATAAAATTGAAGAAGATAGTAAAGAAATATAATGTAGCCATGAGTGATCGAACCCCTATTCGAGGGCATTAATAATAGAAGCATTACCACTCCGCTAGTGATTACCATTTTTCCTTTATAAGCGACTAAATAATATACATACTGTATATACTAACACTAAGCTAATATCAAAACATATAAGGGTATACTAGTCATTTCTCGAAAATCAAGAGGGCACGCGCCTCTCGAGCCTTAGTAGCTCCACCCCAGTCAGGGGCGTCCCTGTCCAAATTTATACTCGGGGCCAAACAGTTTTAGGCCATTCTAAAAAAAAGAGTAACCAAAAAAAAAAACAAAATTTGCCTATAGCAAGGTTCGAACCCTTGTCACTTATAAAATATACCATAATGCTCACCATTATAATAATACCTTATTGACTCTAAAAATACAATCTATATATAATATATACACGAAGCTATTTAACCCAATTACCCGGATTTTTCCCACATAACCTGCTATTTGACCCGGCCCCTTCCCTAAATAAAACAAGTTTAACACTTTTTATTTTGTTTTTGAAATAAACACGTTTATCCTTCATAAATCCATTACCACAAAATCTGGAAAATCTCCACCAAAAAAAGGAAAAATCTCGCCGGTTTCCATAGGATTTGATTCTAAGAACAAAACTCTCTCTATACGCTCATCTCTTTCATTGTTTAAAAAAAAAAAATCTGCCCATTTTCCGTAGAATTTGATTCTGAAACGTAACTCTCCCCGATCACTGTAATCTATTAAAAATATTGAAACTTCTCAAATTTGGGTTCGAATTGATCTCTTTTTTACTTTAAGGTTTGATCAAACTCTTTTCAATATTACGATACTGCTCCTCAATTTCTGCAGAAAGAGACGCGCGTCAATGGGACCAACTAACATCACATCTGCGAAACTCCCAAAATCCACACGAATATCTCGGTTTGCCTTCCCGTTGATTCACCGGCCTTGTCGGTGAGTTCTACTACATTGATTGATTTTTTTAATTTTTTTGAGAATTGACTAATTCTTAATCGAATGTTTTTCGTTTTTCTGTTTTCAACTTTTTTAATTGCTTCAATTTGGTTTTAACGGGGAAAAGAATAAGTGTCACTGAGTTCACGGTAGATTGATAAGAATAAGTGGTTTGTAACAGTGAGAACAATAAGTTAATGCTTGGTGAGTACTCGGTAGATTTATTAATTATTTTTTTGAGAATCGATCAACCCACCATTGAATGTTAGTATTGTCTCGATTCGGTTTGTAATAGTGGGAAGAATAAATGTTAATAATGTGGTTTCATGTTCATTTTCGCAGCAAAATTCGGTTGAATCCTTCCTTTTTCTATCATCTAGGTAGTTGTAGCGGTGGCATTAGTTGTATTTATTGGCACAAGCATTGACTAAAGGAAGCTCTGAAAAGTTTCATTTTATTTTTGCGTGTGTGATGTTTAAAAAAAAATCTTGATTAGGTCTATTGGCTCCAAGCACGCAGAAAAAAGCGAGGCACTTGTCTTTGAAAAAGAGGCTGAAGAAGAACACTGATCAGGTTGATTGTTTTCAATATCTGCAAGGTTGATTGTTTTCAATATTTGCATTTTTTTTTATGTTTTTTTGTTTTCACAACTTGCAGACATCCGTGTCGGACAAACTTTGTTACTCTGCAATACATCAAAAAAGAGAACAAACTCTCTCTCATTGACCAACAAAATTTCGGTTTGTTCTTTTGTCGTCCATGTCGGATTTGACTCAAAGTTGGTGTTTTGGCTTATTTGTGCTGTTGGTTATTAGATGGAGAGTTCAGAGTGGAAATTTGATATCAATTACTAAGACGAGGTCGAGGTCCTAATTAAAATAAAAAAAAAAAAAAAAAAAAAAAAAAAAAAATAGGTATCTTCATTTTTTTTTAGCACTTTGCGCTATTTATCCTTGAGTAGTTGATCAAAATCCAAATGTTTTTTTTTCCTTTTATGGTTATTTGTGTTCTGAAACCATCTTTGTTGGCATCTAATTTTTGTATTATTACTATTACCAGAATTCATACCATTTCTAACTTTTTGTTAAAAAGCTGTTGTTGGTAATTTGTTATCATCTAAGATCTATTTATCAAGTTTGGTTGGCGAATTTCGAAGTTATGAATTTATTACTTGATTATTTTAGATATTTTGGTATAATTGTTACAATTTGGCAAAATTCACATGTCAAATAATCCTTACCTTTATATGTGTAGAGTTGTCAATGGATGTTGATTTTATGAGCCCCTTCTGCATTTACCTTAGATGGGTTATTATGCGAGAGAAGAGGTTTATCCTTGGCATTTCAATATCACATCTTTCATTTGGTTTGGCAACATATGTTGTTGGTACTGATCCATGGGTCCATTTTTGGATTGGTTTTCTTTTTGTTGTTTACACATGCGAGTGACTGTCTTTGTTTATTGCTCGGCTCCCGTTATTTGAAGCAAACAAGTTATTTTATTCTATATAAGTGTTCTTATTGCAAGTTTTGTCACCTTTAGCATGAGTTGCGTTTATTTTTTGATAACGAATCATCATCGATTTCTTTCTTTATTGAATGAGGATTAGACCACAGGAATCCTGTAGAAAGAGCTTGCAAAAAAGATCTTATAAGATCATTTGGTAAGTATTCTTTCTACAAATTTTCATCTTTTTCGTATATTGGTTTTCTTTTATGATTTACCACAGTTTCATACATCTACGCCTTTTTTTTATCAAATCATCGTTGAATTTAAATGCTCAGCTCACATGTTGATGTGATTGGTTTCGTTATTAAAATTAACAAATCAATCTTTTGTCTCCAAGAAGCTAACCCATTTTTTGTATGAGCTGAGCATAGTAGGAGTACCCACATCAATTATTTTCGGTGAGTGATGTTTTCATCGACTATGTTTTCTTTGTGGCTGAAAAGACTCGAGATGACATGTTAACTATTACGGTAAATTTGAAAGGTAAAAAAGGGTTTAAATAAGCTTTTGTGAGATGTTCAACATTTATTCCTCAGTTTGGTTATTTGTTTGTTTGTTTGTTTTTATATTTTTTTTATTGATGAGGGTGAGATGTTGCACCCAGGATCCTCTGATTATTGTTGTGTTCCCTGCTGTTGCTTCTTCAAATAATTGTTTGATGATTTTTTTTTTTTAATTTCTGATTAGGAATTGCCACTTTTACCCCTCACTCTCTACTCACAACAAAATGTACAACATCCTCATACAGCAGAGGATCTGTGCTCGAGATGTTGATTCCAACCCTGGTCAATATTTTTTTTTTTTTACAGGGAGGTAATTATACAACTCTAGCAAATAAGGAAGAATGCAAAGTGGTTTCCGATCATTTAGTTATGGTCATGTGTCTTTGAGTGGATGGGTGGGGAGCTTAGGCTATCAATTTCCATTTTAAAGGTTGTATCAGGTTGGGAGGGTGTATTATTTGCATGTGGGATTCTAATTCGTTAGTCATATCAAATATGTATGTATGATGGGGAAAGGTTTCAAGTGGTCTCAAGTCTCTGGAAATCTGTTCATCACCCAACACTTTTTTTGATTGTTTATATGCCTCATGAATCCAACTGAAAGGAAACTTTTTGTCGAACCGTGAGTATCATTAACACCATTACTTTTTTTCGCTTGCAAGCTCTAGATTGAGGTAAGCTCCGCCTTCTAACAACTTATCGTTTTTCAAACACATCTTTAGAATGTTATGACATTTTCTTTTAGCTTTTGTTGATAATGTATAACCTTCTAATCTTTTGAGTATTCCTTCTACTATTGCATGATGTGGTACTAGCTGCCTAGATATATCTTTGTGTCCTCAGCATTATGCCTACTGTGTTGATGATCAAGGAGAACAAGTAACCATGGCCTAGCACCAGATATGAAGACCGTGAGTAAAATAATGCAAGACTATTTTGACGAAAATTGTTACTTTCTCTCATACGAAGTTGTTAATTCCCAAATTTTGTAGATTTCGGTGATACAATATAAAATTTTGTATTTTTATATTTCTATTTTCGTTTCTCTAGCTTCATTTTTGGCTGTGTTTCAAGATGTTGTCGTTTTGTTGTCAACAAATAGAAAAAAATTATGCCATCTAATATCAACTCGATTCCTTTTTTATCGGTTGCATATTTGTATTTGATGAGTTCTCATCTTCATAATTGTTTAGTTTCGAAATCCCCGTGCATTATGCACGGGTTTGTGGCTAGTATATATATATACACACGAAGCTATTTAACCCAATTACCCGGATTTTTCCCACATAACCTGCTATTTGACCCGGCCCCTTCCCTAAATAAAACAAGTTTAACAATTTTTATTTTGTTTTTGAAATAAACATGTTTATCCTTCATAAATCCATTTCCACAAAATCTGGAAAATCTCCACCAAAAAAAGGAAAAATCTCGCCGGTTTCCATAGGATTTGATTCTAAGAACAAAACTCTCTCTATACGCTCATCTCTTTCATTGTTTAAAAAAAAAAATCCCATTTTCCGTAGGATTTGATTCTGAAACGTAACTCTCCCCGATCACTGTAATCTCTTAAAAATATTGGAACTTCTCAAATTTGGGTTCGAATTGATCTCTTTTTTACTTTAAGGTTTGATCAAACTCTTTTCAATATTACGATACTGCTCCTCAATTTCTGCAGAAAAGAGACGCGTCAATGGGACCAACTAACATCACATCCTACGAAACTCCCGAAAATCCACACCGAATATCTCAGTTTGCCTTCCCGTTGATTCACCGGCCTTGTCGGTGAGTTCCTGCTACATTGATTGATTTTTTTAATTTTTTTTTTGAGAATTGACTAATTCTTAATCGAATGTTTTTTCGTTTTTCTGTTTTTCAATTTTTTTTTAATTGCTTCAATTTGGTTTTTAACAGGTAAAAGAATAAGTGTCACTGAGTTCACGGTAGATTGATAAGAATAAGTGGTTTGTAACAGTGAGAACAATAAAGTAATGCTTGGTGAGTTCTCGGTAGATTTATTAATTATTTTTTTGAGAATCGATCAACCCACCATTGAATGTTAGTATTGTCCCGATTCGGTTTGTAATAGTGGGAAGAATAAATGTTAATAATGTGGTTTCATGTTCATTTTCGCAGCAAAATTCGGTTGAATCCTTCCTTTTTCTATCATCTAGGTAGTTGTAGCGGTGGCATTAGTTGTATTTATTGGCACAAGCATTGACTAAAGGAAGCTCTGAAAAGTTTCATTTTATTTTTGCGTGTGTGATGTTTAAAAAAAAATCTTGATTAGGTCTATTGGCTCCAAGCACAGTTGAAAACAAGGCACTTGCTGCTGAAAAAGGGGCTGAAGAAGAACACTTGTTTTCAATATCTGCAAGGTTGATTGTTTTCAATATTTGCAATTTTTTTTATGTTTTTTTGTTTTCACAACTTGCAGACATCCGTGTCGGACAAACTTTGTTACTCTGGAATACATCAAGAAAGAGAACAAACTCTCTCTCATTGACCAACAAAATTTCGGTTTGTTCTTTTGTCGTCCATGTCGGATTTGACTCAAAGTTGGTGTTTTGGCTTATTTGTGCTGTTGGTTATTAGATGGAGAGTTCAGAGTGGAAATTTGATATCAATTACTAAGACGAGGTCGAGGTCCTAATTAAAAAAAAAAAAAAAAAAAAAAAAAAAAAGGTATCTTCATTTTTTTAGCACTTTGCGCTATTTATCCTTGAGTAGTTGATCAAAATCCAAATGTTTTTTTTTCCTTTTATGGTTATTTGTGTTCTGAAACCATCTTTGTTGGCATCTAATTTTGTATTATTACTATTACCAGAATTCATACCATTTCTAACTTTTTGTTAAACGCTGTTGTTGGTAATTTGTTATCATCTAAGATCTATTTATCTAGTTTGGTTAGCGAACTTCGAAGTTATGAATTTATTACTTGATTATTTTAGATATTGTTGTATAATTGTTACAATTTGGCAAAATTCACATGTCAAATATTCCTTACCTTTATATGTGTAGAGTTGTCAATGGATGTTAATTTTATGAGCCCCTTCTGCATTTACCTTAGATGGGTTATTATGCGAGAGAAGAGGTTTATCCTTGGCATTTCAATATCACATCTTTCATTTGGTTTGTCAACATATGTTGTTGGTACTGATCCATGGGTCCATTTTTGGATTGGTTTGCATTTTCTTGTTTACACATGTGAGTGACTGTCTTTGTTTATAGCTCGGCTCCCGTTATTTGAAGCAAACAAGTTATTTTATTCTATATAAGTGTTCTTATTGCAAGTTTTGTCACCTTTAGCATGAGTTGCGTTTATTTTTTGAAGACGAATCATCATCGATTTCTTTCTTTATTGAATGAGGATTAGACCACAGGAATCCTGTAGAAAGAGCTTGCAAAAAAGATCTTATAGGATCATTTGGTAAGTATTCTTTCTACAAATTTTCATCTTTTTCGTATATTGGTTTTCTTTTATGATTTACCACAGTTTCATACATCTACGCCTTTTTTTTATCAACTCATCATTGAATTTAAATGCTCAGCTCATATGTTGATGTGATTGGTTTCGTTGAATTAAAATTAACAAATCAATCTTTTGTCTCCAAGAAGCTAACCCATTTTTTGTATGAGCTGAGCATAGTAGGAGTACCCACATCAATTATTTTCGGTGAGTGATGTTTTCATCGACTATGTTTTCTTTGTGGCTGAAAAGACTCGAGATGACATGCTAACTATTACGGTAAATTTGAAAGGTAAAAAAGGGTTTAAAGAAGCTTTTGTGAGATGTTCAACATTTATTCCTCAGTTTGGTTATTTGTTTGTTTGTTTGTTTTTATATTTTTTTTATTGATGAGGGTGAGATGTTTCCTCTGATTATTGCTGTGTTCCCTGCTGTTGCTTCTTCAAATAATTGTTTCATGATTTTTTTTTTTTTAATTTCTGATTAGGAATTCCCACTTTTACCCCTCATTCTCTACTCACAGCAAAATGTACAACATCCTCATACAGCAGAGGATCTGTGCTCGAGATGTTGATTCCAACCCTGGTCAATATATTTTTTCTTATTTTTTTTTACAGGGAAGTAATTATACAACTCTAGCAAATGAGGAAGAATGCAAAGTGGCTTCCGATCATTTAGTTATGGTCATGTGTCTTTGAGTGGATGGGTGGGGAGCTTAGGCTATCAGTTTCCATTTTAAAGGTTGTATCGGGTTGGGAGGGTGTATTATTTGCATGTGGGATTCTAATTCATTAGTTATATCAAATATATGTATGTATGATGGGGAAAGGTTTCAAGTGGTCTCAAGTCTCCGGAAATATGTTCATCACCCAACACTTTTTTTGATTGTTTATATGCCTCATGAATCCAACTGAAAGGAAACTTTTTGTCGAACAGTGAGTATCATTAACACCATTACTTTTTTTCGCTTGCAAGCTCTAGATTGAGGTAAGCTCCGCCTTCTAACAACTTATCGTTTTTCAAACACATCTTTAGAATGTTATGACATTTTCTTTTAGCTTTTGTTGATAATGTATAACCTTCTAATCTTTTGAGTATTCCATCTACTTTTGTATGATGTGGTACTAGCTGCCTAGATATATCTTTGTGTCTTCAGCATTATGCCTACTGTGTTGATGATCAAGGAGAACAAGTAACCATGGCCTAGCACCAGATATGAAGACCGTGAGTAAAATAATGCAAGACTATTTTGATGAAAATTGTTAGCTTTCTCTCATACGAAGTTGTTAATTCCCAAATTTTGTAGATTTCGGTGATACAATATAAAATTTTGTATTTTTATATTTCTATTTTCGTTTCTCTAGCTTCATTTTTGGCTGTGTTTCAAGATGTTGTCGTTTTGCTGTCAACAAATAGAAAAAAATTATGCCATCTAATATCAACTCGATTCCCTTTTTATCGGTTGCATATTTGTACTTGATGAGTTCTCATCTTCATAATTGTTTAGTTTCGAAATCCCCGTGCATTATGCACGGGTTTGTGGCTAGTATATATATACTATTAAGTCAAAATTTCGCAGAACCCTAAATTCATAGATTTTCAAAGGCTCTGGGCAATGGCCCCTTGGCCACCCTCAAGGGGCGCCCCTGGCCCGATAAAGAAGGGGTGCCGATCCTCTGATGTGGGGCATCTCTAACGGTTGCCGGCAAAAGTTACACCAAATCATCAATTTGGTGTTAGTTTTACACCAAATTTTTTCCATCAACTCTAATGGTTCAACATCAAAAAGGAATATTCTTGGAATATTCTATCTTAAAATGTTGTGATCCTTCCCAAAAGAAAAAGAAAAAAATAAAATAAAAAGCCTTTAGCAGTAATTGTCGGCTCCTCCAATTCTTTTTTTTTTTGGGGCATCGGCTCCTCCAATTCACCAGCAAATTTGATGTAGCTTTCCCCTTCCCCACCAATTTGATGTATAATTTGCTTGTCCCTTAGAGCCAATTCTTCCATCAACTTGGTAATTTGATATTGAATTTTGTCATGGTTGAAGATGCTCTGAGAGAAGGCTGTTTTTCCTGATGTGGACCGATCTGGCCGTACATTTACATTTTGAAGCTGATCTGGTCGTTAATTTTTTTTTATCACTATTCATCATCCCGACGTCGTCTTGGTTATGATAGGTAGAAACACACTATCACAACGGGTATCACAGCAGGCACATCCAACAGAGGATCCTCGGTGAAGAAGAACGAACTATCGTAAAAGAAAAAGATTCTTGAAAAGAAACAAAAAGTCAACACATGAGTACTGCAACACATGAGTTCCACAGAACGGTACATTTTTAGAATATATCACGTGATGAAAAAATTAAAACTTTATGAAAAAAGATAAAGAAAAATAAAATAACGCAACTATTGCTAATGTGTTTTTTTTTTTTTTTTTGGCAAGATTATTGCACTTAATGTTATATCTTGAAATTGTTAACGGTAATGTAATGAACCGCCAGATCGTTTGTTCGCTTCTGTTCGTTTATCTCACGAAATTGTTCGTCATTCGTTCGTTTAATAAACGAACGTAAAAATATGTTGAGCTTGGTTCGTTAAAGATAACGAATTGTTCGCGAACGTTCTTAATAAACGAATATAAAATTATGTTCAAACTCAATTCATTTATAAAGAAATTTTGTTCGATCGTATGTTCGAGTTTGTCAATGCTAGATGTATTTTTTCTCACCGATTCGAGTTTGGGCATTAAAGTTATAAAAATTAAGTCAACTAAATAAATAAGAAAATATACAAAGAATATTCAAACATTATAGTAGTAAAAACATTATGACAACTCTATCAATATTTTACAAAATCCACTAGAGTATCTATTAGATTAATAGATGTTTTATCATCTTTTAAGTCAGTTAGTTTGTACATTGATTTATCTATATAAGCAGATTCACGAACATAATCGACGTTCACGAGTATGTTCGTGTTCGTTGGTTTAGAACACGAGCTTAAAATATTGTTGAGCGGTTTCGTTAAGTTAAATAAACAAACGAATAATCACAAATCTTAACGAATCGAATACGAACATGTTTCGTGGCCAGAACTGCTTCGTTTAACAACACTAGTTATATCTGCATTATTGAGAGGATATCACCTATATACATCATGAAAATATCAACTATTTATTTACATTCATTAACACGTAAAATCAATAATCGTATGTTTTTATAAATGAAAACGTCAATTTTCATCACTATTCTGTTTTAATACTATTCAAAGGAAATCAAAAGCGGGCCAACGGTAAGGTCATCAGAGGTTCACAAATCGCCAAGTCCATGTATGTTATGGTTTGCCCAGCATACACGTTAAGAAATATCACTCTCAGAGTTCCGAAATTTTCCATTTTTCTTGTGTTTGTGCTAATCTTTGTCGACGGGAGGAGATTCGGATTGAGACACCATCTTTTTGTTCAATTAATTCGGAGATGCAGTGTTGAGTATGGATTAGAGGACTCCAGATATACGGTAAAGGTAATTTTGTTCGTTTTGTTGAAATGTAAAGCAGGATAATTGCTGCTGTCTGCGTGCATCCGTTCAATGTTTTATTGAAAATTTTCCTTCTAAGTACACATTTTCTGGTATGATGTATTTTTGTTATTTTTTTTTGTTTTTTGGTTTTACCTCTCGTGCATGATTCAAGTGCTTTATTTTGGTCCCACACAATGTAAAATGAAGAAGGCTTGAATGAGATTATTAGTATAAGTTCACAAGGGTAAAGCTATCAGATGCTATTCTTCAATACTATGTGGTTCATCCTAGGGTGTTGTTATGGCTTTGTACCAAGTATCAGCAATTAAAGAAATTTGAATTTTCAATTCTCTTGACAGTCTCAAGTTTATTCTTAAGCATTATGTTTTTTGCTGTCCTAAGGAGTCAATCTTGGATAGGGCTCAATCAATCATTTTCGTTCTGTAAATATTGCAATTGTTTGTCAATTTGATGGAATAATTTTCTGGTTCTTGGGTTAAAGTCTGTTACCTCTGTAGATTGTTGTATGGACTTTCTGATCGGTTTCTTGTATATGTATTTCAGGTATATTGTATTTCTGGATAATGGTCAAAACATCTTTCCTAAGCAGTGATTGGTGATGATATATATGGCTTCACGCAATAACTTCACCAATGTTGTTGCAAGCAAGCACAATGTTTTAAGGCGATTTGATCATGAAAAGTGTGAATCGTATTTACTATTTCGACAGGAAACCTACCTTGGCAATGCCTTTCAGGCAATCTTGTATACATGTGCTCTTGCTTATTGTTTTATTGGATTATCAGCCATTACTGCTCGTTTCTTCCGGTCAATGGAAAATGTTGTCAAGCAAACACGACAGGTAGTGGAGATAGATCCCTGCACTGGTGTTAAAATTGTTAGAGATGAAAAAGTTTGGAATTATACAATTGCAGACATCACTCTGCTTGCTTTTGGGACTAGCTTTCCTCAGATCTCTCTTGCTACAATAGATGCAGTACGAAACCTTGGGAATCTGTACGCTGGAGGTTTGTTTTGGTTCTATTATACTATTGCTGGGCATTTTTTGTCAAATATGCTCGTTGAAACTTGAAAGTCATAGTGCTCATCCCTGATTAACATATGTCTTGATCTCCGAGTCTTTGGAATTGTAACATCATGGCACATGTAACTCAGAGGGGTCATGAAAAATTTAAGTAGGATGGACATGCTAGGTTTTGGATTGTCGTTCATTAGATGCTCAGTTATTCATGCTTGCCTTTGAAATGGAACCTTATTGATCTTTAATCTACTGATTTGGTCAATTGATTTTTGTTGCAAACCACATCAATCTATAGACAATTTGGTTAATGGATTTCTAGGAATCTTGCTCTAGCCAGTTATTGCAGGATATGATGAATTGCTCGTAATATTTCTGTTCAATGGCATTCTTTCATTTACACTGAAATATGAAGCAAGAATGTTGAAGCAGGGAGAAACTGATTTGTAGTTTGGAGAGGCTGGTGATATTACTTGTTTCACACTTCATTGAAGCTTGATTATTTTTAATGTTGCCAAATTTGCCTTGAACAACTTCAAACTCCTTGCTTTTCACCCGAATCTAATTGTCATTAGGTATTTGCGCTTGTTGAGAAACATTTGTCGCTTACATATTTGTTGCGCCATTAGGTTTGGGGCCCGGGACGCTTGTTGGATCTGCTGCCTTTGATCTTTTTCCCATACATGCTGTCTGTGTCGTTGTTCCTAAAGCAGGAGAACTGAAAAAAATTTCGGACATTGGTGTCTGGCTGGTGGAACTTTTTTGGTCGTTCTGGGCGTATATTTGGCTTTATATTATATTGGAGGTAACTTGTCTCTGTATCTACTGTCAGTGCTCTTATTTTAAGGGGCATTGGAACTGCTTTTGATGCGGTATCAACTGTTATACTTGGTCTCTTTTCTTTTTTTCAGCATCGAGTGTAAACTTATATGGCATACTTATTGATGCACAACTATTTAATACTCTCTGCAGATATGGACTCCAAATGATGTCACACTTTTGGAGTCTTTGTTAACAGTAATGCAATTTGGGTTACTGCTTGTACATGCTTATGCTCAAGACAAGCGTTGGCCATATTTGTCCCTACCTCTGTATGCTACTTCTTTATTGATTAATTGTATTCTCGAATTTGTCATTTTTACTACATGATGACTATAGTTGAGTGCCATGTTTGCTTTATTATGATTATGATTATGATCATGATCATGAGTATTCTTTATATTTGCTTCCAATTTTCGTTCATCAGAGGAAGGACCGAGAGACCTGATGATTGGGTGCCAGCTGAAATTCTTTCGTCTGAAAAGCTGGACATGGATCATAATCAGTCTTCTGAAATAAATGAGGCTGAAGAAAGTGGGAGGGACATTGTCGACATTTTCTCAATTCATTCAGGGACTGGTAACGTACTATTTCAGTATATGAATGAAGGAATATGTAGTTTTTACAGTTTCACAATATCCTAAAACAATGTGCTGCTCTTCTGGAGAGAATTGGTTAGAGTAGATGTTGGTCGTAGTCCTTCCGTTCCATTTAATTGATGCAGTTGCCACATTCACACAATCACACATATTATGGAAGTAAGGTAGTGAGTTAATGATTTGACTTTGATGATGAAATGACTAGAAAACCCTTTTGATATAATCAATGTTGTTTTATTCTTAACTTCTCACGTTGTAATAAAGAAGGTTAAAAGAGGAAAAATGACGATTAATGCTGCTTTAAAAAATGTTTTGCTCAAGTTAAATAAGAACACATATTTTTGGCAACTGTCTCAGTTAAATAGGAACATGGGGTGTCCCATGTTATTGGGCCTAGCTGCCCAGGAGTCCACGATATGAAGACATTCTTGAGTAGAGAGTTTCTCCATTGTACCATACTGTCGGGTGGGTGTCATTTGTACAAAAGACAAAATATTGAGACTGTTTTGTCTTTTTGCATACGTTCCACTTTTTAAACGGTGCAATGCAATAAAGACTCTTCTTACAAGAATTTCCCCATTTTATGTACCAAGGAATCAAACTAGAGAGATCTGTTGTAGGAGTTTCTGAAGAAAAAATATTGGCCTTTTTTTTTTCTTGAACTTTCATTTCATTGCTTATTGTCTAGATTTTTTTGAAAATGCTTTTATTACATGTAATCTGCAGGCCATGCATACCATAACTTGCCTGTGACTGATACATCTGAATCATCGCCTGGTTCACCGCGAAGCATTATCAAATCAGAAGAATTTTGTTTCCTCTCAACATGGAAGCAGCAATTTGCAGATGCACTTGTGGTACTCTTCCCATGCATCTGATTTCTTCTACGATTTTTCAGTTTACTAAATATAACAAAAGTAACCATTTAATTTGTTTCGATTCGATAATAAAAATGTCACTGGACTGCATCCTTAACATGTTTAAGCACGTGTTATAGCAATTGCATCGGCCTTTTATTTTATTTTAAAGAAATTCTCTAATTTAGAGATTCCAACACCACTTTTTTCTAAATTACGTAATCTGCAATTATTGTGAAATGCATTATATTCTCTTCAGCACAAAATTTGTATAGAGAATCTGCATTTTGTGCAATACATTTGAGTTGAGATTCTGATGCAAATAGTTTTTGACGTATCTGAATAAATTAGATCTCTACTTTACAGATTTATCCTGTTTAATAATATCATGTGCAAATGCTCTTAGTGCTTCTTGCATTAGTACAGGACTGAACAGTCATAATTTATTTGTCCTGTTTTGCAAGCATGCCTATCCATTGGATTAATAATATCAAGACAAAGTTATGAAATCTTTGATTATAGGAACACTTCGATCTTGGTGCTTGGTTGCAAAATTCTACACTTCAAACTGCAAGTCTTCTTTCAATTTACTAATTATTAATTGCATACTGCTGCGCACCTTTTCCTTTTTAAATTTACAAGGAAAAGATGATCAACCGTGTATCTTTTGATCATCTTCAAATTTGTACTCGTGCCCTTTAATCCAATTAGTTCTACAATTTTCATTTGAGTAATGATTATGTGTTTCTAGATTACTTCATAGCAGGGGCCGCTTTTTACGGTCTCTTGACGTCGAGAGATTTTATGGTGCAACGGTTGTAGGAAGGTTATACCAAGTGGCATACATTAGAGCCTCTCATTTTTACTCTCTTTCACATAATACACTTTTATCGTGTGTGAGAGGTTAGAAATGAGTGGTTGTAATGTATGCCACTTGGTAAAACCTTCCTACAACGGTTGTATTTTAAAATTTCACCTTGACGTCATGCTTCTTCCTCCTGACTGTCTTAATTTGAAATGTTAGTATCCAGAGAAAAGAAAGACTGACTTTATTGTTTGATTTACTCACACCTTTATGTTTTTTTTCATGACACAGTTGGAAAGTTCCAAGTTTGCAAAACTGAACAGTTTACACGTGCGGTTTGCAAGAATTGTTTGGCAGTTGCTTCTTGCACCATGGAGACTACTTTTTGCCTTGGTACCGCCGTATCAGATTGCTCATGGATGGATTGCTTTCATTTGCTCTTTACTCTTTATCAGTGGAGTCGCTTATATAGTAACAAAACTCACTGATGTAATAAGCTGTGTCACAGGTCAGCATCGCTTCGTTATTTTAGGTAGAAAGTCTCCATTGCATCAGGCCATCAAATAACACTTGTCATGTGTCTGATGGTTCACTTCTGTTCAATGGTGACTCTTTACACTAGAACTTTCTGAGTATCTCTCTTCAATATCGGTTTCTTGTAGGTTTTTAATGGAAGGTCTTCTTGTTCCCCATTTGCAGGAATTAATAGTTATGTGATAGCATTTACAGCATTAGCAGGTGGAACCTCATGGCCAGATTTAGTAGCGAGCAAAATTGCTGCGGAGCGACAGATGACAGCTGATTCTGCCATCGCCAATATAACATGCAGGTTATCATCCACATATTGTTTTTTGTTTTTGTTTTTGTTTTTGTTTTGACAGAGATACAAATGTTATGACCCTTCAAATGCAGTTAGGGTACTTTAATAATGGAAAATATGTATTTTATAGCTTCAAACCCTTCACATCCATTCAAGATTGAACCATTGATTCTGAGTCTGTGGGTGCTTTTTTTTTTTGGCAGCAACTCAGTGAATATATATGTGGGCATTGGCATTCCATGGCTAATCGACACGTTATACAACTTCTTTGCATACAACGAGCCGTTACGCATAGATAATGCAGAAGGGCTCAGCTTCTCTTTGCTTGTATTCTTTGCGACTTCAGTAGGGTGTATTGGAGTCCTTGTACTTAGGCGTCTAGTATTCGGTGCTGAATTAGGAGGGCCAAAACTCTGGGCATGGGTAACCAGTGTGTATTTTATGTTGCTATGGCTCATTTTTGTTGTTTTATCTTCTCTCAAAGTTTCTTCCATCATTTGATCCATTCATTATCTTTTCGTTTTACTCTCTGTTATTTTATGGTCTTTTACTTAGTGATGATCTTTCCTCGGGGCTGAATAAAATAAATCATGTTCGTTGTGAGTTGATGTCATTTTGAATAATAATAAGCATCATTATTTTTTAAAGGCGGGTTCTATCGGCAACACGCATTTACTATTGACATATTTTTATTATTATTATTTTTCATTTACTTCCAGTATCATAGTTGTTCCTTTTTCTTTTTCTTTTTCTTTTTCTTTTTTTTTTTTTTTCTTTTTTTAACTTTCGACACCACACTAGAAAAGTTAGAAAACTATCATTCTTAACAATTGAAGAACAGTTCTCAAAAAAAAAAAAAAAAACAATTGAAGAACAAGATCATTTCTTGCATATCATTCACAGCACCATTCATCCATTACATACATCAGCAGAGAAAGGAATCTTATAACGGAAAATGGTACAACCAAATCCAATACAATATCTACTCTAGGATAGTGTTGATAATAGGTGGCAGCAAGAGAAATATCCAAGTGGCATAATGTGGGATTAGCATGTGGCTTTAACATCCTCCCTCAAACTGATGGTAGTATTCACAGCATCCAGTTTGTCCCTATTCATCTGGAATTGAGTGTTGGAAAGAGCCTTAGTGAAGCAGTAAACCACTTGATCACATGAAGGAACATATGCCACTTGAAGCTGGTTCTTGAGGACTTGATCTCTTACAAAATAGGCATCTATTTCAGTATGTTTGGTTCTTGAATGGAACACAGGATTGTAAGCAAGAGCATCAACACTTAGATTATCACACCATGTTATAGGTCTTGTGCCAACTTGCACATGTAACTCTGAAAGCTGGGACTTCGACCATTTAATTTCTGCAGCCACATTTGCCAATGCCTGTATTCTGATTTTGTACTTGATCTGTCCACAACTTGATGCTTTTTGGAACTCCAAGAAACCAGGATCCTCCCAAAAAGACACAATAGCCAGCCATAGATTTCCTGTCAACAACATTGCAGGCCCAATCTGCATCACTAAAGCCTGTAATAGTAAGTGTCTGACTTGGTTGAAAGTGCAGACCATAAGCAAGTGTGCCTTTCACATATCTGAGCAATCTTTTGAGAGCAAACCAGTGAACTTCTCTAGGAGCATGCATATACTAACTCAACTGATTGACAACATAACTTATATCAGGTCTAGTATAAGTAAGAGATTGCAAACTGCCCAGAATTTGTCTATATTGAGTAGCATTAGGTAGGAATGGAGACTGAGTAGAGGATAGGTTTTTTTGTAGTGGTCATAAGTGTAGGAACTGGCTTCAGATGTTCCATGTTGAGTTTACTCAACAGCTATGATGCATAATGTTGCTGTTTTAAATATAGGCCAGACTCATCTCTATGTGCCTGCATACCTAGAAAGTGTGATAAAAGTCCAAGATCCTTTAGGGCAAACCTGGAATTCAGGGTGTTGATGAACTTCTGCACCAAATTTGGATAGTTCCCTGAAATCAAGATATCATCTACATAGACAAGAACATACATTAGTACCCAGGAGCATTAATAACAAACAGTGAAGTATCATATCTACATTGATAGAAACCCCACTTTAACAACTGGATCCTCAACTCATCAAACCAGGCCCTGGTGCATGTTTGAGACCATACAATGCTTTCTTTAGATGGCAGACATAATGGGGTTTTGTGGAGTCAACAAAACCTTCTGGCTGTAGCATAAAAACATCCACATGCAGTGTTCCATTTAGAAAAGCATTATTAATATCAATTTGGTTGATTTTCCAATTTAGTGACACAGTTATGGCAAGAACAACCCTGATTATAACAACTGGACTGAAATTTTCACTGTAGTCCAGACCAGGGGCTTGATGATACCTCTTTGCCACTAATCTAGCTTTGTGTTTCAAGACTGAACCATCTAGTTTAAGTTTTAGTTTAGACACCCATTTGTTTCCCATTAAGTCCTGTTTAGTGATGGGTGGCACAAGATCCCATGTGTGGTTATTAATAAGAGCCTTGAATTCCTTTTTCATAGCAGCATGCCACTGAGGAGAGGCTATGGCTTTTGATGCTCTTGTTGGTTCTATTTGGCACTGGACAGAGTCTTTAAAGGCTAGATAAGAGTAGGTTTTAGGCTTGAAGATGCCACTTTTGTATCTAGTTTGCATATGATGATCATTGGTTAGGTTTGGTGGTTCTAAGGATGGTGAAATGAAAGGACTCTGGTTGTCAGAACTAGCATTGTTAAAGGATGAGGTAGAAGTAGTAGATTGTGAGGGAGATAAGGAATTTGGATGATGAGGTAAGGCTACTGGAGAATGGTGTGAGGAAGCAAGACTTAAGGAAGTATCAGGACTAGTGGCAGGATTAGGAACATAATATATAGGAGAAAAATCAATAACATCAGTGTTTCCATCAGATGCATTTTCCCCATTGTCAATAGATTGAAGGGCAAAGAAGGGATTTGACTCAAGAATACTAGAAGTGTTCTGATTGGGAGAAGATTTGCCAGTAGAGGAAGGATGGAACAAGGATTTGTAAGGAAATTCTAGTGCATTGAACAAGACACCCTAGAAACATAGACTCTGCCAGAGGGATCAAGACACAGGTACCCTATTGTTGGAGTTTCCAGAATCTGAATCCGACCCAAAAACCCGATTCGAATGAATCGAGTCGAGTCAGAACCCACACAGATTCATCTAGATCTTGATTAGTTCAAGATCTATTGCGGAAGCATTAATTTTACGATCTAATTAACTGATGAACGATTAATTAATACCTTAAAGAAAATGTTATGAGATTACCCAATTGAATCGAGATGCCGTGATTTTCCGGATTGTATCTCCAAGCGACGACTGGTGGACGTCGATCCCGTATTCGAACCTCCTTGAATATGCCTACCAGAAAAACCTAGTTTTTCTTCTTCCTAATGACTAAGACAAGAAAACAAAATTTCTCTCTTTTTTCTATAAAATATTTGTGTTGGAGAAACTCTCTTTATATAGGCTAATAACCAATAATTTTTGAGTTTATCTAATATACACAAGTTTAATAAAATATTTATCCAATAGGAAAACAAATTTCCTATTTATTCAATAAGAAAACTGATTTCTTATTTATAATTATTTAACACATAAATAATTATATTATCAACATTATAATTAATTAGTAGAAAATTTCTTTTCCTAAAATCAAAAAAATATGGCGCCATTTTTTATGCCATTGGGATAATAGAAAATGTCTTTTCTATATTACATATTATTTACTGAATAAATAATATCCACATATTCATTAAATAGACCAACTATTTAATTTATTCTCGATGTTCCAAATTACGAGAATTCACTCGCGTGTTAGGAGCCAACCCGGGGACCATGGACCTATAACCAAGAGCTACAACAAATTGAATAAAATATTCATCGAACAGAACATTTCTATTCAACTTGTCAATTCCGGATCACGCCACCATAAATCCGAAACTGAACTCTATCGATTATAGATATAACTTATTCTCAAGATGTCGATTTAATAAATGTCCATTGATATAATCATTACATATAGACTAACCCTCCATAGACTATCCGTAATGAAGCAGGAATATTTTCCGTAAACCTTCTTCATTACATCTTATCCTTATTTACCATTAACCCACTAGTGATCAATTAGTTCATAACCAATATGAACTCCGCGGATCGATCAGTTTCTAGGATTAACAAATAAGGGGATTGTCTTTCACTTCCCGCAGGAAGGAATGGATTCCGTATCTGTGAGACATATTCCCAACTACTCATTCTCCATAGTGCCAACGTGAAAGTGATTCGGACCACGCTTCTTAACAATCCTTAACGAACACATCAAACCCTATCTTGAAACAAGCAGGAGTCTGCAATCACTTCAGGATTAAGGTTAATCCATATACGATCATCTTGTGATTTAATAAGATTTCTCAATCACGGAATTATATGAGAAATGCAGATTAAATCGGTCCAGTCCTATATGACTACATCATATATAAATGCCCCAATTAGATAACCCATATCGACGGTCCGGATAAGAAGGTCACACCATAAATTGTTCGGGTTGCATTAATGGTGGTTTAATCAATAGACCCCATACTTTGATTAAGTTCACCACGGACTAACAGTTCAAATGTATCACCATAAACTTAATCCTCGCATGTGACACACACTAAGTTATATGGCTACATATGATACAACTTGGGAATTTCAGTAGTGTATTTCTTATAAGCACAAAGCAAATAATAAGATGAGAATAAATCTGTCATTTATTAATTATAAAAACAATTACATAAATTGTCTTTCGGGCGCTACTTCCAACACCTTTATGTGAAGGACTAATCCCTATGAAGACACATTTGGTAGTGTAGAACTGAAACTTCTGTTTTTAGAATGGTCTTAAGTAAGGGAAACAGGTACACCCAAAGGTTCTTATAAGTTTGTAATCATGTTTATGATTCAACAACTTCTCATAAGGTGATATGTAATGGAGAACAAGTGTTGGAAGTCTGTTTATCAGGTGTGTGGCATATTGGAAGGCTTCCCACCAGAACTTAAGGGGCATTTGAGCTTGATCTAGAAGGGCATAAGGACAGAGATGTCTAAAGGCAATCCCAGATTCTGCTATATAGGACTCAAATGACCTAAATTTACCTCCCCAATCTGTCTGAAGACACTTAATGTTTCTTTCAAATTGTTTCTCAACTAATGTTCTGAATTGGATAAAGGCTTTAAAGGCAACAGATCTCCGAGCTAGGGGTATATCCAAACAAACCTACTAAAATCATCAACAAGATTATATAATATTGGTATCCTTTTTGTTGGTCCCAGAGAAGGTTAAAACTATAGTCAGAGGGGGTGAATGACTATAGTGGAGTTTTAAAAAAATTTCTGGTATTTAAAAGCTTTTGGGCAGCGGATAAGTCCCTTCTTACTATGTTGTTTCAATGTAGTTTGGACAATCACAGATATAGATTATAATCTAAGCAATTTAAATGAATGTAGTAAAGTAAATTGCAGAAAGTAAATTGACACAAGGCTTATAGTGGTTCAGGGTGGTGTAATCCTTTAATCCACTCTTCTCCTGTGATGATTGGAGGAATTCACTATTGTTTTCATAGATACAATTGTATGATTGTCCTTGACTTCCCAAGCTTCACAATCTACAAGACTATCACTCCTTGATCGCAATGACTTCATGATTCATCTCTTTCACTGCTCCTTGAGATCAAATCCTTCAGCAGCTATCACAAGCACAACTCCTTCTCATATGACTTTTGATTCAGTTGCTTCAGTTTATTGTGAATGAGATTCACAAACTTGGATGATCAATCTCAGTGCTGAATATGAAATTGTAGTTCTGATGTCTGAGTTGATATGTAGATAAATCCTTGTAAGTTCAGAGAGAAGGCTTTTCAAATTGACAGAGTTTCTGCTTAGTTTTCTTTTTCTAATCGTTGTTTTTATCTCATCATCACAATGCCTTATATTTATAGCCTTGAGTATCCTTGATTTGAAATTCCGTCCGTTGGCTATATTTATGAGGGGAATAATCCTTGATTTTATTCTTGATTCCCCCTTAATTATATTCTCCTTGATTTCAGTGATCGGATTTTTCCTTCAAATGTATAACAGAAAATCCGTCCTTGATTGATCCTCTATTGATTGTGCATTAAATGCATGATCCTTTGAATCTTCATCATATTTCAATTCTGTTCTGATAAGGATTACTTCGCCGTTCTCTGAACGGTCGAGTGATCCATCTGACTTTGCCATTTAGATCTTCCTTCACTGTTTTTGCCTTCACTTTGCCGAAAGTCAGTTTACTCTGCCGATTCACTGTTTCCTTCATTACTTCAGTTTAAGGAGAATCTTTGTACTTCACTGATCATTGATTTGGGTGAGATCAGTGTACACCATAATTGAACATTAAATTTCATCACTTGAAACATACTTAGACTTATCCAAGGTCATCACAGACTTCCTTGGTTATAAGTCATACCATTAAGTCTTCACTGCTTTTCTGCTGGTGCTTGGCTGGCTTCTCTCTGCCGAATGTCTGTTTTACTTTGCCGTCCTACCGACTAGTACAATACTTGTCTGACTTAACTTATGCAATATGTCAGACTCTAAGTAAGGACTTATGCAGAGAATTCTAACTTATTTCAGGCTTGCTATAACAGCTAGTATGCCCATCATCAAAACATAATAAAAATGTTCCTAACAATTTCCCCCTTTTTGATGATGCCAAAGCCCTCATAAGCCTGAACATAAGTAAGCCACTTTTTCATAATAATCAACAGATCAAAAATTCAACAATTTTATTCATCCATTCAAGGGTAATAAGTTCACAAATTTATTCAAGTGTTACAAACTACATTTTGCTTAATTCAGCCTTGTACCTTTTGAACTTTGTAGTCTGAACCTCTTCAATGTCTTTCCAATCAATTTCTGGAAACTTCCACTTCCAGTATGCCATAGCAGTGTATTCTGATATTCCCTTGAATACTTTCTTGGCAAAGAGTTTGTTGAAATCTGGCATGGTCTCATTTGCCCTAGGTTCTCCAAAGTACTTCTCAAGTCTCTCCCTAGCTTCAGCAATATGTGAGTCAGCAAACTTAAGACTTTTGTAGAGACTCCACTGCTCCTGTTTGTCCATTCTACCCATAGGGTTGAAGAATTTTGCCATATATTTGAAGTCTTCTTGTTGTTCAGTTGGCAAGTCTTCTGGTCCTTTTGCTGAAAGTGGTATGGCTGAACTTGGTTTGCTGTTGGATTGTTTTAGAAGTGTAAACTCTCTCTTGACATCATTGTAGAGTTTGGCCATATCAGTTCTCATCCTTTCATCCTGATAGCTTAGCCAATCAGCCCATGCTTCATCTTGTGAGAGATGAGGATAAAGTCCTTCCTGTACTCTGAAAAATTCTCTTACATGGTCCAGTACATCTGCTTCATATTCTGCTTTGCTTTTGTGACCAGTGTACGTTCTGTGCCCACCAGTGTATCTGGAGCTGCTGCTGCCTCTGCTGGTGTTTCCTCTGGTGCTAAGTCTGTGTTGACTTGCTGATCCTCTTGGTTGACTAGATCCTTGCCATTGCTGTTTGCCGGATCTGTCTCTGTCATCATCTCTTCTTTGCATAGGAAGAGGAAATCCAGTGCAGGGTTCATTTAGAGCTCTTTTTCTTTCTTCTGTAGCCCTCCTTTGTCGTTTTCTTCCGCTTCATTTCGATCCTTATTTCTCTCCGTCCCTTGCTCTCGCTTGTTCTTCAGTGAAGTTTGGGGGTCTAATAGTTGATCATTCAGGCTTATCCTGATTTCCCCCCTTTTTCGCAGCATCATCCCTCTGCTGGAGTAAGATGCTATTTGTTGCCTCTGCCATTCCAATCAGAGAGTCCAGCTTTGATTCGATGGATGTGAATCTGTTATCATGACTAGTCAGTTTCTCAGTGACACTGCGGAATCTTGTTCCAAATGCCACTGCCATGGAGTCATTTTCCTGAGAAATGTGTTGCCTGAGACCTGCAAGATTGTTTGTGATGTTAATGTTGAGTTGTCTCATCATGTCTCCTTTGCGTTGAACAACAATGTTCTGCGGCCTCGATGTATTCAAAGAATGGCCTCAAATTTTCGCTCAATGGAGTAGCTTTTGTCATTGAATGCCAAGGTCATGGATCTAAGATGCATGGCTTGCTGCTCTAGTTCTTCTGCCAGTAGATCTGCTGCTTTTTCAAAGGTTTCATTTGAGATACCAGTGGCCAGCTAAAAGAGTTTGTGCCGGATGTCAGCTGCTTCTGGGTCTGTTTGATGTCCTCTGTCTTGGTGCTGAGTTGCATCTACATGGACATCCAAGTCTTCAAGAATTTGTGTAGATGAGTATGCTAGTGTGGCTTGAGCTGCTGTTCCCCTTTTCTCTGTGCTGGGGATTGTCTTGACTGGAGTGGCAGCAGCTGAGCCAGTGTCCACTATGTTTATGCTGTCAGCCGGAGTTGCAGCAGATAGTGGTTGAGTGGTTGTCTTAGCTGGTGTTGTTGACTTGTGGGATGCATGTGGTTGTAGGAAGGTGCTTAGAAGAATGTCATCATCAATTGCATCCGGTGTAGGAGTAACCTCTTCTCCTTGTTTGTCATGATAATCAGCATGATGGTCATCATTATCATTGTCATCCTGATCATCTCCATCATCTTGATCAGTGTTATCATCATCATCTCTACCATCTTCTGAGTCATCATTGTGGCTGTTAGAGATCTGGGGCAGTTTTGCCTTTGCTGCATCTACTATGTCCCAGAGAGGAGATTCATCAAGTACACCAACCAGAGTGGTGATTCCAAGAAAATTAAAGAGCCATGCTTCCTCAGCAAGCATGCGTTCCGAATCTCGAATCTGATTTCTGGAATCACCTTCTTTCCATTCAAGATATTCTGCAATTCGATCATCAATATCGTTTGCAGACAATTGTGCAGGTTCTTCTAGAGATTCCTCATCATCTCCAGTGTCTCCTGTGATTTCCTCATGTAGAGGTTGTTCATCCTCACTTTCATTTTCTTCTACATGTTGTTCTGCCTCAACATCAGTGTCCTCTTCTTCTTCTTCTTCATCGATTAATTTTCCAAAGGCTGTCTTGTCCAAATTGCGTTGAACCTTTTGTTTCTTTCTTTTACCAGAGGGGTGAGTTGTTGTTTTCTTTCTCTTCCCTCCTCCTGTTTGTTTTTGCTGTTTAACATAGGTAAACATGACCTTAGACTCATGCAGTTTGTGAAGTTGTACAACAGGGACCTTGAGACATTGCATCAGATAGTGTAACTGAATCCCATATGACTTTTTCACCCAGAATTGTCCTTTCTTCGTCTTTCCTTCTGTTGTTCCCTTATTGGCTGCTTTAACTTCACCTTGAATTTGTTCTTTGAGTCTTAAAAAGAAGTATTTTGCCCAATTAAACTCTAGATTGTTGTAGATGATTCCCATTAACCGCATTCTGATTTCTGTCATGGCATTATTTGCTCCCAACTTTCCTTCGATGGTTTTGCCAATTAGGGCACTGAATTCACTGAATGGCTTCTTTAAAGCGGATCTAAGACAGTTGACTTTCTTAGATCCTGGGTTTGCCTGTTTGGCGATGGTTACCCAGAAATCATCCAGGTTTTGTGGTACCAAGGTTACTTTTGCTTGACCCTTATTTGAAAGTTTAAGATGTTTTCGGATTACCTTTTCTGTAATCACTATGTCTTTGCCGTTGACAGATGCAACAATCTTATCTTCTTCCCATTCGTCACCTTCTTCTGCAAGGAGCCCATAGACGTATTTTGCAGATTTCCAGAAAGAAATTAGACTTTCATAGCAGACTTCGGTTACTGGTGGATTGACAAAGGTTGATAATTTTAGGTTTTTGCATCCAGCTGCCAGTCGTTTTGCTTCTTCATCATCTCCACAAAGCTTTAAGTAGTGTTCTTCTTGGAAGAATGATCCAGTGGCAATCGATTTTTCATACCCAGTTTCGGTGGTTGAGGAGGATGAAGCCATTTTTGGAAGTTAAAAGGATTTTTGAGAGTGAAATGTGAATTTGCAGAGGAATGTATGATATGCAAGGGAGTGTAAAAAATTCTAAAAATTTCTAAGTGTAGTTTATATAGGATGATTTGGGTAGTGTGAACGTGGTTTGAATGTGGAAGGATTTTATGACATAATGGCGTGATTTTGTGTATGTAAATCGCGATATTCGAGTGAAGTGGGGGAGTGGATTGAGGTAAGTAATGATAGAGCCTGGGAATCGAGGCGTTTGTAATTCGAAAAAATAATATAATTTCCTCCATAATTATAAATTGATCTCCACGTGTGTAATCATCTTCAGGATAATCTTCCATAACTCCCTTATTCTCCACGTGTATAAAAGTTGATTATGTTCACACTTTAATTTGCACATGATTCCAATCTTTATTTCGGTGAAGTGCCTTTGCTGGCCATTTATCCGGTGTAGTGACTTTTTCACTGAGCCGCTTTATTTGACTGTTCCTAACAATCAGTTAAGTCACCTTGTTGGATACCAGTGCCTTACTTGCTACATCTCCTGTAATGGCAAAGGTTTGAACAGCTGAAGAAGTTACTTAGCCGATTACTCCAGTTAGCCGCTATTTTGTACTTAGTCGATTTCAATCATTCCTAACTCGAGTTCAAAGATCTTTGAATCTTTCATGACTAAGTGGTCTAGTGAAGATGTCAGCCAATTGATCTTCAGTGGGTATGTATTTTAGAATGACATCTCCTTTTTCAACATGATCTCTGATAAAGTGATGTCTCACATCAATGTGTTTTGTTCTTGAATGCAACACTGGATTTTCAGTGATAGATATTGCACTTGTGTTGTCACACATGATTGGAATTGTTTTCTCCTCCACTCCATAGTCCCTTTGCTGTTGTCTAATCCAAAGTACTTGTGCACAACAAGCGCCTCACCGCTATATATTCTCGCTGCTGTGTTGATGTAGATATGGAGTTTTGCTTTTTGCTAAACCATGAAACTAGTCTGCTGCCTAGCATTTGACAAGTTTCAGATGTGCTTTTTCTATCTATTTTGCATCCAGCATTGTCAGAGTCTGAATATGATATCAATTTGAATCCTCCATCTTTTGGATACCAAATTCCTACATTGATAGTGTTTTTCAAGTATTTGATTATTCTTTTGGCTGCTAGAAGATGTGACTCTTTTGGTTGAGCTTGAAATCTTGCACACACTCCTACTGCAAATGCTACATCATGTCTGCTTGCAGTTAAGTATAGTAGGGATCCAATGATTCCTCTATACATTTTCTGATCAACATCCTTTCCAGTTTCATCTTTTCCAAGAATGACTCTTGCACACATTGGTGTATCTGCTGTGCCACTTGTATCCATACCATACTTGTGTATTAAGTCTTTTGTATACTTGGCTTGACTGATGAAAATTCCATCCTTCATTTGCTTTACTTGAAGGCCATGAAAATAATTCAGTTCTTCCATCATGCTCATCTGAAATTTGCTCTTAATCAGATTTGCAAATTTCTCACATAAATTTTCATCCTCAGATCCAAAGATGATGTCATCAACATAGATTTGTACTAGCAATGTGCTTGTTCCTTCCTCTAGTTTGAATAGATTCTTATCTATAGTTCCGTTGTTGAATCCATTCTTGATCAGAAATTGTGATAGTGTTTCATACCAGGCTCTGGGTGCCTGTTTGAGTCCATAAAGATCTTTCTTTAATTTGTATACTTTGTCTTCCTTTCCTTTGAGTTGGAAACCAGGGGGTTGTTCCACATATACTTCTTCTTCCAAAAGTCCATTCAGAAATGAACTCTTGACATCCATTTGATAGACTTTGAAATCTTTGTGTGCAGCAAAAGCTAGAAAAAGTCTGATTGCCTCCAATCTTGCTACTGGTGCAAATGTTTCATCATAATCTATTCATTCTGCTTGAGAATAGCCTTTTGCAACTAGCCTCGCTTTGTTTCTGACAACAATTCCTTGCTCATCCATCTTGTTTCTGAATACCCATTTTGTTCCAATGATGTTGGCCATATCTGGTCTGTCAACAAGTTCCCAGACTTCATTTCTTTCAAATTCATTTAGTTCTTCTTGCATGGCTGTGATCCAATCTGCATCTTGAATTGCATCATCTATTGTCTTGGGTTCCACTTGTGATAGAAAACATGTTAACATATGCTCCAGTTGTCTTCTGGTTCTTACTCCTGTGTGAATATCTCCAATAACTTGTTCTTCAGGATGATCTCTTAGCCAATTTAGGTCTGGTTGGAGTTGTTCTTCACTTGGTGCTTCTGTAATTTCATGTTGTGCATGAGCTTCAAGTTCTGGAGCTTCTTTTGTTGTATTGACTTGTGGATCATCTTGATTTCCACAATTGTGATGCAGAATAGTTGCTGGTACTGTTGTATTCATATACACTTGTCTTTGTGCTACTTCTTCATCTTGTTCTTGAAGACTTTCACCATTTGTATTTGGTTCATCAAAGACTACATGTATTGATTCTTCAATCACCAATGTTCTTTTGTTGAGTACTCTGAATGCTTTGCTGGTGTCTGAGTATCCCATAAAGATTGCTTCATCAGCCTTTTCATCAAAGGCATGCAGCTAATTCCTGTTCAAAACAAAACATTTTGATCCAAACATATGTAAATATGAGATATTAGGTTTTCTACCATTCCATATTTCATATGGAGTATTTCCATGATGTTTGTTGATAATTGATCTGTTTTGTGTGTGGCATGCTGTGTTTGCTGCTTCAGCCCAAAATCTCTTTGGCAAGCATGCTTCTGCAATCATTATTCTGACTGCTTCTTTGAGAGTTCTGCTTTTTCTTTACATTACACCATTTTGTTGTGGGGTTCTGCTGCAGATAATTGATGCGATGACTCCATTTTATTCACAATAGGTTCTCGATAATTTCATTAAGAAATTCGGTTCCTCTATCGATCGATCTTGATGATTTTCATTCTTTCTCATTTTGGAGTCTTCTTAACAAATCGCGACTTTTTGAGTGTCTCTTTCTTCTTGTTCATGAAGATGGTCCAGGTGTATTTTGAGTAGTCATCCACCACTACCATGGTGTATTTCTTACCACTTACACTTACAGGTGTGACTGGTCCAAACAGGTCCATATGCAACAGATGTAGAATTCTTGTTGTTGATTGATAGGGTTTTGACTTGAAAGAACTTTTGATTTGTTTCCCTTTTTGACATGCATCACAAAGACTTTCTTTCTTGAATGTGATTTCTGGCAGTCCTTCAACTAACTTGTTCTTTGATAATTTTTTGATGGTCTTGAAATTCAGGTGATTTAGTCTTCTATGCCATAAGCAGCTAGTTGACTGTTTGTTTTTGACAAACAAACATGTTTCTGCCTTGGCTGTTTTCCAATCCACCACATACATGTTATCTTTTCTTCTTCTTGCAAGTACTACTGTGTTGGTTTGGCTGTGAATGACTTTGCATCCTTCCTTGCTGAAGTGCACATTATAGCTTTTGTCACAAAATTGACTAATGCTCATCAGATTGAAATTAAGTCCCTTGACATATGCCACATTTTGAATCTTCAGATTGTTCTTGAGAATTGTGCCTTCCACCTTAATCTTGCCAGGGTTTTCTTTGCCTCCAAATGTGACTTTGGGTCCATCAAAAGCTTTGAAGTCAGTGAGCCATCTCTTGTTTCCTGTCATGTGTCTGGAACATCCACTGTCTATGTACCAGACATCCTACAAAACAATTTAATTAAGTTTAGGTACCCAACACCTGTTGGGTCCATACCGCTAGCGATCATGCCTCCTACTCCAAGTGTATATCCAAATGATCTTCTTTTTGGATAGTTAAAGTCATCAACTTTATATATATAAGGCATGGCAGAATAGCTTCTAGTATTTCTACTGAAGTTATTCTGATACTTTTCTCTACTTTTTGGTGCATTTGCATCCTTCTTCACTCTCCAATATGCAGTGGGAAACCTGACTTGCTTCATGTGTCTAGGACTATACCTGGTTTGATTTTTCTTAAGCACATGATGCATATTATGGAATGGTTTCTTCTTGTATTTTGGAGGTGCAACCTTCCAATCATCCTCTGAAGGATAAAGTCTTCCTTTACCTTTCAGAAAGTCCTTGCTTTTGATTGACTTGAATGATGATTTAGTCTGCTATTTTACTGCACTGGGTTTTGACTTCACCGGTACAGGATGAGTGGTTGAGACCATGGTCTGTCCCTTTCTGAATTTTGGTTCAATGTTAATCCTGGATTCAGAATTGTTTTGACCATTGTTTCTACTCTCATCCTCGATCGCTGTAGCCAAGGCGATCTGATCCAAACCTTTTGAGGGTTTGTAAATCGTTCATTTGTTATCTTAACTGGTAGGGGGATTTTCTCAAATGATCTGTCAACAACAGATGTGTGAACCTCGGCTGTTTGTTGATCATTTGAGTAGATCTCCTTACTAGTTAGTTCAGCTTTTGCTTTATCCAGTTCTTTCTTTAATATTTTATTTTCCTTTCTTAGATCCTTGCATTCCTTTTCCGAATTTCATGATTCATTTCAATTTCATCAAATTTAGTCATGAGATTTTGGACTAGGTCTCTTTGGATCTAAAGGAGAAATAGAAGATTGTGCGATGTTAGATGTGGATGCATTTGATGAAGAGTAAGAGCTAGATGTTACCTCGCTTTCATCTCGATTATTTGGCCATTAGACATAGGCTTGTTTTCTCAATGTCCGAGCTATCACCTTCATCTTCATCTAATTCTTTGGTCATGAGGCATAGACATGCTTTTTCATTGTCCTGAAATGCCTTCTTCATCATCAGCATTATCGAGTTATTATCGATGATTCTTCATTCTTTTCACTCGCTAGATTCACTTTTGAGTGCTTTCTTGCCTTTCCTCTTTTCAGTGCTTTGTATTTCTTCTTTTCATCATCTTTATCATTTTCTTGGGACAATCACCTTGGTGACCTTTCTTGTTGCAATTGAAGCATCTGTATTCATCATCTTTCTTCTTCATGTCTTTGTTTGAGCTTGACCTCTTGTTTGATGATGAGTTTCCTTTGAATGGCTTCTTTTGCTAAACTCACAAAACATTTAACTAATAAAGCTACCTGTTCTTTAAGTTCATGCGTCTCTTTCTTCGATACAATCGGCAAAGTTACTTTGTTTGAGGTGCAATCGGTCTGAAAGGCTTTTGTGTCTCTCGCCAGAGCACCATCTTCACCGTTCGATTTGAATTCTTGAGCTTTAAGTTGGACATCGCGGCGAGTGTCGGTGCTTGCAAGGTTTGTGGTTCCTCCGATTCATCGATGTTATGATCTTCCATCTTTCGTAAGCCTCTCGTGATCTTTAAACATACTTCTTTCTCGGGGATATGTGTGTCCAAGTCACAGCAGTTCACTCATCGATGATGCTGGAGAATCTGTTGTCCATTTGATCAATGGATTCACCAGTCTTCATTTTGAAATTTTCAAATTTCTGTTTTGCAACAGATAATTTGTTTTCTTTAACTACTTCAGATCCTTCATTTATCAATGCTAGATTGTCCCACATATCCTTTGCTGTTTTGCAATCTTTGATTCTCATTAACATGTTGCTATCTAGAGTCATCAAAATCATGTCTTTTGCAACTAAGTCTAGATTTGCTCTTCTCCTGTCATCATTGGTCCAATCTTTCTTGGGTTTGTCTATTTTCTTTCCTTGATCTGCTCCTGTGGATACCACAATCATGATCATGATTGGTCCATCATTGATTACGTCCAGCATCTCCTCATGAGTTGCTGCAAGATGAGATAGCATTCTTATTTTATATTCATCAAAATTATTAACATTGAAAACAGGTACTTTTGACATAAAGTTTGAGGAATCCATAAGCACAGATAATAGATCTATATGTGAATGAATAGAAAACTCAGGTTTGAAAACTACTTTGAAAATATGTGATCTCCTTGTTACTGTAAATTAGATCTCGAGCAGTTCTCGATACTAGAAACACCGCTCCGATACCAATTTTTGGTCCCAGAGAAGGGTAAAACTATAGTCGAGAGGGGGGTGAATGACTATAGTGGAGTTTCAAAACTTTTCTCGGTATTTAAAAGCTTTTGGGCAATGGATAAGTCCCTTCTTACTATGTTGTTTCAAAGTAGTTTGGACAATCACGAGATATAGATTATAATCTAAGCAATTTAAATGAATGCAATAATGTAAATTGCGTAGTAAATTGACACAAGGCTTATAGTGGTTCAGATGGTGTAATCCTTTAATCCACTCTTCTCCCGTGATGATTGGAGGAATTCACTATTGTTTTCACAGATACAATAGTATGATTGTCCTTGACTTCCCAAGCTTCACAATCTACAAGACTATCACTCCTTGATCGCAAATGCCTTCATGATTCATCTCTTTCACTCTCCCTGAGATCAAATCCTTCAGCAGCTATCACAAGCATAACTCCTTCTCAGATGACTTCTGATTCAATTGCTTCAGTTTATTATGAATGAGATTCATAAACTTGGATGATCAATCTTAGTGCTGAATATGAAATTGTAGTTCTGATGTCTGAGTTGATCTGTAGATAAATCCTTGTAAGTTCAGAGAGAAGGCTTTTCAAATTGACAGAGTTTCTGCTTAGTTTTCTTTTTCTAATCGTTGTTTTTATCTGTCTGTCAATGCCTTCTATTTATAGCCTTGAGTATCCTTGATTTGAAATTCCGTCCGTTGGCTATATTTATGAGGGGAATAATCCTTGATTTTATTCTTGATTCCCCCTTAATTATATTCTCCTTGATTTCAGTGATCGGATTTTTCCTTCAAATGTATAACAAAAAATCCGTCCTTGATTGATCCTCTATTGATGGTGCATTAAATGCATGATCCTTTGAATCTTCATCATATTTCAATTCTGTTCTGATAAGGATTACTTCGCCGTTCTCTGAACGGTCGAGTGATCCATCTGACTTTTCCGTTTAAATGTTCCTTCACTGTTTTTGCCTTTACTTTGCCGAAAGTCAGTTTACTCTGCCGTTTCACTGTTTCCTTCATTACTTCAGTTTAAGGAGAATCTTTGTACTTCACAGATCATTGATTTGGGTGAGATCAGTGTACACCATATTTGAACATTAAATTTCATCACTTGAAACATACTTAGACTTATCCAAGGTCATCACAGACTTCCTTGGTTATAAGTCATACCATTAAGTCTTCACTGCTTTTCTGCTGGTGCTTGGCTGGCTTCACTCTGCCGAATGTCTGTTTTACTTTGCCATCCTACCAACTAGTACAATACTTGTCTGACTTAACTTATACAATATGTCAGACTCTAAGTAAGGACTTATACAGAGAATTCTAACTTATTTAAGGCTTGCTATAACAGCTAGTATGGCCATCATCAAAACATAATAAAAATGTTCCTAACACTTTTGTTGACACTATAGGAGCAGGTCCCCAAAGATCAAAGTGCACAAGATCAAGATAAGAATTAACTTTAGACATGGAGGTTTGATAGGGCAAAGAGTGGTGTTTTCCCAATTTACAAGCATAACAAAAATCAAGTTTATTTATACCAGAAATGTTATACAGAATCAGAACAAGACTCAAGATCTTAGAAGAGGGATGTCCCAACCTTCTATGGAAAACACTAGCATTACTACTAAAACCAGAATGATCAACTACAGACTCACATCTCTGATCAACAGAGTTATTACAGACAGACATAAGACAACTAGGGCCTTGATTAACTTTGGAGTGAAGAGAGTTCTGGTGAGCTTGCAAGGGAAAATGCATCTGATAGAGGCCATCTATAAGGGTTCCATCCAATAAAACATTCCATGTGATCTTGTTCATCACAAAACAACAATTTGAGTGAAATCCCATAATAACATGATTATCAGAAGTGAGTTTGGAAACACTTATAAGGTTTTTTGTTATGTGAGGTACATGTAGAACATTTTTAAAAGCAAGATTAGAATTATCAGTATGGATAGATAAGTGTCCAGTGTGGTGGATAGGAAGATTGTTAGTCTCTTACCAATAGTCAGATCATCTGATCCATCATACTCCTCTGTTGCAGACTGTTAAGATCAGCAGTGATGTGGTTTGTGGCTCCACTATATGTATACCAGTTTGCATCACTAAATGAGTCTGGGAAAGCTAAGTGAGCAGCAGGGTGTGATCGGTAATTGGAGAATTTCTGTGCACCATTTGGCCTAACATTAGACCCAGAATTTCCATTGTTAACTTGCCCATTATAGTTTGAATTGTATCTGTAGTAGCACTCAACTGTTGTATGTCCAACTTTAGTGTAAACTTGGAAAGCAGGCATTGCATTTCCATGATTCACATATCCTCTACTTCTGTATCCACCTCTACCACCTCTACCTCTTCCATTTTGCTGAAAATTTCCATTTCCTTGTGGCCTGAGTTGTCCTCTGCCTTGCCCATAACGATTTGTTGCCAGATTAGCATATGGCCCTCCTAAATCAAGTGTGTATGAGGGTATAAACCTTGCCAGAAGACGTTCATGTGTCACTAACTGGGATTGAACCTCCTGCCAAGACAGGGAGCCAATCCTAGATGTTATGTTCACAATTATTGATTTATAATCACGATTTAAGCCACCTAATGCATCTAGAATCAACTCAGAAACAGATATTGGACATCCTGCTGCTGCAAGGCCATCAGAATATCCTTTCATTTGAGCCAGATAATCCACCATCGTTTTGGATCCTTTCTTAGTCTTGGTAAGAGTAGTCTTGTACTCAGGCATTCAAGACTCATATTTGTTATTGAAGAGAACCTCCAATGTATTCCACACTTCATTGGTGGATGAGCAGCTCATAATATCAAGAAGATGCTGGATATATAGAAACCCGAATCAGGATCCGAAACGCAGGAAAAACCGGATCCGGAAAAATTTCCTGTTCGCGCAACTGCGAGGGGGGTCCGCGCAACTTCCGGAGTGTTTTTCCACTTTTCTTCAGATCATCAAATTTGATTCACAGCACCGATCGAGACACTCGATCATGCACAGCGGAAGCAACGAATTAAATTTGTTTACGATTTTACCACGACATGATTCACATATTTAATTAATAATCTACAAGAAAGTATGAAGATTTACCCAACCGAAGAGATGCCGTGATCTTCCGAGTTGTATAGCGACGACTGGTGGACGTCGATCCTGCATTCGAACCTCCTCGAATGTGCTCCAAGAAAAACTCTAGTTTTTCTTCTCTTGATGGCTAAGGCAATAAACCAATTTTTCTGAGAAACTGACGCAGATTATGTGTGTTCATTGTGTTGGGAGGAACTCTCTTTATATACGAAACTAACCGAACAGCTGAGAGTTATCCCTTTTCACAAGACAATTATATTTTTCCCAAAGAAAAATATATTTTTCATAAATAAGAGATAATAATTAGAAAATCAATCTCGTATTTTATCTATTAATTATTTAACAAATAAATAATTTATTACACATGTGATATAATTCAGGAAAAAATATTTTTCCAATTTTCTACACATGTGAGGCCATTTACTGCCACTGAATAATAAAAAATGTATTTTCTATTTTACATATTATTTACCGATTAAATAATATTTTGCATATTCATTAAATAGACCAACTATTTAGTTATCTCTCGAGGTTCCATAATACGAGAATTCACTCGCGTGTTAGGAGCCAACCCGGGGACCATGGACCTATAACCAGTAGCTACGATAAATTGAATAAAACATTCATCGAACATAATATTTCTATTCAACTTATTAATTCCGGAATTACGCCACCATAAATCCGAAACTGAACTCTGTCGATTATAGATATAACTTATTCTCAAAGTGTCGAGTCAATAAGTGTCCATTGATATAATCATTACATACATACTAACCCTCCATAGACTATTCATAATGAAACGGGAATGTTTTCGTAAACCTTTTTCATTACATATTATCATTATTTACCATTAACCCACTAGTGATCAATTAGTTCATCCCAATATGAACTCCCGGGATCGATCAGTTTCTAGGATTAACAAATAAGGGGATTATCTTTCTACTTCTAGCGGGAAGGAATGGATTCCGTATCAGTGAGACACATTCCCAGCTACTCATTCCCGATAGTGCCAACGTGAAAGTGATTCGGACCGCACCTCTTAGCAATCCTTAACGAACACATCAAACCCTATCTTGAAACAAGTAGGAGTCTGCTATCACTTCAGGATTAAGGTTAATCCATATATGATCATCTTGTGATTTAATAAGATTTCTAAATCATGGAATTATATGAGAAATGCATATTAAATCAGTCCAGTCTTGTATGACTACATCATATATAAATGCCCCACTTAGATAACCAATATCGACGGTCCGGATAAGACAGTCACACCATAAAGTGTTTTGGGCGCATTAATGGTGGTTTAATCAATAGACCCTATACTTTGATTAAGTTCACCATGGACTAATAGTTCAAGTGTATCACCATAAACTTAATCCTCACGTGTGACACACACTAAGTTATACGGCTACATATGATACAACTTGGGGTTTTCAGTAGCGTATTACTTATGAGCACGAAGTAAATAATAAGATGAGAATAAATCTGTCATTTATTAATTCTAAAAAAATTACATAAATTGTCTTTCGGGCACTACTTCCAACAATCTCACACTTGCCCGTAAGGACAAGCAACAATTGTTTTTTGAGCACACCCTTATTCTATTCAAAACATTCTCCCACTTTCTCTAAAGCGGATGATACATATCTCTCAATCATGTACCCGCCAAGAGCTTATCAGTGAGATTATATGCCACGCGTCTTGGTAAACTGATCAACTAGGTTGTCGGCTCGAGGATATCTTTAGGACCTAAATGTCGCCTCTATGCACGATCTGTCTGATTAGATAGTGCTTTCTCTCAATATGATTTTGACCTCTAGTGATTGCGAAGATCCTTTGCATAAGAAACCTCTTAATTAATTTCACAATAAAGTGGTATTGGCTCATCAAGACCTGGAATTACTTCCAGATCAACAAGGAACCTTTTAAGCCATACCGCCTCTCTAGCTGCTCCAAATGCTTTTATGTATTCGACTATCAAAGTCGAATAGCCGGTGCTGGATTGCTCCAGACTATAGCTCCATTACAAAGAGTAAACACTGAGCCCGAGATCGACTCACGATCATTCTTAATCCGACTAAAAGTCAGAATAAGTGTAGTCAACAATACTTCAGGTTTGCACCTGAATACACAAGCATATATTTCCTTTTTCTCCGAAGGTACTTGAGGATGCACTATACTGCTTTCCAATGCTCAAATCTAAGATTCGACTTTAATTGATGTCCCGGATTTTATCAATACAAAACAACAAGTAATAAACCGGTTAACCTCAAGTGCAAGGATCGTAGTATGGAGGCTAATGCCGGGTCGATCTTACGGGGAACTAGACGAATGTGAATCCTAGCTTTTGTTTTTAACTAAACTATTGTCACGAAACTAACCTAAACAGAAAACTAATTTAAACAAATATGCATAAAAGGAACTAGACAGAGGATTGAATCCAATGCTAGGCAAGATCGAAAGCAATAAAAACTAACTAAGTCGCAGAAAAATAAAATAAACTAAACTAAGCTAAGCAATTCGAGTCAAGTGATTTAAATTAAATTTTAACGAACGAACAAGCAATTGTTCCACCTATCCTATCAACGCTTGATACTAATTCAGATTATTTTCGTGATCTCTACTCAAGTTGTGATTCACCTATCTAAGGCATGAACACCTACTTTGCGTAGACAAGTTCGCTTTCTAATCTTCGATCTTTCGATTAAAGATTAAGTCTTTCTAACCTAGGCGTGAAATCTTTCAATTTCTAATCTGAGATTCAATCTAATAACTTTCGTTGTGATTAGATTAAAGGTCTAAACTTTTATCATGGTGTTCTAAGGTTAACATGACTTTCATCAAGCAAACAACAAACAAAAGCATGGATCTTTCGATATAGCATGCAATCAACATATAAAAACATGATAAAAGTAACAACTTTAATAGACACTCACAAAATAATCACGAACTCGAGATCAAACTGTTGAAACGGACGGCTTCACAACGCTTGTTCAAGGAGGATTTAGCCTCCTAGCATCCTTTGCACATCGAATTGTTGAATAAAAAGTACATGAAATTATCTAATCTAATCTAGGAGTTTAAGTGCATAAAACTAGAGAAAAACTGAAGGAAAAACGCAGCCAAGCTGCCCCTAGGGTTTAGGGTTCGAATTGTATATTTAGGGTTTGGTAAAACGCGCCTATTTATAGATTTTTTAGGTCGGTTTCGCTGAGTCGGTGCCGTGGACGCCCGTCCACCACCTTGGACGCCGTCCAGCCTCTATGAACGGAGAATGAACGCTGCTCGTAACGCGCCTGAACTCTCTCGAATGTAAAATACGATTACGACGCCGCTTCACTTTTATGGACGCCCGCCCACTACTCAGCTCCAGTATTTTGCTCATAACTTCACTTCTAGGGCTCCAAATGAGGTGATTCAACATGCGTTGGAAAGCTATTTCAATCCTCTACAACTTTCATCAAGACAACTTTCCCTGAAAGTGCCTACAAGTGTGGACAAGATCCCCATGAAGTGCCTAGTTCCGGTTCCTTCAATGATTCTTCACTTAAACATCTTCCAACTCTTCCATCTTCATGTGATCATCGTTTAAGCTCCTTACTCATCATGAAAACGTATCTACCAACATGATAGAAACATGCAAAATGTAACATCATACTTAATAAACATAAAACACCGATAAAATCACGTAAATATCTCGATTTTGCATTTAAACACATTTAAAACTCGTTTACTCAATAATTCGATAAAACCAACACTTTTCTATAAAAAGTACTAAAATACCAAGGATATTGTTATGGGAATAACGTCATATAAATCATAAATTTCACCCTTAACAACTCCCCACACTTAAACTTTGCTCGTCCCGAGCAAAACAAAACAAGATAAAGGCTTGGAAAGAATATAGACATCTCAACACATATACCATTTAGTCAATAAACTAGAAGTTCACCCGTGTGTGTGCATAGCCATAGAAAATTTCCACTAAATCCAAACTTGAGGAACTCAAAGCAAAACTAGCTAATACCCCTCGTGGACTAGTAATAAATGACACTCATAAGATGCACCCTACAAACGTGACATATCCCGAAAAGAATGATCGAATGAATCTAGGGCCTTTCTCAAAATACTCGAGAGGACAATCCCTACAACATATCCATCGCTTTATACTGGGATAAGATTAACTAAAACTAAGCCTTATATTCAATTTCGTAACAATATCTTAGTTGATTTAGCCATTTCCATTTCACTTTAAACACACATTAGAACAAGCTATTGCCCTCATAGCAGAATAGGACATTTCGAGATAACACCCTACCTACTCCAATCATAAGGCAGCTTTTTCTAAGCGTCGCCGTGAGCTTTTAGTCATCATAGTGGTATAGGACATACGTGGTACACCCTACCTCACTCAAATCATCGACTAGCTTTCGACACACCCTTTTTTTAATCAACTATTAACTTATCTTTTTAATTGACATTAGCCCCGTGTTACTTATCACATTCAAACGTCTAGATATTCACAGTATACCATACTCGGAACTAAATACAAACTATCATAAATCTCAAGATATATACGTAGCACTAAGCACACGACTTACAAGATAATCAAAAATCACTAATCCAAACGGGGTATAGCTTTATAAATTAGCTCATCATTCACTATGGCTTGTGAAATATAATTCGGGTGAATCAACTAACTTACCAAAAAAAAAAAAATATGGTATACAGCATCAATGACTATAACAAACCGAACAAAAACGTGTATTGCCTACTCGGGACAAAACAAAAATTTTGAAAATTTAGCATCATTTCAGCATAGAAAATAATATCATGTATTAACCAAATGGTCGATACATAGCGACCATTCCTCCCCACACTTAAATGACAACATGTCCTCATGGTGTGCAAAATAAAAGAAAAGAGAACTTAGCTGATTGTAGTTCTAAAGAGGGCAACACCGGAAGTGGCATACGTCCAATCCGTAAATGCTCAAGACGCCGTCGATGATTGTGGACCATCCACCGAAAATCGACATCGTCTCAAACTCACAAACGCTATCAAGACTATCTCGCACACTTGACAAACACGAAAAGTATCTCGGGGATAGGGGGAATTATATCATATGAAACACAAGAGAGAATCGTATTAGATGGAAAAAATCATCGTCCAAGGAAAAGTGCAGAGCATCCAACCGTCAACTACAAATACAGAGCAGATTCACACAAAACCCTAACTAGACTAAAACTAAACGAAGACACACAAAAGAAAAACAAAAGAAAATAAACAAGAGAAAATGATATCTAGGGTGGTGCCCCAGTAGCGCTTTTTGGTTTATGTCGTTAGCTCGACACCATTAAAGCTCACCTGGATCAAAGCCATTTGACTTTTCTTCCACCACTACATCATCGTAAGCTCGAATCGAGAGTGTGGCGCGCTGAACAAGAAATAACACATGGGGTTAAATCTTTGAAAGCTCTCCATACCTTTTAAGTTTCCCATGGTTGCATTCTTTCTTCTCCGGTTCCTCCGATGACGTTTAAGTTGTCGCCCTTTCAAACTCTTCCATATCAAAGACTACCTGCTAGAACATCTTCGATTTAACACAACCGTCATCCTCGAAAAACAAATCGGGTGAAAACTCGTCAAAGTGGTTGACTTCTAAGTCCCACACCGAGGATTTCGAGGAATTTAACAATCAAAGGCTTTTCTTTATGTTCACCTATATAGTGCTTGCACCTTCGACCATTAACTCGGAACGGTTGATCACCATAACCTCGTAATTCTAGCACACCTCCAGAATGATTTGGAGAATCTCGAAGGACCGGACCAACGTGTCCTCAACTTGCCAGAAACAAATGCAACCTGGAATTGTAGAGTAACACTTGCTCACCGACCTTGAATTCTCTCTTCTTTATCTTGGCATCGTGGAGGAGTTTCATCTTCTCCTTACTAATCCTGGCGCTTTAGTAAGCTTGGAGTCCGAATTCATCCACCTCATGCAAATCGCTGCAGCGGTGTTTGCCACAGATTGGGAATCGGTTAAGAAACTTCGTGAGCCCAAGACGCCTGTGCTCTAGCTCGACAGCAGATGACATGGTTTCCGTGAGACATTTGATATGGCGATGTACCCATAGGGTCTTATAGGCGATCTATATGCCCAAAGTACATCGTCCCAACTTCGCACTCTCGATCTTTTCTATGACTATTCACCGCCTTCTCCAGATCTTCTTCAAGCTCTGTTGCTTCGCTCAACTCGACCACTAGTCATCGGATGATATGGTGTGCGCTTTTATGGCGAACACCATACTTCTCGAGGACTTTTTCCAAAGGTCGGTTACAAAAGTGTGTCCTTCATCACTTATCAAGGCACGTGGACATCCAAACCTCACAAAGATATTCTTCTTAAGGAATTTCATGACCGTTTATGATCATTGTGAGGAGTGGCTATTGCCTCCACCCATTTCAAACATAGTCAACGCAGACTAAGATGTATTTGTTGCCGCAAGATGATGGGAATGGTCCCATAAAATCGATGCCCCAAACATCAAAGACTTCGCATTCAAGGATGGGTTTCAACGGCATGTCAAAACGCCTTGTCAAAGCTCCAGTTCTTTGGCAACGATCACAAGCTTTGCGTAAAGCTTCTGCGTCCTAAAGATCGTGGGCCAATAGAAACCGGATCGGAAGATCTTCGCAACCGCTTTTCCAAGGACCAAAGTGACCACCTTGTGGGTCCACTATGGCATTGCTCGATTATATCGCGTTGCTCGGTTTCTCGAACACATCTCCTAAGCAAACCATCTTTGCAGATCTTGAAAAGATAAGGTTCATCCCAAACGAAATATTTCATATCAGAGAAGAACTTCTTCTTCTCTTGATAAGACATTTCAGGATCGAGATAACGGGCATGAAGGTAGTTTACAATGGAGGAATACCATGGAACATCAGGAGGACAACCGTCTATCAACATAATGTTTTCTAGAGGAAAGTAAAGATCTATATCATCTGGTTCATTCTTTTCCTCATTTAACATCCTAGACACATGATCCGCTACTACATTCTCACTGCCCTTCTTGTCTTTGATTTGAACGTCAAACTCTTGGAGGGTCAGTATCCAACGCAGTAGGCGCGGTTTAGCTTCCTTTTTGGTCATGAGATATCGCAGCAATGTGGTCACCCACACAATCACTTGAGCACCCAAAGAAGTAACTACGAAACTTATCCATAGCAAAGACTACGGCTAATAGTTCCTTTCGCTTGTCGTGTAGTTAACTTGAGAAGGATTCAGTGGTGTGTGATCGGCATAATAGATAGGTCGAACTTTCCATTAAGCTTTTGCTTCTAAGATCGCACTAACAAGATAGTTGGATGCATCACACATAAGCTCAAAGGGTAGGTTCCATCAGCGATATAAGAATTGGAGCAGTAGATCGCCTACTTAAGCTCCTCAAACGCCGCACTTGCAATTCTCATCAAAATCAAAAGTAACGCCTTTTTGAGTAAAGTAGACAGGGGCTTGGCAATCTTTGAAAAGTCCTCGATGAACCTCCTATAGAAGCCGACATGTCCGAGAAAACCTCGGACCTCCCGAACATTCTTAGGATAACTCATCTTCTCAATAGCTTCAACCTTGGCCCTATCTACTTTCTATACCTTTGGTCGACACTTTGTGGCCAAGGACTATGCCTTCATCTACCATGAAATGGCATTTTTCCCAATTAAGCACTAAGTCCTTTTCCACACATCTAGACAACACTTGATCAAGATTATCGAGGCAATCGTCGAAGGATTGACCAAAGACCGAGAAATCATCCATAAAAATCTCCATGCACTTTTCAACTAGCCCGTCAAAGATTGCCATCATACACCTTTGGAAGGTGGCCGGGCATTACAGAGACTAAACGGCATCCGCCGCTGTGGCGAATGTTCCATAGGGACAGTGAAAGTGGTCTTCTCTTAGTCAACAGGATCGATGGGTATCTGGAAGTATCCTAATATCCATCGAGGAAACAAGAGAATGCATGCCCCGCCAGACGCTCAGCATCCGGTCTATGAATGGAAGGGAAAATGATCTTTCAGTTGTGACCTCATTGAGCTTTCGATAATCGATACATACTCGTATCCAAATGAACGAGCCTCAATGCTATCTCTTCTCCTTCTCATTCTTCTCAATAGTAATTCCCCTTTTTTGACTACTACGAGTCGGGAAACCCATTCACTTTATCGACAATGAATGGCGTAAATGATACCCATATCTAAAAGTTTAATGATCTCCTTCTTGACTACTTCTTGCATGTGAGGTTGAGCCTTCTCTCGAGGTCGTCTAACTCGCTTTGCACCCTCCTCGCCTTGATCTTGTGCATATAGATGTCGGGAGATATCCTCGGATATCTCCCACCCGCCATCCAAAGGCTTTTTCATTTTTGCGCAAGACGTTTAACAGCTTTAAGCTCTTCTATACGAGATAGCTTGGCAGAGATGATCAAAGGAAGCTTGTCACCTTCTCTTAAAAACACATACTTAAGATGTTTAGGTAACGGCTTCAGCATGCAAATCTACGGGAGGATCCTCTAGACTTGATTTAAGATCGCCACTCTTCAACTCAACATCGCTGAGCTTACTTAGTGGTCCTACCGCCAAGGCTTCTTCTCTTAGCTCATCCTCAAAATCACTGCTAATCGCTTCTGATTGACCACACCATGATTATTCAGATTATCAATCAATCGCTTCATATTCTCGCTTCTACACCAAAACTTGCTTATCCATGAAGTCATTGAAGTCATCGACGTCTCCTCAATGGAACAACCCGGTAGGAGAACCGGAGGGTACTTGAATAGATTTAGAAACACTATAGCTCACCTCTTGGTCACCAACCCGGATAGTTACTTTCCCACCATCACAATCGATGAGGGCTCTAGTTGTAGATAGGAAAGGTCTTCCAAGAATCGAGGGGACGTTTTCATTTTTCTCCATATCTAAGACATACCAGTCAACGGGAAAGGTAAACCTACCAACTTGAACCAATACGTCCTTTAGGATCCCTGAGGCTTTCTTTGAAGATCTATCTACGAACTGAAGGTTCATGGAAGTGGGTTCTAGAAGACTTTGTAAACCAAATGCTCACACACACGAGACAATGGCATCAGTGATGGATGCACCCAAGTCACATAAAGAATTTGGAAAGACTAAGCCTCCCATCCGCAATGTGAGCACGAATTTTCCGGGTCACCTCTTTTGATTGGTAAAACCGGATAATTGATCATTAACAATCCTCACCAATTGCCTCCGATCCATTTCTCGCTAACTTCTTCTTCGAGGAAACAACATCCTTGATGAATTTAGTATACTTAGGCATTTCAACCAAAACTTCGAGAGTGGAAGATTAACTGAGTATTTTTCACAGATTAAGCACCTTTCCGCATTTCTTATCTTCATGCAATGGGATGTTGCTCTTTCTCGGTGGAAATGGAAGCTTTTTCAAATCATCCTCGAAAATACTTTCTTCGAGGTCGAACTAATCGCTTTGTCTTCCACATCTTTCCACCTCATCGCCTTATCATTCTTTTTATTAGTCGTGGATCACCACCGACGATCATTTGATTCATCACTCCTCGGGATCACCACCGAGGATTCTTAATTGATTCTTCATTCCTCAAGGGATCACCACTCGAGGAATCTCAATTCTTTCACCTATCGTGGATCACCACCGATGTCTTTCAACTTCTACACCTCTCGGGGTCAACCACCGAGTACCGCTTGTAGCCAAGGGGATGATGGGTGCTCGACTTCCCTCTCGCCTTATCACCGCGGCAGGAGGGCTAGTGGTTTCCACTGGTTGGGGACCACTCGGTTGAGTGCCACTTCTTAGTTCATTGCACCGCCTCTCCTCCACCGTATGGAAGTGAAGGAACCAAGTCGATTGCATTGGCCAAGATTCAATTCCAGATGATGCTACATGACCACCTTTGGGATTTCTCTCCGTGGAGTTTGGCATCCGCCTCGATGGTCTGTGGCTTGCCGGGTCAGCCATTTGCTTCTCAAGGTGCTTGATCGAATTCATCAACGATGGATATTATTATTTTGCTCCTCTCGGAAGTTATTGTTCTGCTCCTTCACTCTTTTCGATGAGTCCAATCTAGCTTCCGGATCATCAACGTGAGATGGACCTTGAGAGTTTTGAACATTTTCAGGGAGAAAGTGGCTTGATTGACTTTGAGATGAAGGATTTGAATAGTTAGGCCGCTTTGATTGAACCTTTGATTAAGATTGGGAGCATTCAAGTTCGGGTTACGATTAAAACTAGGGTTTCGATTGAAATTCGAGTTTTGATTGAAATTTTGATTGAAATTAATTTAGATTTTGATTTGGGTGGAAACCCCGTTTTGAAAGTTGCCTTGGCGGTGAATTGATTACCAAACCTTTGATTTGGCTGGCCATTGAAGGCATTGATTTCAGCGTCATGTCAATCATAGACGTAAACGAGCAAGATGCCCATATCGTCCACATACCTGGCATGCGACTTGGTTGTACCGCCCATGATTCTCGACAAGATTGACTTGATAAGAATTGGGGCATGAATTGACACCGCCAACCATGTGGCGGTCGAGAACAATTCTCGCGATCTGAACTTGAGAGAGTACTCAAAAATGAAGGAGTCCGATAACTCGGATTTGGAGACGTGGTAAGCGTAGCCACCGCCGCTTCAAAGATGGAAATCTCGTTTCGCATTTTCACCTCCTCGATCCTAGGAGGAGGTGGTGGTGGTGCTGAATGACTTGAAAGGAGGGCATAATTATATTTGGCAATGTCTTCAACAATGCCCACCCTTCTTGAGGCGTTTTCCTCGAAAGCCCCACTGATGAACTATTGACCATGCCCTTGGTGAGCTCGGTCAATCCACTCGAAAAGGTATTGACTTGCCTCTCAAGTCTAACCCATGGTGGGGGCATTTACGAAGAAGAGCCTTAAATCTCTTCCATGCCTCAAAGAAAGATTCTGTTTTCCGCTTGATAGAAATTATAAATTTCCCTCAAACACTGGGCTGTCTTGGCCGGTGGAAAGTATTGGCTTAAAAATTCTTTCTCCAATGCAGCCAAGGTGGTGATGGATTCGGAGGGAGAGAGCTATACCACTCTTTAGCTTCTCCTTCAATGAGAACGGAAACAAGTAAGTTTAATCACATCCTCACTCACACCTTGAATGCGTGTCGCACTGCCATATCTCCGTGAATGTGTGTACGTGTGTGTGAGGATTTTCAGTAGGGAACCCGTGAAACATTGATGCATGCTGCATCATCTGAATGAGACTGGGTTTGAGTTCGAAAGTTTGTGCGGTAATGGCTGGTAAGACGATAGGTTGGGTTGATGATTCTTGCACCAGGCATGGCGTAGTCCGCCAATGTTCGCTCTATCTTCGGCCATTATTACAATTTCTTGATTTCCCTTTGAAAAGATAGCTCAAACTCTTGATCTTCGGCTTTTCCTTCGCCAAAACGAAGTCTTACGCCTATTGGGTCGGACTATGGTGCGCTCGATGTCGTGGAGCAAAGTAATGGTCCTTGTGACTACGAGTTTGCATAAACCGATCCCAAAATCAAGTTGAGAAAACCTAAATCTAAGGAAAGGAAACCTAAAAACTAATAAATTAAAGACCTGATATCTAAAAGATTAAAAACCTTAATCTAAGATCAAAACCTAAAGAAAAGAGAAGAAAAGAGAAAGATTAAGAAAGAAAGGGGGACGGACGGGCGTCCACTTATGTGAACAGCGTCTCGCCCAAAAAATAGACCGAACGAGCGTCCCAAACTGGTGAACGTTCGTTCAAGGATCGGAAAACGCTACTGGAATGAAAATTTTACAGTGAACGAGCGTTCAAACTAGTGGACGCTCGTCCATAGGCAAGATTTTTCAGAATAGAAACGATATCAGAACAGCAGGAAAGCATGGGAAAAAGAGACAGAGGGAAAGGATAACTAAACCTAGAGGAATCAAAGACTACGAAACTTAACTACGAAAAACCCTAATAACCAAAACTATAAACTACCTAAGGAAATTTAAAACGAGAAAAGCAGAAAACACTAAAAAGAGGGAAAAACATGTGTTGAAATCTTCTAACCCCAAAATAGAAGGAAAACAGTGGATTTTGACCTCAAAACGGTGTCGGACGGCCTCCGCGGTCCGCCACGTCGTCGGCGTCGGAACGAGCTTTCCGAATTGGGGTCCTGCGCGCCAATCCGACACTCGAGCCGAAAGTTATGGCCAAAATACTATCAAGTGCTAAAACGGACCCTTTTATCCTAAAATTTGATCGTGAAAGGTGTGGAGTCGATGATTCAACCTTAGATGTCCCCTAATCAATGCAAAAGCGAAAAGATAGAAACAGCAGGTAGTAGAAACAAGAAAAGCCATCAAAACAAGAAAATGCACGGGCGTCCAATTAATCGGGCGGGCGTCTTCTGGAGGAAGAAGCTGACGGGCGTTCGAGACTAACTGAGACGCTGCTCGTGAGAGCGAGATAGATAATGAATAGAGCAGACTTGATTGGACGGCGTTCGGTGATACTGACGTCCGTCCGGATCAATCTGAGACAGGAAGAACGCAAAAGCAGTATGAAAACAGAAAGCAGTATCAAACTAATTATCTAACTTAATTTCAAAAGGGAAAGATTTACTACAGGATCAGATTTCTAACAACTAATCTAACTACTAACTAACTAATTATGAACGCAAACAAATAAAATAACTTCTACAAATTAACTATAAAAAAAAACAAAAACAAAAACAAAAACTAGGCAACCGTCCGGTTCCCCGGCAACGGCGCCAAAAACTTGTCCCGGATTTTATCAATACAAAACAACAAGTAATAAACCGGTTAACCTCAAGTGCAAGGATCGTAGTATGGAGGCTAATGCCGGGTCGATCTTACGGGGAACTAGACGAATTGAATCCTAGCTTTTGTTTTTAACTAAACTATTGTCACGAAACTAACCTAAACAGAAAACTAATTTAAACAAATATGCATAAAAGGAACTAGACAGAGGATTGAATCCAATGCTAGGCAAGATCGAAAGCAATAAAAACTAACTAAGTCAAAAAATAAAATAAACTAAACTAAGCTAAGCAATTGAGTCAAGTGATTTAAATTAAATTTTAACGAACGAACAAGCAATTGTTCCACCTATCCTATCAACGTTTGATACTAATTCAGATTATTTCGTGATCTCTACTCAAGTTGTGATTCACCTATCTAAGGCATGAACACCTACTTTCGTAGACAAGTTCGTTTTCTAATCTTCGATCTTTCGATTAAAGATTAAGTCTTTCTAACCTAGGCGTGAAATCTTTCAATTTCTAATCTAGAGATTCAATCTAATAACTTTCGTTGTGATTAGATTAAAGGTCTAAACTTTTATCATGGTGTTCTAAGGTTAACATGACTTTCATCAAGCAAACAACAAACAAAAGCATGGATCTTTCGATATAGCATGCAATCAACATATAAAAACATGATAAAAGTAACAACTTTAATAGACACTCACAAAATAATCACGAACTCGAGATCAAACTGTTGAAACGGACGGCTTCACAACGCTTGTTCAAGGAGGATTTAGCCTCCTAGCATCCTTTGCACATCGAATTGTTGAATAAAAAGTACATGAAATTATCTAATCTAATCTAGGAGTTTAAGTGCATAAAACTAGAGAAAAACTGAAGGAAAAACGCAGCCAAGCTGCCCCTAGGGTTTAGGGTTCGAATTGTATATTTAGGGTTTGGTAAAACGCGCCTATTTATAGATTTTTTAGGTCGGTTTCGCTGAGTCGGTGCCGTGGACGCCCGTCCACCACCTTGGACGCTCGTCCAGCCTCTATGAACGGAGAATGAACGCTCGTTCAGAACGCGTCTGAACTCTCTGAATGTAAAATACGATTCTGGACGCCAGTTCACTTTTATGGACGCCCGTCCACTACTCAGCTCCAGTATTTTGCTCATAACTTCACTTCTAGGGCTCCAAATGAGGTGATTCAACATGCGTTGGAAAGCTATTTCAATCCTCTACAACTTTCATCAAGACAACTTTCCCTGAAAGTGCCTACAAGTGTGGACAAGATCCCCATGAAGTGCCTAGTTCCGGTTCCTTCAATGATTCTTCACTTAAACATCTTCCAACTCTTCCATCTTCATGTGATCATCGTTTAAGCTCCTTACTCATCATGAAAACGTATCTACCAACATGATAGAAACATGCAAAATGTAACATCATACGAATAAACATAAAACACCGATAAAATCACGTAAATATCTCGATTTTGCATTTAAACACATTTAAAACTCGTTTACTCAATAATTCGATAAAACCAACACTTTTCTATAAAAAGTACTAAAATACCAAGGATATTGTTATGGGAATAACGTCATATAAATCATAAATTTCACCCTTAACAACTGACTTTTAATAACCTGACTTACTCTATCCAAAAGAGAATCCATCCCATTTTCTCTATATTCGTAGATTCAGAGAATTATTCCATGAGGGGTTGGGTAGGAAACCTCTCGTTGAATATTGCATTCGAAAACGCATTATCATCTTAAGCAATAAGATGCATGGGATACTGCCACAACTTGTTCTCATGAATTCGACTGAATCTATTTCAAAGAATATAGTCCACTTCTCTAACTCAGTGAAGTCTGGCTCATCAGTTCTTGACTTCAGATAACACACTTGTTGGTCCCTTGAAAAGGCTTTGGTTAAGTTTAGGGGGGGTGAATAAACTTAACACTTAAAACTTTTGGAGTTAACAAACTCAGCAAGGTCGATTGCTCTTGCCGATCGCTCGATGAGTCTGCGACCTCTCGATAGTCTCTGACATGAGATATTCTTGAATTTGTTGCAAATGGAATATATTCAAATTAAGCCTTATTACTTGTTGTTTTAAATATGATACTAAGTATTAAATACTCATTAGTGTAGGTGTGTGATTCAGTTGCTAGTTACAGTCAGTTGATGTGATCAGTATACTAAATGCATAAATTAAATGCAGAAAGTAAGTAGGCAAATTTTATAGTGGTTCCAAGTGGTGTAATCCTGTCAGTCCACTCATCTCCTTTGATGTTGGAGGAAATTCACTAGAGATCTTTGATGTTGCAGTTACAAAAATCCCTAATCTGTCTGGCCTTCACCAATAGCTATGGCTTCACAAACTGAATATTTGAATCATGTAGGATTGCTGCTTCAAAGTATTCCACTGGTCCTTGAAGGGTAGGATTGCCTCTTCACCAGCTCCACCACAAACAACAATTCTTGACACATAAGTGCTTCTCTGTCTTCAGCAGGTTTCTTGAAAAAGAAAGTTTGAATCAAGTAAATGATTCAACAGTCAGCATCTTGGTCAAGATGAAATGATCAGCAGCTTGAAGTCTTCAAGTGTGTATACTTGATGTAACTTGATAGCAGGTTACACTTGAAGAGTTTTCTGGATCAGTAGCTTTAAGCTCAGTGAATGTCAGCAGGGTGATTTCTTGATAATAAACTTGATAGCTTAAGATTGATTGTTGTTTTTCATCACTTGTATCTGGATCAGAAGTCTTCTTTTTATAGGTGAGAATCCTGTGACTTATGTTTGAAATTCAAACATAGCCGTTTCAGATTTGTCCCCATCTTGACTTGCTTTATATCCCTGTACATAGAACTGACACTGTCAGTTTACTTTTTGACAGTTTTCAGTCTATCCACCCTTTGACTTATATCCATTGGTTAATCCTCTGAATCTTTCCAACGTCCCATTAATCGTGACCATTGATTTGTTGACAAAATCAAGACTTGTGAAATGTCCTTATCCTTGTAATCTTCCAATGTAACCTTTGATTAAATCGAAATATAAAATCTTCAGATTCCTATGTATGTAAGTTTGCTAAAATGCTTGTCAGTCAGCTGTCTGAAGTTTGATGTGTTTATAAAACACTTCAGCTGACTGTCTTTAATCTAAATTTTAATTGTAAAGTTAGAGTACACCATTTTGAGCATAACCAAGTTCCAATCACCATTTAACTTATAGAACTTAGACCTTGTACACAAGGTATATGTAATCAGTTTAGGTCATCACAGACTTCCCTAAATTCTGATTCCATATCCTTGACTTAAAATACTAAGTTTGATCCCTTAGCCTTCAATAACTGAGTTGGAACCCTCAGCCTTCAGTCTTCAGCAGGTTCCTAACTAGTCTACTGACCTAGTAACCTTACTGACCTAGACAGGTCTGCTGATAAAGTCAGCTGACCTAATTACAATGCTTGTTTGATCAAACCTATACAAAAATCAAACTCTAATAAACCTATACATTTAATCTAGACATCTTTTTGCCTTTGCTCTATAACAGCTAGTCTGGCACTCATCATTAAAACTTTAAAATATGTCCAATAATTTCCCCCTTTATAGTGATGATGCCAATACCCTCCTTACAGCAAAGCAAAAAGATAAAAACAACAACAGAACAAATTCAGTCATTTCTCATTATAATCATATTTGTTCAACATTATTACAAGCTAGGATCAGCAGAAAGAAATAAGCAGTGTAAGTATGCGGATCTAGCTTATGTCTTTGTCTTGCTCTCTCTTCTCATAAAACTCCATGATTTCTTTGACTACATCTTGCATCCATTGATTTTCAATTGGGTAAAAGTCAACCCAATGATTCAGATCTTTCCACCACTTCCAGGCTTATGGTAGAGTTAATCTTATGTTGTGAACATTGAAGCCCTTTCTCATGTAGGAGTATTTGAATTCATCCAGTGAATTCTTTGATGCTTGAACAGTTCCCAATCTACCTCTTCCACCTCTGCCTCCTCTTCCACCTTTAGTAGAAGCTCTCATAGCTTTGACCCTTGTTTCCTAAAGCCTCATTCCCAAAAAGGAATCCAGACCCTCAAATTATCCCATGCGATTGTAAGGTCTTTTCTTTCCATAGTATAGCTGCTTATATTCCTTCAGGAGGTCATCAGTCAACTGAATCCTACCAGGTGCAGGTTTCCTGAACTCATTAGTATCAGCCTCCCATTTCTTCTTTGCAAAGATCCTTGCAGCTTCCTTTGCTTCTACTGTAAGGCCCTCTTCCCCCTTATTGACATCATCAATAAACCTGGACAATAGACCATGAACACTCTCCTGTGTGATCACTAAGTTAGCAAGTTGACCTTCCATTATCTTTGTCCTTGTGTCAACTGCAGTGATCCTCCCTTCCATTGTTTGCTCCAGCAGATTGATCCTCTCAGTAACCTTAGGATCCAATGCAGGAGGTTCAGGTGTTTCAGCAGGGTTAGCCACAGCAGGCTTGGGTGCCTCAGCAAGCTTGTCAAGCTTTTTGTGTAATGAGGCAAACTGTTCATTCAAAAACTTGTCTCTGTATGTGTTGCTTTGTTTTATACCTCTCACTTCTAGGGTTAGGTCAGCAAGTGCATATTGAGTAGAAGTGATGTTGGAAGCAACTGTCTCAGTAGTTCTTCCTCTATTCTCCACAAGATTCATCAAATCTTCAAATCTTTGCTCTTGTCTTTTGAGTTGAGTTCTTAACTTTGTAATGTCATCTCTGACTGCCCTCAATTCATCCAGAACATGTGCTGGTACAGCACCAGCCATGCCTCCATGTTAGTAATATCATCCGCAACGGAAGCGATTTAAGGATCTAGATCTATAAAATACACGTAATAAAATAACTAGATCTATATCTACAAGGGGGTTATAGATCATACCTCTTGAATCTCAAAATTCAAGTTGAAGAACCGCAAAAGAAAAGGAGGTGTGAAGAGCACCACGATCTTCTGTACGTGTGATCCAAGCAACTCCCGGTGGAAGGAAATCCTCGACTCGAACCCTTCCGATATGCTACCCGGAAAAACCTCCAAGATTTTTCCCTTCTCCCCTTGGACGAAAATATTCTATCTTCTCTCTAAGAGATGATAGTCGAATTTTATGTGTGTGTATGGCTTGGGAGAACTCTCTTTATATAGGAGAGTAAAACTTAACCTCCAAGGATTTTATTATGCAAAAAAATAAATCCAATAAATAAAAGATAATCCCATAATATTCTAGAACAAATCTAGAATAATATTTATCTTTATTTCTTACCATAAATATTTATCCAATAAATATTTTGTGCACATGTCTTATTATTTATTGAGAAAACAAATCTACCAACAATTAATGACACAAAATGGCGCCACCTTATACCCTAGGTATAAAGGCTTCCACACATTTCACACACTTGGGCCAAGATTATGAAAAAATGTCTTTTTCACATATTTAATTTTTTAGCCCAACTAATTTAATAGTCCACTAAACAATTAATTCACATATCGTTTTAATAAAGTCCAACAAGAACTAAATTAATATTATTATGATTCGACGTCCGAGAATAGCTATGCTATATTTGGAGGCACGTCGGGGACCATGGACTAATAATCAGCGGCTCCGATAAATCAAATAAATAATTATCTTACGAACATAATAATTATATTCGATAAATCAATCACGAGAATATGCCACCATAATCCCGTGATCGCACTCCTCCGATTATGAGATTATATTTATCTCCTCACGAGAATAATAATAAGTGTCCATTGATATAATCATTACATATGGATTAATCCTCCATAGATCTGCTCATTCCAAATCGGGAAGTTACCGTTAACCCTTTTTAGAACCTCTTATCCTTATTTACCATTAACCCCTAGTGATCAATTAATTCATACAACTCACCGTAGCTAATCGATTGTAATATGAACTCGCATTTATCAATCGGTTTCTAGGATTAATAAATAAGGGAATCGTCTATCTACTTCCATAAATGGAAGGAATGGATTACAGATCTGTGATAACACGTAATACTCACTCAATCCATTAGATAATGCCAAGATGGGGTAATTCGGACCACGCACTCGGTGTAATCCTTAACCGTCAAGTCAAACTTCATATCGATTCAAGCGGTTCATCACGATCACCTCGAGATTAAGATATATCCATAAATATAATCATCCATTGATTCGATAAGACTTCTCGATTACGGAATTATATCGTGAACTCTAATCAAATCGGTCCAGCCCTATATGATATATCTATCATATATAAATGCCCCACTAGGTTATCTTAACCGAAAGTCCGGATAAGACAATCACACCTATTGTGTTCTGGGCGCATTAATAGCACGTTAAAGGAGAGACCCGATACTCTCGATTAACTTCACTACGGGCTAATTGTATTTTAAGTACATCTTCACTAACTCAATCCTCCCGTGTATATCCCATACACTGAGTTAAGTGATTACATAAACGATATACTTTAGGGTTTTCTGTAGTGTAAATACTATTGTCACATTGGTGAATATGAGAATAATAAATATGAATAATAATATCATTTCATTTATTAAATAAAACAATTACAAAAATTGTCTTTCGGGCATTACACCTAAAAATCTCCCACTTGCACGAAAGCATGTGATTAATTGTTTTAGAGCACACCCTATTATTTAAAACTACAACAACTACATCTCCCACTTGCTCTAAAGCAATGGAGACCCATCCCGTATTCTCGTACCCATTAAGCATATCATAACCATTGCAGATGACAAAGCACACTCCGAGTGTGCCGTCGTAGGATAGGTCAGTGACTCGGGGAGTACTTACATCTAAATGTCATGGGTCTTAATGATTAGTCAGGTTGTCGGCTCGAGACGATCCGTAGAATCGAAACGTTACCGGTCCATCTAATCATGTGGTACTTTCCCAATATGCTTTTGACCTCTAGTGATTTCGAAAATCCTTATAAGCTACCCCTTTCATCATTTGCACAATGATGTGGTATCGGCTTCCAAATCTAGAATCACTCCTAGATATGAAAAGGACATTCTTAAGCTATATCGCCTCTCTAGCTACTACAAAAGCCGCTAATCACCCAACTAGTTAAAGTCGAGTTGCGTTGCTAGATTCATCTAGGAAATAGCTTCAACACAAGAGTAAACACTAAGCCCGAGATCGACTTAACGATCATCCTCAATCTGACTTAAAGTCAAAATCAGTGTATCACACATATCCAAGCTCACACATGAATATGTCCGCATATTATTCCTCGTTCTCTCAAGATACTAAAGGACATACTAAACTTGCTTTGTTAACCGCCGAATCTAAGATTCGATCAAAGTTGACGTTCAATAACCTCGACCATCTCTTACTAGAAAGAGAATCTATCCCATTTCTCTTGATTCAAGATTTGTAGAGTCATTCCCGAGGCATAGGGTAGAACTTCCTCGTCGAATGTTGCATACACAGATGCATCATCTTAACCAATAAGATGGATGGGAAACCAAAGGATCGATTCTAATGAATTCGACCGAGTCAAACTCTTTAGGATGTTGTCCAAATCTCTGTTGCAGAGAATTGTGGTATTGTCAGATTCTGACTTCAGATAACACACCCATGTTGACTCCAACTGGTGCAATGTTATCCTTCATAAACACTAATATATATATTCACTACTGTACTAAAATTGATATCCAGTCTACAAAAAGACTTATCAATATTCTGGTCAAATCCACATATTGTAGAAATATATGACTTCCAATGACCGAGAGGTTTGCTTTTATCCACAAAAGGACATAAGCCTTGATGATCATCCCGTCATAAGTTCATAAGGCAATACCCTTTTGTTCCGAATAAATCCAGACTCCGTTTGTTTGGCAAGAAAATCTCGTGAATCACCCCTTTTTCGCTTTTGAACGAAATCTGCAATACTAAGTGGTAAGAGCGTCCAAGGTCCGATTAACTCTCTACTTCTTAGGGAATTACCCTAGACCACTCAAGCTTTGCATTTGAAAGATAAACTTTCCTATTCATTCTACTCTTTTCCGTGTAGATCCAATTACTCCCACTGGGCCTGAGACGCTCAGGTGGTTCTACAAGAGTATGAACAGAACTGGAGCACCGAACTCCATTTACAGGGTTATGGCTATTAAACCAACCTCTACAATCAGAATCCTATACTGCTCACAAAAGAGCCATAGTTCATCAATCGATCCTCAGACTACAAAGTCCGCAGAACCCGTAATGGGTAATGGATAAACCATACTCCCAATACTTACTGGGTGGATCAAAATTCTGATCTAGTTTAGTAGTATTTAGTGTTATCACCAACAACCGATGTTGGATGTGGTCTGATTTTAATCAGTTAGTAACTACCTTGAGTAAACGTACTTTAAGGTTCAAGGTTTTGGTGTTCATGGACTCTATCAGGAAGGATGCAACAGTATAACTGTCCCTTCCCGATTTCAAGAATCATATATCTAACCTTTATACTCAATAGGTTAAAAGAAATATCACGAATGGTCACTGACCGAACGTCTGCGCGAAATTCCCAGTCTTACCTTCAAGCACCGTGTGCTAAATGCTTATATTTACGGAAGTGGGGTGAACCGAATCCACACCTTATCCATAAATTCCAAAGCATATTCTAGGTAGACTTCTCGGTCTTACATTTCAATGTAAACCGTTATTTCGCTTCCAATATTGTTATTGAGTTAAGCAGTGTATTGTAGCACATCTCTAACTATATAAGGCAATTTAACGGTTTCTCACTTTGTGAGAACATGTCACAATGAGGCAGGCTGAGCATCAGTCTCGAGGGCTATGAATGGCCTATTCCGAGTATAGAATACTCTATCTCTGTTGAAAACAGAGAAACCTCAAAATATTTTGGATAAACTTACCGGAGTGTTTGAAAAGTTATCAGACAAGAAGTCACTACTCAGAAGCTCCTACTAGCTTGTATCTTTCATCAGACCCCAAAGGTCGTCATGAACAAACTATGTTACTTCTTTATAACCATTATCCTTTCCCGATTGAATGGAAACTTAGTCATTGAACCTTTGAGACAATATAACCAGACTGGGAGAAAGGAATCACCCTGAGCCAGTCTTCAGGTCTTGTCTTTTAGGGACTATGCACTAACTATGGAATATGAAGAACCGTTTATCTAAATATAGAAACCAATTGCTTTTAATAGTTCTTAAGATGTGTTTTATATACATATTTCAGCAGTTCTAAGTGGTTTTGACTTTATCAAACAAAAGTCCGAGTCTTGGATTCGTTCTACAAATGGTATATTCACTTTCTATACGACAAACAAATTATCGAATAGAAGGTAAATCCATTCGTTCCAACGAATCTTAAACAAAAAATAATTTTTCCGCGATATCCAAGGATTGAATCCGAGATTCATTTCCTTATATCACTCCCACTATTCTAGCTAAAATTAACTGCCCGTTGTTTACTCTTTTAATCGTTAAATGCACTGCTACCTTGTTCTTCCAAAGAACTTAGCTCAAGAAAATTGCCAAGGATTCATAGGTTGGTGATCCAAAATCACCGCCCTTATCCTATGATTTTCGCTAATTAATTTTTCGTTCAAATTTAAAGTTTTCTCGCTTTTAGATGACTAACACTTTTAGACATATTTTCCCATTCTTGACTCTCCGTGAATGGAAACAGTCTTGAACCAGCGGTTCATTTGAGTAGACACTACTCTTGAACCGTGGGATGTCTATTTCGAGTGTTACTCGTCGGGACTTCTCGGATTTTCTAGTATACCAGAAAAAACAACAAATCATAACATTAAAGCTCCCACTAGTTTATCGGTTCCAAATACCGTCTAACGAGCAATGCTTTATTTTTTATGATTTTCCGATTTTTTCCGATTAGAAAAATCTTATAGTTCCAATGTTTCCAGAAAAACAACAAATCATAGAACTCCCACTAGTTCATCGATTCCAAATATCGTCCAACTAGCGACAGTTCATGACTTCCCCGCTTTTCAATTAGAACGGTTACGTGTGTAGTTAGTTACACTTTTCTAATGTTCTAGAAAAACAACAAATCATAAAGCTCCCACTAGTTCATCGATTCCAAATATCGTCCAACTAGTAACACTTCATGATTTTCCGATTTTTCAATTAGAAAATTACTCGTGTAATTACTGCACACTCAAAATTCACTAAAAGAATTTCAAAGTCCGAAATCACCTTTGATCAAACTAAGTTTGTCTTCCATTTGACACGAATGACACTAGTGACATACCTATATGTCACTCTGGTCTTTTAAAAGGCTTAAGAGAAAATATCTCTTTCGAAAATTAATTGCATTATCGATTAACTAGTTCAACGTCCTAGTTACTTTTCACTTTTTAACGAAGTCAATACTAGTCAATTATTTATTTTTAAGCAATTTTGTAAGGGATATAATGCTGTAAATAAAATGACATTTATTAAGTCAAGTTTAACACTACTATATTATTTTATTTTAGGAATTGTAAACTATAAGATAAGGCTACTCTACCATTCCAAGGTTTTAACCTCGCATCTCAGTGCCGCCGTAGGGTAGGTCAAAGAGATGATGGTTAAATCGAGACAATCTCATCAATGAATAACTTGTGAGAATCAAACATCCCACGAGAATCGAACATCCCTTTATTCATTGACTACCTTCCTTTTTTAGCCTAGATATTATCAAAAATATCCTTTATGAGTGTGACCTACTATATCGGATCTCTTAGGTACGCCCCGAGTGTGCCGTCGTAGGATAGGTCAGTGACCCGACGAGTACCCAGAAATCCTATCCTTTCGGAGACCAAGCCATGAATGTTGATAGGAGTGAACACCATCCGTAGGGGGACGAAATCAAAGCGCCGCGAGGCGTCACCCTTCTCTCACTTACTTGTATCTATAGTAGAGGCCGTGGGGTTGGCTGTCGCCTCCCCCGCTCCCACTCAATATTTTGGAAGTGGTGGTGGGTTAACTAACCACGTCTTTTTGATGTTAACATAAAAGCTCATCAAATCAAGGATTCCGAATGGTGTCGGTAACGTAGGCAAGCCTACCCGTCCTATTCGTTGGAACATATGTGACAGTCGGACGAAATCGGGTCAAGACAGCCCCATTGAGATAAGAAGGAATCACCCCTCCGCTCTCCGGTGTAGCTTAGTCTTGCCGGACCCCGTGCATACATCACACTAGGAGGGTTAAGTCGGTCGAGCCTAGCTCAGTTGACCACCCAACCTATAGGCGAACCGTTTTTATCCAAGATTTATTGTTCTTTTACCATCATTCAATCTCGTAGACACTACGAATCGAAAACGTGATCTCGTTTGGGCTTTTACGGCGGTTCACCGAGAGCACACACAGAAAGGCTTAATGATTTCATAACCCGTCCTCGGATCTTTAATTAGTTTCTAAATTAATTAATTACCACGTATTAATTAAATTTCAACTAATTACGCGAGTTTGTATACATGCCTATTTTAATTACCAAAATTAAAATTCTACATGTATGCATGGAGTGGATTTATGATATAATGCATGTCATGGCAATTCCGATTTTATATTTATTTTATGATCAAACACATAAAAAATAAATTGCGGAAAATTTAAACACCGAGATGGATCGTTGGTACCCCCGACTAACCTATTTTCTAAGGAAAATTAAAAATAAATCTATGTCTTCAAGTCTTGATCTTCGATCTTGAAACTTCCGGATCTCAAACATTCGATCTTGACACGAACCACGAACGACTAGGAGAGGAGGCCGTAATATACCAATATATTTAAAATATATCTATATTATCAAATTGTTTTATAAAAAAAAACTTTTTTTTTTTGTTTTTGTTATTCACGGCAGATCCAAAAAAATATTTAATAATTTTTTTTTTTTTTAAAAGCATTAGGCCTAGCGGCCACAAAAAAAAATTAGGTTACCCAAAAAAAAATTGCTGCCGCCGATGGAAGAAAAAAAATTAATAAACAATTCGGCCTCATCCCGTTTTTACCTTTTGATGATCTTCAATATCATGATCTTCGTCGTCTTGAACCCGGATCAAAATTAAAAACAAAGAAGCCATCTTTACAATTTTCGAGTTGCATAAAATTAAATTACAAGTCCTATGCCCAAGTGATACTAATCAAAAGAGCTACAAAATAGATCTACGGGTAAACAATACCAACCCCAATCCATCTCTTCAACCACAACAATCGCAACATAATAAAAATAAAAACAAATTTTCGGCCCCTATCAAAAAATTGGGAAAAAAATCTACATGTTTACCACTCCTAGATCTAATTTTTTATACGTATAAATATAGATCACCATGGCGACTGATACCACTGTTAGTAATATCATCGGCAATGGAAGTGATTTAAGGATCTAGATCTATAAAATACACGTAATAAAATAACTAGATCTATATCTACAAGGGGGTTGTAGACATACCTCTTGAATCTCAAAATTCAAGTTGAAGAACCGCAAAAGAAAAGGAGGTGTGAAGAGCACCACGATCTTCCATACGTGTGATCCAAGCAACTCCCGGTGGAAGGAAATCCTCGACTCGAACCCTTCCGATATGCTACCCGGAAAAACCTTCAAGATTTTTCCCTTCTCCCCTTGGCCGAAAATATTCTATCTTCTCTCTAAGAGATGATAGTCGAATTTTATGTGTGTGTAAGGCTTGAGAGAACTCTCTTTATATAGGAGAGTAAAACTTAACCTACAAGGATTTTATTATGCAAATAAATAAATCCAATAAATAAAAGATAATCACATAATATTCTAGAACAAATCTAGAATAATATTTATCTTTATTTCTTAACATAAATATTTATCCAATAAATATTTTGTGCACATGTCTTATTATTTATTGAGAAACAAATCTCCCAACAATTAATGACACAAAATGGCGCCACCTTATACCCTATGTATAAAGGCTTCCACACATTTCACACACTTGGGCCAAGATTATGAAAAAATGTCTTTTTCACATATTTAATTATTTAGCCCAACTAATTTAATAGTCCACTAAACAATTAATTCACATATCGTTTTAATAAAGTCCAACAAGAACTAAATTAATATTATTAAGATTCGACGTCCGAGAATAGCTATGCTATATTTGGAGGCACGTCGGGGACCATGGACTAATAATCAGCGGCTCCGATAAATCAAATAAATAATTATTTTACGAACAGAATAATTATATTCGATAAATCAATCACATGAATATGCCACCATAATCCCGTGACTGCACTCCTCCGATTATGAGATTATAATATCTCCTCACGAGAATAATAATAAGTGTCCATTGATATAATCATTACATATGGATTAATCCTCCATAGACTGTTCATTCCAAATCGGGAAGTTACCGTTAACCCTTTTTAGAACCTCTTATCCTTATTTACCATTAACCCCCTAGTGATCAATTAATTCATACAACTCACTCGGTAGCTAATCGATTGTAATATGAACTCGTCACGATCGATCGCTTTCTAGGATTAACAAATAAGTGGAATCGTCTATCTACTTCCATAAATGGAAGGAATGGATTCCGTATCTATGATAACACAGAATACTCACTCAATCCAGTACAATGCCAAGATGGGGTAATTCAGACCATAGACTCAGTGTAATCCTTAACCGTCAAGTCAAACTTCATACTGATTCAAGCAGTTGACTGCGATCACCTCAGGATTAAGATATATCCATAAATATGATCATCCATTGATTCGATAAGACTTCTCGATTACGAAATTATATCGTGAACTCTAATCAAATCCGTCCAGCCCTATATGATATATCTATCATATATAAATGCCCCACTAGGTTCTCTTAACCGAAAGTCCGGATAAGACAATCACACCTATTGTGTTCTGGGTGCATTAATAGCACGTTAAATGAGAGACCCGATACTCTCGATTAACTTCACTATGGGCTAATTGTATTTTAAGTAAATCTTCACTAACTCAATCCTCCCGTGTATATCACATACACTGAGTTAAGTGATTACATAAACGATATACTTTAGGGTTTTCTGTAGTGTAAATAATATTGTCACATTGGTGAATATGAGAATAATAAATATGAATAATAATATCATTTCATTTATTAAATAAAACAATTAAGAAGGAATCACCCCATTGAGATAAGAAGGAATCACCCCTCCGCTCTCCAAGGATGTCTTCCAAAATAGGATCTTGTGCAGGTTGAGGTTCCAAAACATGTTCTTACTCAAAAATTGGTACATGTGCCTGTTGAGGTTCTTCATCAACTTCTTCTTCCTCAGGCACTTGGAACTCCTCATCACTGAAATCATAGTCCAACAGCTATTCATCATCATCAACAACAGTCTGCTGACTATCTTTACCTTCGTGAGTCTTACCTTGATGAGAGCGCAGACCAGCACCGACAGTGTTTTCAAAGAACTTTGTTCTATAACAATCTTTTCAATAAGTGCAGAGGCTTCCTCCAAACCCATTGTAGGTTCCAACCTTTGTCCAGGTGCTGTCTGATCCTCAGCAGCCTGTACCTCCTGTTCCAACCTTTGTTCAGGTGTTGTTTGTGCCTCAGCAACCTGAACCTCCTCAGAATGTGTGCGTGATCCTTTCAAACCCATCACTAAATCCAATCTCTGTCCTAACACTATTTGTTCCTCAGTGATTAAGACTCTCTGTACAAGAATTTGAGGAAATTCAGCCATGTTTTCTTCTAAGACCCCTCTAAGATTAGCTATCTTCTGTAATACATAAGCAGGTTTAGGTATCCTGAGTGTCAAACCACTCTTGATACTGAGCTGAATCTTCAGAACTGATGTCAGGCTCACTATGTGCAATTACCATCTCCTCATCCAAATTTTCAGTCTGCTGATCAACAGGATGTGCATCATATTCCACAACTAGTAAGGTGTCAAACATACTAACCAGCCTGTTGTCTTCAAAATTTATTCCATCATTTATTAGAGCCTCCAATTCATCTATAGTTAAATCCTCCAGATCTTTATCCATCTCGATCGCTTTGTTTGACCCCCAAAGAGACTTGCCAAAGATCGCAGATTGATCTTCAGCTGTGTCTTTAGATCCTTGTCCTACATCCTCAGTAGGTCTTTCCAAGGCAGTGCCACTAGGTTGGCCTGTGAAAGAAGGATTATCATCATCAGAATCAGAGGATGATGTGTCATCATCTTCGGGTCCAGAGTGTGGTTCATTGATCTTAATGCTTGCACTCTGTTTTTCACTCTCAATGAGATCCAGCAGCCTTACTTGTAACTCAGATGAATCAATCAAACCAAGTAAGTTCTCCACACCCAACTTATTAAATGACCACTCTTCAAAGTCATTGGTTCTGCAGCTGATTTATGTCTCTTATAGAAACCAAATTTCCAAGCAAAGTAGTCCTGAATTTTCTTGATGTTGGGATCTACTTTTTCCTTCCTTGATTTCTTTTCTTTTCTTTCAAAAGGCATTGTTGGCCTTGTTGGTGTAGATTGCTCAGCTTGTTGTTTTCCAAAGGCTTCAACAAGATGGGCCAATGTATCCATAGCAAATTCAACCAGGTCAGTAGGTTTCTCAGGTTGTACATTTGTACCTACCACCTCCATATGTTCCACACTAGGTTCCCCCTGACTTGTATGTGTATCAGTAAGGTCTACAGCAGTGTGTTCTTCCCCCTGAGTTGTAGTATCCACAGCAGGGTCAGGAACAAGTTCAATAATTTCGACAGCAGGGTCAGGAATAACTGTCTGCTGTGATCTGCAGTTTGTTGCTCAACAACAACTTCTCTAGCCTCAGTAGGCTCATCACCTTGTACAGGTGCTTCTTCAGCAACACTTTCAGCTTCCTTTTGGGCCTCCAAAACCCTTAATTCTTTACCCTTTCCATGCTTTTTCTTTTTCACAACCTCCTTCATTCTCTTTGCAGGTTGTTCAGTTTCAAGATCCTTGGTAGCTTTCCTCTTTCTTGAGTCTTCTTTTATCTGCTCTTTCAAAATCTCAGCAGCCTTCGTAGCCTTAGCTTCAACTAGCACTTCAGTAGATTCAGCAGGGTTTACTGATTGCTGTCTTGTCTTCTTAGGCTTTAACATTTTAGTAAACTTTCTTGTATCAACAGCTTTTCTTTTCTCAGCAATTTTCTTGGGTGTAGCAGGTTGTGAAACTTGACTAACCTGCTCACCACTGTTAGGTGTGATGTCCGAAAAACAATTTTGTAATTGTTTTATTTAATAAATGAAATGATATTATTATTCATATTTATTATTCTCATATTCACCGATGTGATAATAGTATTTACACTACAGAAAACCCTAAAGTATATCGTTTATGTAATCACTTAACTTTCGGTGTATGGGATATACACGGAGGATTGAGTTAGTGAAGATGTACTTAAAATACAATTAGCCCGTAGTGAAGTTAATCGAGAGTATCGGGTCTCTCATTTAACGTGCTATTAATGCACCCTGCACAATAGGTGTGATTGTCTTATCCGGACTTTCGGTTAAGAGAACCTAGTGGGGCATTTATATATGATAGATATATCATATAGGGCGGACCGATTTGATTAGAGTTCACGATATAATTCCGTAATCGAAAGTCTTATCGAATCAATCGATGATCATATTTATGGATATATCTTAATCCCGAGGTGATCACGATCAACCGATTGAATCAAGATGAGGTTTGACTTGACGGTTAAGGATGACACCGAGTCAGTGATCCGAATTACCCCATCTTGGCATTGTCTTGGATTGAGTGAGTAGTCCGTGTTATCACGGATACGGAATCCATTCCTTCCATTTATGGAAGTAGATAGACGATTCCTTTATTTGTCAATCCTAGAAACCGATCGATCGTATTTAGTTCATATTACAATTGATTAGCTACCAAAGTGAGTTGTATGAATTAATTGATCACTACGGGGTTAATGATAAATAAGGATAAGAGGTTCTAAAAAGGGTTAACGGTAACTTCCCGATTTAGAATGAACAGTCTATGGAGGATTAATCCATATGTAATGATTATATCAATGGACGCTTATTATCATTCTCATGAGGAGATAAATATAATCTCATATCGGAGGAGTGCAGTCACGGGATTATGGTGGCATATTCCTGTGATTGATTTATCGAATATAATTATTCTGTTCGTAAGATAATTATTTATTTGATTTATCGGAGCCGCTGATTATTAGTCCATGGTCCCCGACGTGCCTCCAATATAGCATAGCTATTCTCGGACGTCGAATCCTAATAATATTAATTTAGTTCTTGTTAGAATTTAATTAAAACGATATGTGAATTAATTGTTTAGTAGACTAGTAAATTAGTTGGGCTAAATAATTAAATATGTGAAAAATGCATTTTTCATAATCTTGACAAAATTAGTGTTATGGCCGAAAATAATATTGACTAGGTCAATGCCAATTTTCGGCCTAGGCATGTTTTAGGAAACAAGAAATTAGTTTTCTTGTGAATTAATAAGACATGTGCACAAAATATTTATTGGATAAATATTTATGGTAAGAAATAAAGATAAATATTATTCTAGATTTTATTTATTGGATTTATTTATTTGCAAAATAAAATCTTTGGAGGTCAATGATTACTCTCCTATATAAAGAGAGTTCTCCCAAGCCTAAAATACATTAGAAATTTCGACTTCATCTCTTAGAGAGAGGAAGAGATATTTTTCGGCCAAGGGGAGAGAAAGAGAAAATCTTGGAGGTTTTCCGGGTAGCATATCGGGAGGATTCGAGACGAGAATTTCCTTCCACCGGGAGTTGCTTGGATCACACGTGCGGAAGATCGTGGTGCTCTTCACACCATCCTTTGTTCTTTCTAATTGCGGTTCTTCTACTTGGATTTTGAGATCCAAGAGGTATGTTCTACAACCCCCTTGTAGAGTAGATCTAGTTATTTTATTACGTGTAAATTATAGATCTAGATCCATATTCGCTTCCGTTGCGGATGGTATTACTAACAGTGGTATCAGTCGCCTGGTGATCTATATTTATACGTATAAAATATTAGATCTAGGAGTGGAAAACATGTAGATTTTTTGTCCCAATTTTTTATAGGGGCCGATGCATATATGTATTTTTTTATGTTGCGATTGTTGTGGTTTGAAGAGCTGGATTGGGGTTGGTACTGTTTACCCGTAGATCTATTTTGTAGCTCCTTTGTTTAGTAACAATTGAGCATATGAATTGTATTTTTTTATGTTAATTTTCGAAAATTCAATGTAAAAGTAGCATCTTTTATTGTAATTTTGTAAATCCAGGCTCGATAAGATGAAGATCTTGCTGGAAAATTGAAGATCAAGGCGAACCCAAGGTATGAACGAGGAGGAACGGTTAATTTTTTTTAAAAAAAAACTGCTACAGGACTTTCTGCGACGCTGAAAAGCGTCGCTATAGGTCCTCTTTATAAAATTGCATGCGGCTAGGGTTTTAATGTTTGCGGCTGCATGTAACTTTTTAACCTAATTTTTTTTATTTAAAAGACTGCCGTTTGGCAGAAAGAAAGAAAAAAAAAAAAAACAAAACAATTTTATTTTTTTTGGGAAATAATTTTGTAATAGCCGCATGTAATAATAATAATAATAATAATAATAATAATAATAATAATAATAATAATAAATTTGATTAATTATAATAAATTGGGTTTATTTAATTAAAAAGGTCTTTTCTCCTCTCGGGTGTTCGTGGTTCGTTATCCGGCGGTTCGAGTTCAAGATTCGTGGTTCAAGACTCAAATATCGAAGACACGAAGACAACAAGTTGTAATTTATTTTTTTCCTAGGATAGATTAGATACGGGGGTACCAACGATCCATCTCGGTGCTTAAATTTTCCGCAATTTATTTTTTATGTGTTTGATCATAAAATAGATATAAAATCGGAATTGCCATGACATGCATCATATCATAAATCCACTCCATGCATACATGTAAAATTTTAATTTTGGTAATTAAAATAGGCATGTATACAAACTCGCGTAATTAGTTGAAATTTAATTAATACGTGGTAATTAATTAATTTAGTAACTAATTAAAGATCCGAGGACGGGTTATGAAATCGTTAAGCCTTTTTTCGGTGTGTGTTCTCGGTGAACCGCCTTAAAAGCCCAAACGAGATCACGTTTTCAATTCGTAGTGTCTACGAGATTGAATGATGGTAAAAGAACAATAAATCTTGGATAAAAACGGTTCGAATATAGGTTGGGTGGTCAACTGAGCTTGGCTCGACCGACTTAACCCTCCTAGTGTGATGTATGCACGGGGGTCCGGCAAGACTAAGCTACACCGGCGAGCGGAGGGGTGATTCCTTCTTATCTTAATGGGGCTCTCTTGACCCGATTTCGTCCGACTGTCACATATGTTCCAACGAATAAGACGGGTAGGCTTGCCTACATTACCGACACCATTCGGAATCCTTGATTTGATGTGCTTTTATGTTAACATCAAAAAGACGTGGTTAGTTAACCCACCACCACTTCCAAAATATTGAGTGGGAGCGGGGGAGGCGACAACCAACCCCACGGCCTCTATTATAGATACAAGTAAGTGAGAGAAGGGTGACGCCTCGCGGCGCTTTGATTTCGTCCCCCTACGGATGGTGTTCACCCCTATCATCATTCATGGCTTGGTCTCCGAAAGGATAGGATTTTCGGGTACTCATCGGGTCACTGACCTATCCTACGATGGCACACTCGGGGCGTACCTAAGAGATCCGATGTAGTAGGTCACACTCATCAAGGGTATTCTTGATAATATCTAGGCTAAAAAAGGAAGGTAGTCAATGAATAAAGGGATGTTCGATTCTCGTGGGATGTTCGATTCTCACAAGTTATTCATTGATGAGATTGTCTCGATTTAACCGTCATCTCTTTGACCTACCCTACGGTGGCACTGAGATGCGAGGTTAAAACATTGGAATGGTAGAGTAGACTTAATTTTAGTTTACAATTCCTAAAATAAACTTATACAGTATTGTTAAACAAGAATTAATATATGTCATTTTATTTTCAGCAAAAATGTCTGCTCAAATTTACCTTTCTTCATCATCGAAAAATTATCGGGAAACAACTTTAAGAAATAGAAGAGTAATCTAAACGTGGTACTCACATACGAGAATGTGCAACATGTACTCACTTCTGAATGCCCTACGGTGGCGATCCAAAAACCCGGAAAAGCTGAGATCGAACAGCGTAATCGCTAGATCGAGGTAGATAACCAGGCTCGTGGGATCATCCTAGCGGCAGTGTCGGAGGTTATTAGGACCCAGATTGAAGAGTTTGAGACTGTAGGAGAAATCATGTGGAAACTTACTTCGATGTTTGGATCACCTAGCAACCAAGCAAGACACGATGCCATCAGGATGGCTGTTAACACGAAATTGAAGAAAGGTCAGGTAGTGAATGGTCATGTTCTAAATATGATCAGTTACTTCAATGACGCCGGTATTCATGGATCGATGTTCGATGAAGCAACTCAAGTGTCGATGATTTTGGAATCGTTAACTCCTGAGTTTATCCCGTTCAAAACTCAGTATCTGATGGGCAAACAGGAGTTGACCATGACACAGATGCTTAATGAACTGACTATCTACGAGGGCCTGCTATCAAACGATAAGGTCCAAGTAGGGGATAAGAAAGCTGAAGCAAATTTGGCCGAAGCTAAGCCATCAAACAAGCCTAAGGCCAAACCAAAGAAGAAGGGTAGTGTTGCACCTGTGCCCAAGCCAATGAAGAAAAGAAAGCCAAGAAAGTTGATTTGCGCCAAGCCCAAGGGCAAATCGCTTTTCTTGTAGGAGGTAGGACATTGGAAACGCCATTGTCCGAATATCTTCATGATGTAAAGGATGGCAAAGTCAAGGTCATCCTTTGGAAAGATAAGAAAGGTAATTCGAATTACTATTCTTGGAATCTTTTAATGTAGCTAAAGATGTGTCCACTTGGATACTTGATACTGGAGCTACTAACCATGTATGTTCTTCATTGCAGATTCTTAGTTCGTACGAGGAGCTGGAAGAGGGTTCTCAAGTGATGCGAGTAGGCACTAGGGCGCTCATTTCGGCTAAATCAGTGGGAGCTGTGGACTTACATATTAATAATAGAATTTTGCATTTAGAGAATGTTTATTTTATTCCGAATTTCAAGAGAAATTTAATTTCTCATTCTACCTTGGTTGAACAATCATTTTCTGTTTCAAATTTGAATGGTGAATTTGTTATTTCAAAGAATGGCTTTGAATTGTGTTCAACTATGAATGAAAACGGTTTATATTTTGTAAGACCACATAAAGCTCCCCTACTTAATACTGAAATGTTTAAAACTGCTCATCAAACATCTGCTAAAAGGCAGAAAGTTTCTCAAGTAAAAGAAGATAAAACATACTTGTGGCATCTGAGGCTCGGCCATATTTCCTTGGAAAGACTCAAAAGACTAGAAAAGGTTCATGCCTTAGGTGAGTCATTTGTTGACACACTGCCTGTCTGCGTGTGTTGCCTAGAGGGAAAAATGACTAAGCGTCCCTTCTCATCAAAGGGTAATAGGGCCACGGGAACTCTAGACTTAGTGCATTCAGACGTTTGTGGTCCGATGAACGTACAAGCTAGAGGCGGATACGAGTACTTTGTGACTTTCATTGATGACTACTCGAGATTCGGTTATGTTTATCTGCTGCATAGGAAGTCCGAGGCTTTTGGTAAGTTCAAGGAGTTCCAGCGTAAGCGAAGGCAACTAGGCAAGTCATTGAAATGCCTTCGCTCGGATCGTGGAGGTGAGTATTTAGATCATCGAGTTCATTGACTACTTGGCTGAAAAAGAATTTGTTTCCAACGTTCAAAGACTTAGGACACCTCAAAGAAACGGAGTTGCTGAGAGGAGAAACAGGACATTGATTAACATGGTTAGATCAATGATGAGCTACGCCTCACTACCTATATCCTTTTGGGGTTATGCTTTAGAAGTAGCGCTCTACATTTTGAATGAAGTACCGTCAAAGTCTGTCGAAAAGACACCCATAGAGATGTGGTCCGGACGTCGTGAAAGCATGCGTCACTTCCGCATATAGGGTTGTCCTGCACATGTGCTGATGGACAAGACTACCAAACTACAATCGCGTACGAAAGTATGTTTGTTTTTAGGCTATCCAAAAGGTACACGTGGTGGTCTATTTTATGATCCGGAAGATAACAAAGTGCTAGTCTCGACTAACGCTACGTTTTTGGAGGAAAGTTATATGAAAGACCACAGACCTCGAAGTAAAATTGTACTAGAGGATTTACTCTCCGATGACATCAGGCCTATTGTGGCCATTGATGTTCTTGTAAACAACACTACTAATACAACAGTCACTTCCGACATTCCTGTTCCACCTAGACGTACTGCGAGAGTGGTTCGGCCACCGGCTCGGTACGGCATGGATTTAGAGACGAACGTAGTCGCCTCTGATGGGGTGGAAGATGATCCTCCGACCTATAAGAAGGCCCTATTGGATCATGATAAGGATAAATGGATTGACGCAATGAATCAAGAGATGGAGTCTATGTACTCTAACTCGGTCCGAAACTTGTAGAACTTCCTCGGGGTGAACGCGGCCTCACTTTGGATGTAAATGGCTTTACAAGCGAAAGAGAGGAGTAGATGGGAAGGTCGAAAGCTTCAAAGCACGGCTGGTAGCCAAAGGTTACACACAGCGAGAGGGTATAGACTACGAGGAAACCTTCTCACCTGTGGCCATGATGAAAACCATCCGCATCCTCCTTTCGATTGCTGCATGTCTGGATTATGAAATCTGGCAAATGGATGTTAAGATAGCGTTTCTAAACGGCTTTCTCGATGAGGAAATCTATATGAAGCAACCAGAGGGATTCATTGAAGAAGGTCGAGAGCACATGGTGTGCAAGTTGCTCAGATCCATTTATAGGTTGAAGCAAGCATCTCGTTCCTGGTATCATAGATTCGATCACACGATCATGTCTTATGATTTTGAACAACACTTTGCTGAATCTTGTTTGTGCAAGAAGGTTATCAAAGATAGTGTTGTATTCCTATTGTTGTACGTTGATGACATACTCCTAATTGGCAACGATAAGGGGATGATGTCCGACTTGAAAAGTTGGTTGACCACACAATTCCATATGAAGGATTTGGGAGAAGCGAGTTATGTTCTAGGGATCCAAATTATAAGGGATCGCAAGAACAGGATGTTAGCTCTGTCCCAAGCAACTTATATAGATAAGGTGCTGACATGCTTCAGTATGGAGAACGCCAAGAAGGGTTTTCTACCAACCCGTCACGGCGTTTACCTCTCTAAGACTCAGGGGACTCAAACTCCTGAAGAAACTGAAGCTATGGGAAGAGTGCCATATGCCTCGGCTGTTGGTAGTCTTATGTATGCTATGAGGTGTACGAGACCTGATATTTGTTACGGCGTTGGGTTAGTCAGCCGTTTTCAGTCAAATCCAGGGCAACCGCATGACTGACAAAGATAAAGAATCTCATCAAATATTTGAAGAGAACCAGAAATTATATTCTCGTCTATTCGATTGGGAGTTTGGAGTTAGCGGGGTACACCGATTCTGACTTTCAGTCAGACAGAGATGATTCTAAATCAACCTCTGGTTCAGTGTTTACGCTTGCTGGCGGTGCAATAGAATGGAGAAGCCAAAAGCAATCCAGCACAGCCGATTCAAAAATGGAAGCTGAGTTCATAGCAGCCTCTGAGGCAGCTAAGGAAGCGGTTTGGTTAAGAAAGTTCATCAGCGGATTAGGCGTTGTCCCGAATGCTGAAGATCCTATTACTCTCTATTGTGATAACAATGGAGCCATTGCCAACTCTAGGGAACCTCGAAAGCACAATAAGTCGAAGCATGTAGAGAGGAAATACTGGGTGATCAACGATTTTATCGATAGAGGGAACGTTTCCGTCTGAAGAATCGCCTCCGCCGATAATCCTGCTGATCCATTCACCAAGACACTGTCGATTGAGGCTTTTAGTCGACACTTGGAGACTATAGGTAGAGACATGTCTCATTTGCTTTAGAGCAAGTGGGAGTGATAGTTCTCTGTGTTTTAAATAATATGGTGTGCTCTAAAACAATTAATCACATGCTTTCGTGCAAGTGGGAGATTGTTAGGTGTGATGCCCGAAAGACAATTTTGTAATTGTTTTATTTAATAAATGAAATGATATTATTATTCATATTTATTATTCTCATATTCACCGATGTGACAATAATATTTACACTACAGAAAACCCTAAAGTATATCGTTTATGTAATCACTTAACTCAGTGTATGGGATATACACGGGAGGATTGAGTTAGTGAAGATGTACTTAAAATACAATTAGCCCATAGTGAAGTTAATCGAGAGTATCGGGTCTCTCATTTAACGTGCTATTAATGCGCCCAGAACACAATAGGTGTGATTGTCTTATCCGGATTTTCGGTTAAGAGAACCTAGTGGGGCATTTATATATGACAGATATATCATATAGGGCTGGACCGATTTGATTAGAGTTCACGATATAATTTCGTAATCGAGAAGTCTTATCGAATTAATCGATGATCATATTTATGGATATATCTTAATCCTGAGGTGATCATAGCCAACTGCTTGAATCAGTATGAGGTTTGACTTGACGGTTAAGGATTACACTGAGTATGTGATCTGAAGTACCCCATCTTGGCATTGTACTGGATTGAGTGAGTAGTCTGTGTTATCACAGATACGGAATCCATTCCATCCATTTATGGAAGTAGATAGACAGTTCCCTTATTTGTTAATCCTAGAAACTGATCGATTGTACGAGTTCATATTACACTGATTAGCTACCAGTGAGTTGTATGAATTAATTGATCACTAGGGGGTTAATGGTAAATAAGGATAAGAGGTTCTAAAAAGGGTTAACGGTAACTTCCCGATTTAGAATGAACAGTCTATGGAGGATTAATCCATATGTAATGATTATATCAATGGACGCTTATTATCATTCTCGTGAGGAGATAAATATAATCTCATAATCGGAGGAGTCCAGTCACGGGATTATGGTGACATATTCCTGTGATTGATTTATTGAATATAATTATTCTGTTCGTAAGATAATTATTTATTTGATTTATCGGAGCCGCTGATTATTAGTCCATGGTCCCCGACGTGCCTCCAATATAGCATAGCTATTCTCGGACGTCGAATCCTAAGAATATTAATTTAGTTCTTGTTAGAATTTAATTAAAATGATATGTGAATTAATTGTTTAGTGGACTATTAAAATAGTTGGGCTAAATAATTAAATATGTGAAAAAGGCATTTTTCATAATCTTGGCAAAATTAGTGTTATGGCCGAAAATAATATTGACTCGGTCAATGCCAATTTTTGTCCAAGGCATGTTTTAGGAAACAAGAAATTAGTTTTCTTGTGAATTAATAAGACATGTGCACAAAATATTTATTGGATAAATATTTATGGTAAGAAATAAAGATAAATATTATTCTAGATTTGTTCTAGAATATTATGGGATTATCTTTTATTTATTGGATTTATTTATTTGCAAAATAAAATCCTTGGAGGTCAAGGATTACTCTCCTATATAAAGAGAGTTCTCCCAAGCCTAAAATACACTAGAAATTTCGACTTCATCTCTTAGAGAGAGGAAGAGATATTTCTCGCCAAGGGAGAAAGAGAAAATCTTGGAGGTTTTCCGGGTAGCATATCGGGAGGATTCGAGACGAGAATTTCCTTACACCGGGAGTTGCTTGGATCACACGTACGGAAGATCGTGGTGCTCTTCACACCATCCTTTGTTCTTTCTAATTGCGGTTCTTCTACTTGGATTTTGAGATCCAAGAGGTATGTTCTACAACCCCTTGTAGAGTAGATCTAGTTATTTTATTACGTGTAAATTATAGATCTAGATCCATAAATCGCTTCACATTGCGGAAGCATTACTAACAACCACCAAAGATCATCATCTCCATCATTATCACTCTTTGTCCTTTCAAGAACTAACTCTTCATCATCATCCAAACCAGGGATGAGATAATTGATTTCTTTTTATATCTAGACTTGTTGATTTTTTCAGTGCCACATCAAGAAATCTTCAAATGGGTCGATATGGCTGCGCACCATTAAACCCAAAGCGTTGTCTTGGACTTCCTTGTCCCATCTCTGTCTCGCTTATCACCTTCTTCATGTAATGGACAAAGAATCCGCCTAGTCAAACTTCATACTCTTGCATATGATAATCAGAAAGTCAATCTTGGGTCCAGACAATGTGTCAAGACTTCCACTGAAACCAAGAATGTTTTTGGCAATAATCTTACTCAACAGATTATAATCCATTTTGATGTGCTTCACATTGATACTCAGTGAGGACTTAATGGATTTTTTGGTCTTTATTATATCAACAAACTCCAATCTTGACAACCCCATTGATTCAGGATTGGTAGGAGCATCATTACTAGGTCCAAAACCGAACACTTTCCTCAGCAGGTTTGAGGAAATTTCAATCTCCTGGCATTAACAGTGGTAGTAAATGCCTCTCTGTCATGTCTAATCACAATGTTTCTCAAGAAATTTGTAACATTTGTATAAGAGATGCTTTCCAATCTTAGATTAATAACATCCTTTAATCCTTCATATCTCCTGATTCTTTTACCAATATTGATAGCTAGTTCAGTCTTGTTAGCATCAACAACAAACCCTCTAACACTTTGGCTCGTTCCGATGTGAATATCACCTTTATCCGCCATTGTAGATGAAAAAGATAAAGAAGAAAGCTTGCAAATCTGTGTTCACACGTATATTCTCGAGAGAAAATCGATCTCGGTTTGTGTGTAAAGTCTCTCTCAGTATATGTCTCAGATATGTAGAGAAAAAAGTGGGTAGTAATCAGAAGAAAAATCTTGTACACGTCTCAGAGCATTTAACCACAATTAAAGTTGGAATAAATGTGATGTTGCCATATGTCCCACTAATTGATTCCATAAGAGTTGTATCCGTTGGATATTTGTAACCGTAGTTATAAAGATAAGAATAATATCCAATTCTCGTTGACTTTCGCTAAGTTTGATCAGTATTGTAACGTATAGCTCAAAGAAACTTGATTTTCGGTGAGAGTTATATCTCAAAGAATCACGATAGATATGGCTCACAAGCTGACTATTGACAATGTTAATCAATGATCACTAGTTTTGTCCAACTGATAATACAAGATGAAATTTAATACCAATGACTGATCTGTCAAGTGAGGTCACCCAATAGGAAAAAGACCAATCCCCCTGGCAACTTCATTTGCTCAATTGTCCAAACATATTTAAGTACATGGAATTGTTGATACCAATGACTAGTCTGCTAAGTGAGCTCACCCAACATAGCAAAGACTAATCCCTTGGTGAATTCCAAAACACTGCTGATTATCATATATCACCAACTTTTATGATTCCAAGTTATGTCCTTAACTTAGCAAATCTTTCACTATCCAATGGCTTAGTAAAAATATCAGCAAGTTGATATTCACTAGGGATGTAAAGAACCACCGAATCTTTCTTCTCAACATGAAAATGATGTCTCATATCAATGTGCTTGGTTCTTGAGTGCAATACAGGATTTTCAGTGATTGCTATTGCACTTGTGTTGTCACACATTATAGGAATTTCTCTTTCTTCAATTCCATAATCCCTTAAATGTTGTCTTAACCATAGTATTTGTGCATAGCGGCTTCCAAAGACAATATATTCACTTTCAAGAGAGTGGAAGTTGATATTGAATTGCTTTCTTCTTGAACCAGAAAACCACTATTTTCCATCAACCGATGTTCTGTGGTGCTTCTTCTTCTCAATCTTGCATCCAGCATAATCAGAATCTGAGTAGGATATAACCTTGAAGCTTTCATCTTTTGAATGCCATATCCCTACTCCCAAAGTCTCTTTTAGATACTTGAGAATCCTTTTTACTGTAGCTAAATGACTTTCCTTTGGTTTTGATTGAAATCTTGCACAAACACCTACAAAGAAAGGATATATCGGTCTGCGGCGATGAAGTGTGACAAAGAGATCGCCTATCATCCTTCTGTATAAAGTCTGATCAACATCTTTGCCTTCTTTATCTTCATCCAATCTGATGTTGGTACTCATAGGAGTTGACACCATGGTGCTATTTTCCATGCCAAACTTCTTTAACAGCTCTTTGGTATATTTAGTTTGATGAACGAAGATCCCATCTTTTATTTGTTTGACTTTTAATCCCAAGAAGTAGTTCATCTCTCCCATCATACTCATTTGGAACTTGCTTTTCATGAGATTAGCAAACTTTTCACATAGCAATTCATTTTCAGAGCCAAAAATTATGTCATCAACATAAATCTATACCAACAGGGTGTTGTCCCCTTCATTGATTCTGAAAAGAGTTTTGTCAATGGTACCTTTGGTAAAACCATTGTCCACCAAGAATTGAGATAGGGTTTCATACCATGCTCTTGGTGCTTGTTTCAAACCGTAAAGTGCCTTATTGAGTCTGTACACTTTATTTTCTTGATGAACTTCAACATAAACTTCCTCCCCTAGAATGCCATTCAAAAATGCACTCTTGACATCCATCTGGTATACCTTGAAGTTTTTGTAAGCAGCAAATGCCAAGAATAATCTTATAGCTTCCAATCTTGCAACTGGGGCATATGTTTCATCAAAATCTATTCCTTCAGCTTGAGAATAGCCTTTTGCTACTAGTCTGGCCTTCTTCTTTACAATGGTACCAGATTCATCCAATTTGTTTCTGTATACCCATTTAGTTCCAATTATATTTGCATGATTAGGCCTTTCCACTACTGTCCAAACTTAATTTCTTTCAAATTCATTCAATTCCTCTTGCATAGCAATTATCCAATGTGGATCAGATATTGCTTCTTCGACAACTTTAGATTCCATTTGAGATAGAAAACAAGTAAACATTGCTTCCAATTGTCTTCTAGTCCTTACAGCTTGCTGTATATTTCCAATACCTTGCTCAGCAGGGTGATCCCTTAACCATTGTAGATTTTGGTTAGTTTGGTTCTCAGGAACATCATCTTCAGTAGGGTCTGCTGTTTTTTCAGCAGGGGGTTCAGCAGATCCTTGAATTGCTTCAGTTGTTGCATCAGTAGTGTTACCAGCAAGTTCTTCAGTAGGGGCAGAGTCAGAAACTTTTAAGTCATTTATCCTTTCCAAAACATCAATACATTCTAGATCAGTTGCTTGAGGATTCTCAGCAGGTTCTGACACTTCATCTTTCATTCCAGTGAACTTTGGTTCATCAAATACAACATGTATTGATTCTTCATGTTTCAATGTCCTTTTATTCAGTACCCTGAATGCCTTGCTGACAGAAGAATATCCTAAAAAGATTCCTTCATCTGATTTTGGTTGGAATGTCTTCAATTGCTCCTTATGATTCAAAATAAAACACTTGCTTCCAAATGGATGGAAATAAGATATATTTGGTTTTCTTCCATTCCATATCTCATAAGGTGTCTTCAGCAGCTTCTTGTTCACTGAGGTCCTATTTTGTGTATAGCATGTTGTATTGATTGCTTCAGCCCAATATCTTTCAGGTAACAATGCTTCATAAATCATAGTTCTTCCTGCTTCTTTCAAGGTCTTGTTTCTTCTCTCAGCAACCCCATTTTGCTGAGGTGTGCCAACAGCTGCTAATTGATGCAGCACACCATTTTGTTCACAATATTCTCTTATGACTTTATTGAGAAATTCAGTACCCTTGTCTGATCTGATCTTCACAATTGTCAAACTTTTCTCATTTTGAAATCTCTTCAAAAGTTCAGGCATCTTTTTAAGTGTTTCACTTTTCTTGTTCATGAATACTACCCAAGTGTATCTTGAATAATCATCCACAACTACCGGAGTGTACTTTCTTTCCTGTTACACTTGCTGGTGTTACTGGTCCAAATAGATCCATGTGCATCAGCTCCAAGACTCTTTTTGTTGATTGCTTAGTCTTTGACTTGAAGCTTGACTTGGTTTGTTTACCTTGTCGACAAGCATCACATATAGCATCCTTTTGAATGTAATCTCAGCAAACCAATCACCAACTTCTTTTCACCAACTAATTGATATCATCAAAGTTAAGATGATTAAACTTCTTATGCCATAACCAATTTAGATCGACTTAGTATGCACAATCGTGCATGTCTCTAGAACAACAGTAGACCAATCCACAACATACATGTTTTGTTGTCTTCTTCCAGCCAACACAACTTGTTCACCTCTTTCACTAATGACAACACAGTAGCCTTTGTCAAAAGTGACTTTGTAACCCATGTCACAAAATTGTCCAGTGCTCAGCAGGTTGTAGTCCAGTCCTTCCAAAAATGCAACATTCCTAATAGTTAATCCATTCCTCACCAGTGTACCATATCCTCTTGTATATCCTGGTGTGTTCTTGTTGCCAAAATTCACTCTTGGACCATCCTTTGCCACATAATTTGTCAAATGCTGCTTATTCTTTGTCATATGTCCGAACATCCACTCGCCAAAGTACCACACACCTACACAAAACAAAGTTAATGTATTTTAGGCACCCAAAACTGTTAGGGTCCATAGTGGTCGGTGGTAAGCATGACCCTTGGGAAATTTCCATAAGGTCTTCTCTGATAAGCATAATACTTTCGTTCATATGTGTGTTCCACACATCCTTAAGGTCTAACATTTGGTTGTGTAGGTTTCACATATGCTTTCTGGCCTTTTGGTATATAATGCTGTTTGAAGTGATTTGTATTGTTAGAAGCACTAGTATAACCATAGGTTTGTCTTTGTCTGTTAGAGGCTTGACCTTGTAATATGGAGTCTCATTGAGGTCCCCATTTGAGGTCTTGAATAAGTCATCTGATGAGTCCTCTACTGATTCCATTGCTGAGGTTTTACCCTAGCATTATGGTTATGTCTATTATTTCTAGCAGTAGGGGCAGGAATATTCCAATCATCATCAGTAGGGAACAGTCTACCTTTCCCCCTGAGATAAGTATCCCTAGAATGATTAACATTTTTAGGTTTAGGATTCTTATCCTTGGAATATTTCTGATTTTTGCCCTTTTGTGGTCCAGTAGACTTGGCAGCAAGTCTGCTATCAATAGGTCTAGAAGGTACAACAGTCCTACTCTTGGATTTATTCCTTTTGTTAGGTGCTGTTGACCTTTTTTATTTCTGATTTTGCTTCCTTGAAGTCTTCTCAGTAGGCTTCACTGCCTCAGCAACCTTTTTGGGAGTTGGATCTTGTGCAGGCACAAACTCAGGACCAATTATGGTACTAGGTTCAGTAACCTTACTGGATCCATTCTTATTAGATTGTTGAGTTCCAAATCCAAGGCATGTCCTGTCACCATAAGGCTTTCCAGATTTGAATGCAGTGGTGGAACTAGACTGTTCAGCAGATTCAACAGCTACTGAATGTACAGCAGGCTTATACTGATTTTGCTCAAAATATTTTTCCTTACCTTTGAGAGTTCTTAATTCAGCTTTTAACCTATCAACTTCTGTTTGAAGAGCTTCTTTTTCAGCCTTTACAATCTCATAACCCGATTGTATTTTCCTCAGTAGATTAAGGATGGCATCCAAAGTTTCTTCATTGTCAGAATTTTTAGGATTTGAACCACAAGTTGATTCACAATCACTTTCAGCATGAGTATTTATAGATAGAGAATTTTATACCTCCTCAGTCTCTTCCATATTTTCCATCAAAGCATAATCTTCCATGTCAGCAACAAGTGCAGTATCATCAGATTCATTTCATTTTTCTGATTCAATTTTATATCCTGATTCATCATCAGCAACCATTGCTTTCTTGCCAGGTCTTCTTTGTTGATTCTTATTCTTCAGTAGGTCTGGACAACCAGGTCTGAAATATCCAGGTTTCTTGCAGTTGAAGCACAGATAATCAGGTTCCTTTTTCTGTTTTAATTCAGGACAGTCAGGTTTGAAGTGTCCTGGTTTCTTGCATTGAAAGCACAAGTAGTCATTGTATTTCTTGGATTCTTCCCTCTTCTTTTCACTAGGTTTCTTTGTGAAATTTCTTGGAGAACCCCTTCCGGTTTCATCATTCTGATTTTCTTGCTCAATAGGGCAATTTGCTCTTGCATCTCATCCAGTAGATCATCTTGAGCTCCTGAAGATTCTTCTTGATGTGTAGCAGCCAATGCAGTGGTTTTTGGTTCTTCCTTTTCAGTCTCAGGTGCAAGTTTCTTACTAAATTCATAAGCCTTGAGATCTAAAAATAACTTGAAGGTGTCCTCTTCATGTAGTCTTCTCATCTCTTCTATGGCAGTAACCTTCATTTCCCAAACTTCTTTTACTATTGATCTCTTCTTTTGAGTAGTCTACATTCAGTAGGGTGAGTTCATCCATGATAGCATTGAATCTTGACTCCATTTGTTCAATGGTTTTATTTGGTTTCATTTTGAAATCTTGAAACTTCTTTTGGGCTACACTGATCTTGTTTTTCTTGATAACATCAGTGCCTTCACAGACTAGTCGTAACTTATCCCGAAGTTCTTTTGCAGTCTTGCAATCCTTCACATTCATGTACATATTGCTATCCAAGGTTCTGTATATGATATCAATAGCAATATTGTTGAGGTTTGCTCTTTTTCTATCTTCAGCATTCCACTCTCTTTTTGGCTTTGGAACATACTGAGTTTGACCATCCACAGTCATAGCTTTTATGATTTCTAGTGGTCCATCAGTCAGCACATCTATCATTTCATCATGTGTTGCAGCTAGAAAAGCCTGCATACGATGTTTATACTCATCAAAATGATCTAAGGAACACATCAACATAGTTCTAGCACACTGGTTGTTATCCATGATGCAAAGCTTTGAAAATCAGAAACTTGAAAAAGTTTTCAAAGTATTTTCACAAGCACAACAAGTAGGATTACTTCAGAACAGAAACACTGCTCTGATACCAATTTTTGGTCCCTTGAAAAGGCTTTGGTTAAGTTTAGAGGGGGGGTGAATAAACTTAACACTTAAAACTTTTGGAGTTAACAAACTCAGCAAGGTAAGTAGCCTCACGATCGCTCGATGGTCTCACGACCACTCGATAGATATTACTTTGAATTTGTTGCAGCGGAATATATTCAAATTAAGCCTTATTACTTGTTGTTTTAAATATGATACTAAGTATTAGATAATCAGTAGTGTAGGTGAGTGATTCAGTTGCTAGTTACAGTAAGTTGATGTGATCATTATACTAAATGCAGAAATTAAATGCAGAAAGTAAGTAGGCAAATTTTATAGTGGTTCCAGGTGGTGTAATCCTGTCAGTCTTCTCATGTGATGTTGGAGGAAATTCACTAGAGATCTTTGAGGTTATAGTTACAAAAATCCCTAAGCTATATGTCCTTCACCAATAGCTATGGCTTCACAAACTAAATATTTGAAACAGGTAGGATTGCTGCTTCAAAGTATTCCACTGGTCCTTGAAGGGTATGATTGCCTCTTCACCGTTCCCACCACAAACAACAGTTCTTGACACCTAAGTGCTTCTCTATCTTCAGCAGGTTTCTTGAAAAAGAGAGTTTGAATCAAGTAAGTGATTCAATAGTCAGCAGCTTGATCAGGATGAAATGATCAGTAGCATGAAGTCTTCAAGTGTGTATACTTGATGTAACTTGATAGCAGGTTACACTTGAAGAGTTTTCTGGATCAGTAGCCTTAAGCTCAGTGAATGTCAACAGGGTGATTTCTTGATAATAAACTTGATCGCTTAAGATTGATTGTTGTTTTTCATCACTTGTATCTGGATCAGAAGTCTTCTATTTATAGGTGAGAATCCTGTGACTTATGTTTGAAAATCAAACATAGCCGTTTCATATTTGTCCCCATCTTGACTTATGCGTTCGTCCCTCAGACATATAATCGACAATCGTCGATTTACTTTTTTGACGCTTTTCAATCATTCACCCTTTGACTTATATCCATTGGTTAATCCTCTGAATCTTTCCAACGTCCCTTTAATTTTGACCATTTATTTGTTGACAAAACCAAGACTTTTGATCTATCCTTATCCTTGTAATCTTCCAATGTAACCTTTAATTAAATCGAATTATACATTCAGCAGATTCCTGTGTATGTAAGTCTGCTGAAATGCTTGTCAGTCAGCTGTTTGAAGTGTGTTGTGTTTATAAAACACTTCAGCTGACTGTCTTTATTCTAACTTTTAATTGTAAAGTTAGAGTACACCATTTTGATCATAACCAAGTTCCAATCACCATTTAACTTATGGAACTTAGACCTTGTACAAGAGGTATATGTAATCAGTTTAGGTCATCACAGACTTCCCTAAATTCTGATTCCATATTCTTGACTTAAAATACTAAGTTTGATCCCTTAGCCTTCAATAACTGAGTTTAAACCCTCAGCCTTCAGTCATCAGCAGGTTCCTAACTAGTCTACTGACCTAGTAACCTTACTGACCTAGACATGTCTGCTGATAAAGTCATCTGACCTAATAACAATGCTTGTTTAGTCAAACCTATACAAAAATCAAACTCTAATAAACCTATACATTTGATTTAGACATCTTTTTGCCTTCGCTCTATAACAGCTAGTCTGGCACTCATCATTAAAACTTTAAAATATGTCCAACAACACTCAAGTTGTTCACAACTATTGCAGTGTTACCTTTATCACCGCTAATATTCACTACTCTACCAATATTGATTCTCTGGTCTATGAAAGACTCATCAATATTTTTGGTCAAGCCCACACGTTTAAAACATGTGACTTTTAATGACCTAGAGGTTTGCTTTAATCCACCAATGGATATAAGCATAGGCAGTCAATCTGCCATTGGTTTTGAGCTAAAAGCCTTCTATTCCGAATGAATTCAAGCTCCGTTGTACGGAAAGAAAGTTTCAGGGCATCACCCCTGGTAATATTTCTGCTTTCCAATGAGTCAAGAAAGGCTTAATGATGAGAGAGTTTCAAGGCATCACCCCAGGTTAACTCTCTACTTCTCAGGGAATTACCCCTATACCACTTGGCTCTGCTTTGAAAGATGAACTTTCACAATCATTCGACTCTTTTCATGTAGATCCAATTACACCATTGGGCCTGAGACACTCAGGTGGTTCTACAAGAGTGTGAACAAACATGGAGTTCCAAAACTCCATTTACAGGTATATGGCTTTAAACCAACCACCATTTATAAGAATCCTATACAACCCTTATAGAAGACCATAGGTTATCAATCACCCCAAACAAACTGTAAAGTACCCATAATCACAGCAGGTCAATGGTTAAACTAAGCTCCCACTGCATTTGGATGGATTGACATTCTGATCTGGTTCAGTAGTATTTATCACCGTAACCCCCAATAACCAATGTTGGATGTGGTCTGATTGAATCAGATAGTAACTCATTGAGTAACATTACTTCAAGGTCCAAGGTTGTTATTCAAACATTCTTTTAGAAAGTCTGTAACAGTACAACCGTCACTATCCGATCTTAAAAATATTATAACCAACCTTTACTCATTGCATTAAGATATTTCACGAACAGTCCTCATCTGAATGTGTATGCAAAATCTTCAGTCCTACCTTCAACCACTAGTGTTAAATGCCTTTATTTGCGGAACGGGAGTAAATGTACTTCACTCCTTATCCACAAATTCATAGGCATCTTCTAGTAGACTTCTGGTTTCACATTATAATGCAAACCATTGTTTTGCGCACCCAATATCAATAACTATATAAGGCAATTCATGGTTCATCCTTCATCAAAACGTTTCACTTGGAGTTAGGCCAAACATCGCATTACCAAAACTATGCTATAGCCTATATCTCGGGCATGGAATACCCGCTTATCTCGGTCATATCGTAGATTCCTCCAAACATTTAGATAAACTAATCGGCATTTCGAGCAGCTATCATACAAATTGTCTACCACTCAAAAGCTCCCACCGACTTGTATCTTCATAAGACCCCGATGGTCAAAATAAACAAGCTATGCTACTTCTTTAGCTCTATTACCATTTTCCAATTGAAAGGTTACTTAGTCATTTTCCTTTGAGATAGTGTTCCTAGACTGGGAGATAGGAAGCACCCTAAGCTAGTATTAAGATTTAGTCTTTAGGAAATATGCACTAATTAATAGATGCTGAAGAATCGTTTATCTCAAAATGGAAACCATTTGTCTTAATAGTTTATAATGTGTTACATATACCTTTTCAACATTACTTAGTGGTTCTGACTTTATCAGACAAAAGTCCGAGTCTCGGATTCGTACTACAAATGTCATATTCACTTTCTTTAAGGCAACTATATTATCGATGTGAAAGTGAATCCATTTGTTCCAACGAATCTGAAAACAGAAATTAAACTTCTGCGATATTCAAGGATTAAAATCCGAAATTTCTTTCCTTATATCACTCCCACAATCTTAGCTGAAATAACTACCTGTTTTCTACTCTTTAATCATGAATGCCTAGCTACCTTATTCTTACAAAAGAACTTAGCTTGCAGGACAAATTACCCGGTTAAGAAAGTCTCTAAGGATTCATAGGTTAGTGATCTGAAATCACTTTCCTTATCCTATATTTCCTTTTAGTAATATTTCAGTTTAGCCTTTAACTTATTTAGTTTAGATGACTTACACTTGTAGACATTTACCTTCCCATTCTTGGCTTTCTTTAAACGAAATGGCCGTGAACTGGCAGTTCATTTGAGTAGACACTACTCGTGAACTGTGGGATGTCTAGTGAGATTGATACCGAATCATTCTCATCATCTTTGAACTAATTTCGTTTGTCTCTCGTTCAACACAAGTGACAGCAGTGACATACTTATCAATGTCACTTAAGTTTGAAGGCTGAAGAGGGGAATCCTCTTCCGAAAAATTAATTGCATTCTTGATTTATGAGTTTAACGTTCTTGTTACTTTTCCACTTACACGAAGTCATCATCAGTCAATTTTAATCGTTTGAGCAGTCTAGTCAAGAAAAAAAACCATCCTCTTTTAATGCGAAATATTCTTACATAAAATTATATTTTGAAAAATAATTAAATTCATGAGGTGTATGGTACTATAAATGCCACGTGATCAACATCATTCTAACAAAAAAAATCAATTCATTATTTTGAGTAATATGATTTCGGCATTATATTTTGTGTTGTGTTTTCAATTTTACAATTTCAACAGAAACGGCAAAAAAATATGCAAGCCGGGAATGTACAAGTTGAGGAGCCAAAGAGGGAAGTTGATCTCGGATCTAATGTTTGAGATTGCATCAGTTGATGGTGATATTTAGATGGATGCTGAGTCATCTATGCTAGAAGATGCATCTCATATTGCATCTCAAACCCAAAAACCGGTTCAAGTTGTTATATCTAACTTTATATTATTACCGTATAATTGAATAGGACCGGGGTAGCAGTACAAAACTCCCCTTCGTTTATGGAATATTGAGAATGAATGTGAGGAATTCAAGACAATGTTGAAAGTTAATCCATTGTACAACCTCGGTTAATTTTTCATATAGCCAAGCCAACCGTGTGGTCGTAAGTGGTTTTGTCGATAGGTGGCATCTAGACACAAACACCTACCACTTGCCCTTTGGTGAGATGATGATTACCCTAGAGATGACCGGTATATCACAAGATTACCGGTTACAGGAAAGCCTTTTGTTTCATTAGTTTGCAAAAAAATGTCAACCCGGTTAAATTTGTTCATGAATTGCTAGGGATTCGAGCCAATGATGCGGCGGTGGAGCTAGATCATTGTAATGGGATACGGATATCTAAAATTTGGTTGAAGAACATGCAAGCTGGTAGATGCATAGTTGCGGGTGATGGATCAAGTACCGGTGGGGTTGCACTTATTGTTGATCGGGTTGTGCACAGTTATTTGTTGTATATGCTTGGATGTACTTTGTTCTAAGACCATAGAGGAGACAATATACGCGTATCATATCTTCATTTTTGCGAGATCTGGATCAAGTGGGTGAGTGGGCATGGGTGCTACCATATTGGATAATCTATACCAACAATTGTCAAAGGCATCTAGGATTAGTACTGTTGGAGATACATTACATTGTTGGAGGTAACACTCTATATTCAATTGTTGTTCTTTTTGTTTATTGCGTTTCATTACACTTTTTAACTGATTGTCGTTGTATTATTTACAGGCATCGATGTACGAACATGTTTCAGCATTGCAACCTCAAGCTAGCACCGATTTCAATACATGACAGATGGTTCGGCCAATGAAGTGGAAGCTTGTTGGTGGAATAAGCGATTGTGTGGCTTTGCAATCGCTGAAGCACTTGAGAGAGGACTTAGACTTGATAGAGGCACTAGATGTAAGGCGGACCTTTTCATAACACTCGTACTAGTTTGTTAAGTTTTACTTAAAGCATTGTCAACCTTGCAGGTTGTTTGGGATGCTTATAAAGATGTGAGAATGGTGACTGATGATGACATTTGTTGGTTTTATGGGTGTATAACACTAGACATTGTAGAGACATATCACCCCAACCGCGTGCTCGACCAGCCTCGGTCATGTCCAATCCATACCACGCAGCCACCGATTCTTCCGACTAAAGCTATCGTAAACGGGAAGCCAAAAGAATACAAATGTCATATACGCATCACGTGGCGATGACTTCATCCGGCTTTTGTCACCATCTAGTGCATAGAGGTCAAAGATTGGGAAAGGCTAGATTTGATTGGGAATGTACTGATGATTATATGGTCTAGTATCAAATGTTGTTGTGTGCCGTCTAACTGGTGTGAGCAAAGACAAGCAACGAGATGCGACACAGGTTTGAATATTTGAATTTACGAATACGGAATGATCATTTTTACTGAGTAATACGTATTTGTGTTGTTTCTGACTTGTTTACTAGGTAACATATATGATGAGCTAAGCAAGGCTAAGATGATTAGTGTACTTCAAGATACGGTGGAGAATTCTTCAAAAAAGAATAAAAGGGATTTGCTCAAGGTCATTAGGATGGCGTATGAGTTTTAGACAGCCGGTGTTTGCCCTATTGATGAGCCAAAGAGGCGTGGATGTAGAACGAGAAGTAGATTAACCATAGCAAAGACCAAAGAAACGCAAAGCAAAAGTGAGGAAGAATTAGTACATGTATACACGTTGTATGTTCGGTTTATATCACCAATTAACTTTACCTTAATGCAAAGAAATTTTTATGTTTGGTTGTCATGATGATCATTTATGTTGGGGAATTTGAAGCATAATGTATGTTCGAATTGTATGTTGGGCTCTTTGTTATAGGTTCACTCTTAAGGGGGTCTGTTAAAGTTGTCTCATATTGGACACTTGGATGCCCCTCCTCTTATGTGTTATTGGACATATATTTTTTACATGGTATTAAAGTAACTCATTTATATTGTTCAAGTGTTGAGCTCTTTATTATAGGCCCACACCTGAGGAAGTCTGTCAAAATTGTTCCACATTGGGCACCTTGCTATCGTTTTCACCCATCATATTAAGAGATAAACTTCTCTCAACTCATAGTCAAGGTTTTTAGGTTGAGGTATTTCCTCTTATATGTTGTTGGATTTATATTTACACCATATTGAATGAAAAGAAAATAATCGATAAAAGGAAAATGTTTGGACAACAATTTTAGTAGCATTGTTTCCTACTTATATCGTAAAGTAAGAAGCTAAGAGAATTTTGCATACTTGGTCGACCAAAATTATGTTTGCAGCTTAAAACGACGTTGTTTTCTCTTCCCTCGCCAATTCCCTCCACGCATCCATTTTCAGCAGCTTATGGTTATGTAATTTCTACCATGGTTTTGTGTATGCCCATGGTTTTATCCAAAAGACATCCTTCACATGTGTCAAATTTCAATTTTTCCTCCATTTTAGAAACCTTGATGTTTATTTTTCTCTTCGCCTCCCTCGGAACGACTTTTCTCCGCGGGAGCCGTCGACGCTGACAACGCTAAATATCCATCTAAGTAGCAGTTCTTTTCTTGGTTGAGTATGTTAATGGGAGATGAAGCTGTGATGGATCTAAATATTTATGAGGTTATGATGGATATAAAAATTTCACTGAGAATATATTGCCGGAATGATGTGAATCGGCAACCTGGATGGTGGATTGGAAAATTTTCCGATTTGCAACCTGTGCTACCGATGATGCATTATCGGAGATGAAAATACTGCAGATCCTAGCCTCAAATTGAGGAAATTTATGGTATTCATCCTTCACAAATTTTACTATGATCCTGGACCAACAAAAAATTGATGTTCTTCCTTTTTTTTTTCCTTTCCATTTCCGGTTGATTGAGAGACCTTTGATTGTTCTCACATGTGCAGTTGGGTTGTAGACGATTGTTTAGTTTGAGGAAAAACTTCATTCATTATGAATATTTTTTGTTTCTCATGTTTTATTTTGATACAATGGTGTTAGAACAACATATTGTAACATGTAAATTGATGGGAGAATGTACAAGGTAAAAGTTCATTATTGATACATCAGTTGTCTTATATTAACTTATATTAATTGCATCGAATAGATCAGCCTTACCAAATGAATGTGCACGACCAAATGATACTGAAATTTCAAATATGAACGTGTGCGACCAAATCGAAATGTGGAACATGAACATGAATGTGATGAGGAAGATTCTCTGGCTATAAGTGAGCCAAGATCCATTGAGGACACACTTCAACTTTTGTTTTAACTATGCCCCCATAAATAACTAATAATTATCATCTTGGGCAAAAACATCTCTCCGCCGGGAAGTGAAGGGAAAGGCGCAGGAATTGTGTATGTGATGCAATCTGTTATGTCTTCAGTACTTTGCAATAATCGAGTTTAGCGTTCCATTCAATATACATTGCATGCTGTGACGAAAACAATTTCTTTGTAGATACTTTGCAAAATCATTTTAAAAAAAACATTTTTCTTTGTAGAACATTGAGTATACGTATCCATCCGATACCAAATATCATGTTACACCATGACATATGTAGCAGCAAGTAATCTTGTATACGTATCCGATACCAAATATCATGTTACATTACACCATGTCATATGTAGTAGCAAGTCATCTCTGATACGTATCCAATACCAAATATCATTGCTACACCACTCAGTAGATTGCTCAGTAGTCTGCTGACCACTCAGTAGATATTACTGAATTTGTTGTAGCGGAATATATTCAAATTAAGCCTTATTACTTGTTGTTTTAAATATGATACTAAGTATTAGATACTCAGTAGTGTAGGTGTGTGATTCAGTTGCTAGTTACAGTAAGTTGATGTGATCAGTATTCTAAATGCATAAATTAAATGCAGAAAGTAAGTAGGCAAATTTTATAGTGGTTCCGTGTGGTGTAATCCTCGTCCGTCCACTCTTCTCCTGTGATGTTGGAGGAAATTCACTAGAGATCTTTGAGGTTCTGATTACAAAAATCCTAAGCTATCTATCATTCACCAATAGCTATGGCTTCACAAATGAATATTTGAAATGGTAGGATTGTTTGCTTCAAAGTATTCCACTTGGTCCTTGAAGGGTATGATTGCCTCTTCACCAGCTCTACCACAAACAACAATTCTTGACACCTAAGTGCTTTTCTCTCTTCAGCAGGTTTCTTGAAAAAGAATGTTTGAATCAAGTAAATGATTCAACAGTCAGCAGCTTGATTAGGATGAAATGATCAGCAGCTTGAAGTCTTCAAGTGTGTATACTTGATGTAACTTGATAGCAGGTTACACTTGAAGAGTTTTCTGGATCAGTAGCTTTAAGCTCAGTGAATGTCAGCAGGGTGATTTCTTGATAATAAACTTGATAGCTTAAGATTGATTGTTGTTTTTCATCACTTGTATCTGGATCAGAAGTCTTCTATTTATAGGTGAGAATCATGTGACTTATGTTTGAAATTCAAACATAGCCGTTTCAGATTTGTCCCCATCTTGACTTGCTTTCTGTCCCTCAGACATAGTAATCGACAATCGTCGGCTTTACTTTTTGACAGTTTTCAGTCTGTCCACCCTTTCACTTATATCAATTGATTAATCCTCTAAATCTTTCCAACGTCCCTTTAATTTTGACCATTGATTTGTTGACAAAACCAATACTTGTGATCTATCCTTATCCTTGTAATCTTCCAATGTAACCTTTGATTAAATCGAAATATACATCAATGAGATTCTCGTATACGTAAGTCTCTTTGAAATGCTTGTCGATCACCGTTTGAAGTTTGCTGTGTTTATAAAACACTTCAGCTGACTGTCTTTAATCTAACTTTTAAATTGTAAAGTTAGAGTACACCATTTTGAGCATAACCAAGTTCCAATCACCATTTAACTTATGGAACTTAGACCTTGTACACAAGGTATATGTAATCAGTTTAGGTCATCACAGACTTCCCTAAATTCTGATTCCAAATCATTGACTTAAAATACTAAGTTTGATCCATTAGCCTTCAATAACTGAGTTTGAACCCTCAGCCTTCAGTCTTCAGCAGGTTCCTAACTAGTCTACTGACCTAGTAACCCATCGACTGAGACAAGTCTGGCCGATAAATCCAAATAGACCTACTTACAATGCTTGTTTGATCAAACCTATACAAAAATCAAACTCTAATAAACATATACATTTGATCTAGACATCTTTTTGCCTTTGCACTATAACATCTAGTCTGGCACCCATTATTAAAACTTTAAAATATGTCCAACAACACTCATGTTGTTCACAACTGTTGCAGTGTTACCTTTATCACCGCTAATATTCACTACTCTACCAATATTGATTCTCTGGTCTATGAAAGACTCATCAATATTTTTGGTCAAGCCCACATGTGTAAAATATGTGACTTTTAATGACCTAGAGTTTTGCTTTAATCCACCAATGGATATAAGCGTAGGCAGTCAATCCGCCATTGGTTTTGAGCTAAAAGCCTTCTATTCCGAATGAATTCAAGCTCCGTTGTACAGAAAGAAACTTTCAGGGCATCACCCCTGGTAATATTCTGCTTTCCAAGGAGTCAAGAAAGGCTGAATGATGAGAGAGTTTCAAGGCATCACCCCAGGTTAACTCTCTACTTCTCAGGGAATTACTCCTAGACCACTTGGCTCTGCTTTGAAAGACGAACTTTCACAATCATTCAACTCTTTTCATGTAGATCCAATTACTCCATTGGGCCTGAGACACTCAGGTGGTTCTACAAGAGTGTGAACAGACATGGAGTTCCAAAACTCCATTTACAGTATATGGCTTTAAACCAACCTCCATTTATAAGAATCCTATACAAACATTCTGAAGACCATAGTTATCAATCACCCCAACAAACGTAATGTTCTTATAATCACAAATGGGGTCAATGGTTAAACTAAGCTCCCACTTTGCATTTGGATGGATTGACATTCGATCCGTTCAAGATTATTTATCACCGTAACCCCAATAACCAATGTTGGATGTGGTCCGATTGAATCGTATAGTAACTCCTTGAGTAACATTACTTCAAGGTCCAAGGTTCTTATTCAAACATTCTTTTAAAAAAGTCCAGAATAATTACAACCGTCACTATCCGATCTTAAGAATATTATAACCAACCTTTACTCATTGCATTAAGATATTTCCAGTGAACAAATTCTCATTTGAATGTGTATGCAAAATCTCGATCCTACCTTTAAGCACTAGTGTCAAATTCTTTATTTGCGGAACCGAGTAAATGTATTCACTCCTTATCCACAAATTCATAGGCATCTTCTAGGTATACTTCTAGGTTTCACATTATAATGCAAACCATTGTTTTGCAAACCAATATCAATAACTATATAAGGCAATTCATGGTTCATCCTTCACTGAAAACGCTTCACTTGGAGGTAGGCCAAGCATCAATGCCAAAAACTATGCTATAGCCTATATCCGGGGCATGTAATACTCGCTTCTCACGGTCATATCGTAGATTCCTCCAAACATTTAGATAAACTAATCGGCATTTCAAGCGACTATCCTACAAATTGTCTACCACTCAAAGCTCCCACTAGCTTGTATCTTCATATTGGATCGATAATGCGCATAAATCACTCTGAATGGGGTTGAATAGAGTGTTGTCAAATTTTAGCACTTTTTCGAGTTTATCAAAAATTTATCAAGTTGAAGTAAATTACTACACAATTACTAATTTGTTGAACCGGAAGCTGTTTAACAAAATTATTTGATTGTGTATTACCTAAGTGATCAAGAAGTTAAATTGGTGATTTATAAATGGTGTGAAAACAGTCTGATTAATATTAAATTCCAACAGATTCAAATTATTTCTTTGATAAGACAATTAAGTGAATTAAGGTGCTGTTTCAGCACAAAAGGCCAATGCAAAACATAAACTCAAGTTATAAATAAAAATCAGAACTGATACAGGTTTACAGATTCAAATAGGCTTACAGTTTGGAGTTCAAACAAAGGGATTGAAGTATATATGACTGATCAGAAAATTAATTCTTAGATCAGTCAAGGGCACTGCTCAGACTGAAAAATATCAGATGTACTTTAGTGATGATAAACACAAATAACTTTGAAGTTTATCAGCACTTAAATACAGCATGATTTACAAAGGTTTCAGTGAGCACAACAAGAAGGGACCAGACTAGATCGATCAATCGGTTTGCCAAAGATCGAATCAAGGTCGATCTCGAAAGTTATAGCTCGATCGATTTGTCAAGGTCGAAGATTGAAAAGCGACTCACAGATAATCAGCAGGTCCAAACTGTGGCCAAAGTAAACAAAAACTCAAAATAAAAACCTATTACAAGGTGTTCAATTGAAAGTTCAGATTTCACAAATGATTTACAAGATGAAGATGATAAGCGGTTCAAAGAAAGAAGCACAAGAGGGGCAGAATTCCAGATGTAAATCACAAGGATATACACACCTAAATTCCTGCAAAAATATGGAAAGACCACAGACTCATACCAAACTTTGATTCGCAACCGCCCCTGCACAAAAACACAAATATTCGTGATCGCTATGCCTTTTTCACAAGGCTGTGAGGAGGTTTATCAAACCAACCACACAAAGGGGCAGTTCCTGAATATTCAGGCCATGGAAAGCTGATGGTGAATATAAGGTTTTACCACACTTAGGCCGATATTGCAAGACTTTAACTCTGCTCTCGATTGACACAAGATCGAGGGTCAATTGAAGTCGAAATTTGAGTGCCAATCCTCACTTAGGCAACTTCAGACATTGATTCTTCAAACCAAAGATGATCTTATAACAGGGGTGCCACAAAGCAATCAAGCAATAAACCACGTAAGCAGCTTAACAAAGCAAGAAAAGAATTCTCGGATTGATTACCTTCACAGGAAGAACACCAATACAGAAAAATCCGACCAAGGTCGATCCTAGAATCCTGTGTATAGCTTTAGCCAATCCACAAGCTATACACACTCCTCTTTGAGATTCCAGCCAATTCACTATACTTCAGGCAAGTATGTGAATCCTGCACCACAACTACTAACTTCACAAAGAACTTGAGAAAACTTTTTAAAAGAAGTAGGAAGGTCGAATTGGTTTTGTAAAACCGATCATTTTGTGTACAAAGCATGTGTTCCTATTTATAGGGTTTAGGGAGTGGGGAACCTTAAGACCGACCCAAGTGAACCAGGGTTTAATGACTGACTTTAGTTTAAAAAAACTGACTGATTCTGACTCACACAGACTTAAAATATTCATATTAAGGGCATCACTGGGACACTTCCCTCAGCTTTGACTCAACCCTTGACTTCCTAGGGTGGAACCCTCAGTCAACTTACCTAGTTTACACACCAATTCGTGGTCAAGCCATATACTCCGAGCAAACCGGGTAGGGATACACGGTTTGTGAAAATCGAGTCATTGAAAAGAGAATCACCAAGCTTCTAAACGGCAACACTTCAATTCTCAATGAATCGGACCGAATTTGGTGTTGAATTTAGTCTTCAAAGGTCACGTGTGTCAAGCCTTCACGTTTTTCACATGTTACATATGACACTGATCTGCAAATCAAAGCACAGGGGAAAAGATCAGGCAGAGATCGTATTCAAATCAGAATCAATAAATGACTGGTAACGTTTGATAGGAAAAGAATACACCTTATCAAAGATGAGAGTACTGGCTGAAATCTTTATATTAATTGCTTCCTGATTCAGCAGTGAAGAGTCGAAGCGTACTTATGAGTCGAGCCATAATCGTGCGGCGATTCATCCGATTGACCATGCCATTGGGATCAAGGAAGATTTCAGAAAATCGAAGATCAATAGCTTTGATTTAAGCACATGCTGAAAGATACCCATACAAAGATAGCACCTTTCACACTAGCACTTTCTGCAAAAAACATTTTGGCATAAAATCAAGATGCAGTTCAAATCGAATCAAGAATAAGTGATAAGATATTAACATTAAAGGAGAGATAAGACCTTTCCTATGATTTGAAGCCTTCACAATAAAATCCCGTGTTTCTTCGAGTGAATCAGAGGATAAATGCTTCCACTGATTTGCCATAAAGCATCGAATCGGACCAAATCTTTCAAAGGTCAAAGAGATGGGAGAAGAGGAGCGGGTTTGCAGAAAATTGGGGTAGCATTCAATGGGGTGGGTATGGGAGATCGATCTTCATTGAATTCAAGGAGAGGGCTAATTTCATTGAAGAAAGGGGTAATGGGTTAGGATTTTGTTTAGATATGAAGTGAAGAAATTAATGGACAAGAAACAAAAAAATGGGCCGAATGATCGGGCCGGATAAATTAAAGCTAAGAAAATATATTTATATATATATCAAACATATAATTAGTTTACTTAATTAAATAATTAATTTATAAAACTAATTTAATTAATCTTATAAATTAAATTAATAATTAACCAAACAATTATAGGTCTAATTTAGGCCTCCCAAAGGAAAATTAACAGAGATGTCATATGATGTAAGCTTTAATTTCATGGCCGTTAGTTGATGAGGATATTTTACAAAATCACACATTAAAGGGTGTTGTTGGAAATTAATCAAACTTACACGCAACCGGGCTCATAACTCAACAATCTCCTCTTGATTAATTTTCAAAATACCTCGTGACGCTCCCCTTGATTACGGCTCCACCTACATACGCTTTCTCTCCCTTAGTTTGAAAACTAAACAAAGGGATCATAATGGTACCATATGGCAGTCACTACGCAACTTTTCGAACGAGGCCTCAGGGGTAAAGACTTCATGAAAATGTCGCCTACCTGCACGATTAGCTACAAACTCAATAGATATCGTTCCATTTTGCACGTGATCACGTATAAAATGATAGCGAATATCTATGTGTTTGGCTTTCGAAAGTAATGATCGATTGTGTGCAAGCGTCTATTGCACCGGCATCGCCGCAATAAACCGAACACAATCTACTTGACATGTCAAGTCTCTGAAGCTGTTGTTTGATCCAGGAGTTGAGCACATCAATTGCTCAAGGCCACGCACTCAGCCTCGATGAGTGCTAAGGGCAACACTAGGTTGCTTCTTAGAAAACCAAGAGATGAGGCGGTCCTCGTAATTGACAAGTACCACTTGTACTCTTCCGCTCAATACGGCACCACCATAGTCGGCATCGCTAGCTTATAAGTGTAAGTGATGAGTCTCGAGTACCGATACTTAATGTGGGTGTGTGCCTCTGAGATATCGGAAAATTTCTTTCTGCCTTTGTAATGTGATATCTTAGGGTTAGATTGAAAACGTGCACATAGTCCTATGGCAAATCAGATGTCGGGTCTCGATCGGATCGTATAGCAGAGAACCGATCATAGATCGATATAAGTAAGAGTCAAACGGCTCACCATCTCCATCAAGTGTAAGTTTGGTGACCCGACGAGCTCATAGGAGTCGAAGTAGCGAGTTTCAACGTGTCAAACTTAAAGCTTGGTGAACATATCTCACGATATACTTGGTTTGACTTATGTGTGTGCCGGATCGTGTTTGCTTGATCTCAGGTGAGGAAGAAACTTAATTCTCCATGGTGACATCTCAACCGAGAAGACATCGTGAGTCTCAAACTTCGATTACCTGAGGCGAAATCGGTAGAACCGAAGATAATGTCATCGAGCATAGACACAGGCAACTGGGATGTCGAGCGGACTTCTTTATGAATAAAGGTGTTATCCACCCTACCCCTAACGGGCGTGCATTAGCTAAAATCACCGATGACGACTTGCCATCGTACCATGCTCTAGGCGCTTGTTTGAGTCCGTAAAGTGATTTCTTAAGACGGAAGACATAATCGAGGATGGAGTGTATCCTCAAAGCCCAAAATTTTATCGAACATACACTTCTTTATCGATATGTCCGTTTTAAAAGGCACTTTGAGCGTCCATTTGATGGAGCTTTATTCCTAAGCCGGATGCAAACGCAATTAAAGTCGAATGGCTTCCAAGCCGAGCAACCGGCCAGAAGTTCTCATCGTGTCGATGCCTTCGCGTTGGGTATAACCCAGGCCACCATCGAGCCTTATTCGAAACGACTTTACTATTTTCATCTAACTTGTTCCTAAAGACCCATCGTGTGCCTACCGAGGTTTTACCATTAGGTAGGGGAAACAAGTTCCCAAACATCTTACCTTTCAAATTGATGAAGCTCTTCTTGCATAGCTATAACCCACTCATTGTATCTAAGAGGCTTCCTCAACTTTCTTGGTTTGATGTTAGAAAAATGCATGCAAAGATGAGGATAGAAAGTGGACCTTGGTCTTCGACACGGCGTTAGATGGGGTCACCAATGATTAAGTACAGGGTGTGATAACTTTCCCATCTCGTGTTGTGGAGCACCACTATTCTTCCTCTTGCATGTTTTCTTCCGTTTAGGAGCATCATTTTCTGAATGTCATCCCTGACAGCGGTGCTGTCGATTCACCATGCCTTACTTCAACGTGCTACTTCCGTTCAAGGGTTGTTTTTCATTTTATGCGGGTGAAGTAGTTAGAGCTCATCCTCAAAGTCCATTTGCTCACATGTTAGGGTGACTTTATACGATTTATAACGTTATATTCTATGATATTTTTCCCGTGTTTGTATAAATTTGCATAAAGCGAGTGTTTAATGGAAATATTGAGTAAATGAGGTTTTAAATAAGTTATTCGCAAAATTGGTTGATTTTGGTGTTTTTTATATGATTTTATGATTGTTTGGACATTATTACATTTTTACGATGTTTTTATGTGTTATAGATACATGTTTGAGGCTCAAGAGATGATCAAAAGTTGATTAAGTTCGAATTAATTGATGATAAAAGAGATAATGAAGGAATGACTTAGAAGAAAAGAGATAAAGATCAAAGAAATCAAGATTCGATAAATACGGGTGGCGTCGAAATCTCGGAAATCGAGTGGGCGGGCGTGCGATAAAAGTGAGCGAAGGCGTCCAGGATGGGAAGTTGATTCGTCGAAGTTTGGGCCCATTGCCGGTGGGCGTTGGATGGGCGGCGTCAACGGTCGCTGACTCAAGCTCGATTGAAGTTCTATTAAAAGAGTGGGCGGCGTTCACCACCTATCCAGACGAGGCGTCCGTCGGCCGACTTAGCGAGAACCACGACTTGAAATCTATATATAGCATTTGTTTCTCCACACAAAGGAGCGATAAACTCATTATTCAAAACCACTAAACCTGAGGGCGGCGTAGCAGCTGCGTTTTCTCCTTTTATTCCGGTTTTATGCACTTTAGATCTAGATTAAACTAGATTACTTTACCGAACTATTCACGCACATTCGAGTTCTTTGAGGATGTTTTAGATGCTAAAAGCTTCATCAAGCGGAAATTGTGAAGCCGTCCAACAATTGTTGATTCGTTTCCTCGGTTGTCATCTTTGTGAGTTTTATTTAAAGGTTGTTTCTTATTCATGTTTAATACGTTTAATTGCTTTCATATCGAAGATCTGCATGTGATTGTTTATTGTTGATGGAAATCTTAATAAACCCTAGATCATCAAGTGAATAAGAATAGTAATTCGAATCTATCATAACGGAAGTTAATAGGTTTTAATTGCTAGATTATAACCGTAAAGTTTACACCTTTGGTTTGGAAAGCAACGTTAATCTTGCATTGGAAGATAATAGATTAATAAGATGAACTTTCTAAGGAATTAGGGTTCATGGTTAGATAAGGTGAATCACAACCTAGATAAAAACCACAATATAATCGAGGAGTAAAAAGTCAATGCTTGTTGGATAGATTGAATCAAATCCTCGTTTATCTACATTAAAATTTGATTTAAATCCTTGAAACTTGAGTTTGTTTAGTAGTTTAGTTTTACTTGCATTTTAGTTAGTTTAAATTGGTTCGCATAACCATTATCCTTCCTATAGCTTTGGATTATATATCCTCATGCCTAGTTTTATTTTACCATTTGTTTGGCGTTTAGAGTAGTTTACGTGACATAGTTGGTTGAAAACAAAAGCTGAGATTCACATTCGTCTAGTTCCCCGTAAGATCGATTCGGCATCAACCTCTTTCACTACGATCACTTATACTTGAGGTTAACCGGATTATTACTTGTTTGTGTTAATAAAAATCCGTGACAAGTTTTGGCGCGCGCCCGTTGCCAGGGACCCAGACGGTTGTCTAGTGTTTGTTTCTGTTTTTTTCCGTTTGTGTTCTCTCTGTTTTATTCGTTTTAAATTCCTGTTTTAGTTGCTAATTGTTTTAGGTAGTTGTTAAGTAGATAATTAGAGTTTAGACCGCATGCTTAGTAGTTTCCTTTGAGATTAGATCATCTTTCTCTGTTTTTATCTTCGCCCGTAGCCTTCTTTTGCTCTTTCAACTTTACCTTCTGTTCTAATTTTCCCGCGCTACCAAACGGGCGTCACGAATAAGCTTGGGCGGCCGTCCGGTAAAAATTTTCAATTAATTCGCTTTTTATTCATTAGACGCGGCGTCGTAATCGATTTGAACGCCCGTTCGTATTATTATTTGTCGAATGAAGCGTTTGAACAGCGACGCCCGATCGGACTCAAATTATCCGGACGCCCGTCCAAACTCTTGGACGTCCGTCTGGCGATTTCTTTGATACTTTTGTTTCTTTTCTTCTTTTCCCTTTTCTTTTCTTTGAATTTTAAATTAGGCTTTCAATTTCTTAGTTTTCTTTTTAGGTTTCGTTCCACTTGTTTTTGGTCGGTTTATGCAGGCTTTCGGAGTCAAAAGGACCGTTATTATACACCCACGACCCCGGAGCGAACCGTAGTCGGCCAAGCAGTGAAATTTCCGTTCTGCGGTTCCGGCGACCAAACGGCGAGAGTCTTGAAGAACAACTAGCTAGAAATCGCGATTTTGTGATAATGGCCACTGATAATAGGCGGCGCGTTGGCGGACTACGCCATGCCAGGCCCGAAGTCAAAGTCAACCCGGCTATTGTTATTCCGACCATTCTTGCACAAACTTCCTTTGAGTTAAAACAGAGACTTAGTCGGATGATGCACGTGCATCTATTTTTCATGGTTATCAATCGAGAATCCTGATACCCACTTACACACATTATTAGAGATATCTCTTGACTACACGCATCCAAGGGTAAGTGAGGGATGCCATCAAGCTGAAACTTTTCCCATTTTCCTTGAAGGGAGAGGCTAAAGAGTGGTACACCTCTCTCCCTCTGCGAATCTATCCACCACACAATTTGAACTCAAAGAGAATTTCTAAGTCAATACTTTCGCCTTCCAAGGCACCCGATGTTTGAACGACATCTTCACATTCTATCGAGAAAGAAAATGAGTCGTTCTTTGAATATTGGAAAGAGATTCAAGTCTCTTCTCGGAAAATATCCCCAATCATAGCTTGCCACTTTGGAAAGGCAAGTCAATACATTCTTAAGTGGATTGACCGAGAGCTTACAAAAGGCATGGTCCAATAGCTCTTCTCGGTGGGGCATTTACGGAAAAAGCGCTGATGAGGATGGGCATTGTTTGAGGACATTGAAAAGTACAACTATGCCCCTCTGCGTCAAGCAATTCAAGCCCTCCATCACTCCAGGGTTGAGAAGTCAATTTACAAAGTTTGATCGCCATGCTCGATGCGAGATGATGGTACCACCTCAAGCTTCAATCCTATAAATCAAACTTCTTCTTATCCACAGAACCCCTCAGTGTTACGTATTGTAAGTAGTGTGCCGGACCCGGCCACTATGAATGGCCAATATCAATTTAATTCCCCACCCGCACTTATCAAGTGAATGCACATTGCGTGACTATGGACAATACCATCAAGTCACATGTCAAAGCGCGACAAGGTGGGGCACACTTCACTTCTAAATTACGCCCTATGAGCGGACGAGAATGCGGAAGTGAATGCGATATGGCGAACAATCAAGGTTCAATCGGTTTCCAGGCCGGGCAATTTTCAAAACCAAGGTTTTAATCCATCTTGAAACTTCAATTCAATTTTAATTGAATCGTAATTTCAACGAGACCCACCTGGTTTAATCAGAATCAAAACTCAATTTTTCAATCCTACGCAAAAATTCAATCGAATTGGCCTTCCAATTCAAATTCTCAATTTCAAAGTCGGACCCGACCATTTTATGCTCCAAATCTCCAAAACTCACCAGGCCCCCTCCCAACCTACAAATCTTGAAGCTAAGTTGGAGGGCAAAGTAGATCGATGGAAGAATCTTGAGAGACAAATTGGGCAGGCCCGGGTGGCGGTTGGCTTCAAGACCCAGGCGGTGCCAGGTTCAGCGAAGGAAGATCCGAAGGGTGGTCAAGTTGCTCGGTGACTTGAACAAAGGCCGTATCGCGACCTCCGTGCCATCAATTCAATACAGGTAAGGAGGCGGAGTGCAATGAATCCGAGAAGTGGTACTCAAGTTATTGGTCCTTCCCGTCGAAACCACTAGCCCCTCACTGCCGTTGATAAGGCGGAGAGGGAAGCCACACTACTCCACTCAATCTGCAGAGAAAACTCGGTGGTGATCCCGAGAGGTGAAGGGACTTGGTGATCCTCAAGTGGCTGATCCATGAGGACTAAAAAAACAAGCGAAAGTCGGAAAGCTGATCCCCGACTACTAAGAAATCGAAAAAAGTGTTCGTTGGAAAGATTTGGAAAACGAGAGTCATGAGTGCATCCTCAAAGAAGGTCTTCTCTGAGGATGACCTTAAAAACTTCCATTTCCACCGAGAAAGAGCAACATTCCTTTGATTGAGGATAAGAATGCGAAAGGTGCTAAACCTTTTTGAAAAATGTACTTAGGTGAATCTTCCGTTATCGGATGTCTTAGTCGAGATGCCTAAGTATACAAATTTATCAAGGATGTTGTGTCTTGAAAAGAAATTAGCGAGGCATGGAAGGCAAATTGGTGAGGATTGTTCCATGATTAATTATGAAAACTTACCAATTAAAAGGATTTGACCCCTGGCAAATTCGACTTACGGTATTAATGGGAGGTCTAGTCTTCCCCAAATTCTTTAATGTGATACAGTGCCTCTATAAGCCTTATGCCAATGTGCCAGCTGTGCAAGCAAATTTCGGTTTACAAAGCCTTCTAGAACCCACTACTATGAGCTTACAATTCGCGGATGGATCTTCTAAGAAAGCCTCGGGGATCACGAAGAGAGCGTTTTGGTTGATTGATAGATTTACGCTTCCGGTTGATTGGTATGTTTTAGATATAGAAAAGCGACAGCGTCCTGCCCCGATTCTTGGGAAGACCTTTCTTATCTCACTTAGACTCTCATCCGATTCTGCGATGGTGGGCAAGTGACTATCGAGTTGGTGACCAAGAGGTGAGTTACAATGTCTTAAAGTCCATTCAAGTACCCTCAAACCCCTCAGGCTGAAGCTTTTCCATTGATTATATGACGGATGATTTCACCGACTATATGGATAAAGCAAGTCGCATGGCTGCAGAGGCGAGAATATGAGCGATTGGTTGACAACTTTGAATACTCATGGTGTGGTTAATCTAGATCAGATTAGCAAGTAGAAATTGAGGATGAGCTAAGAGAAGAAGCCTTGGCGAGTAGGACCCTTAAGTAAGCTCGGCGATGTTGAGTTGAAGAGTGGCGATCTTAAATCAAGTCTGAGGATCCTCCCGTAGATTTAGTCATACTGCCCGTTGCTAAACATCTTAAGTATGTGTTTTTAAGAGAAGGTGACAAGCTTCCTTTGATCATCTCTGCCAAACTATCTCGTATAGAAGAGCTTAAATTGTTAAACGTCTTTAGCGTAAAACTGAAAGCCTTTGGATGGCGAGGTGGGAGATATCCGAGGGATATCTCCCGACATATGTGCACAAAATCAAGGGGCAGGAGGGTGCCAAAGCAGAGTTAGGCATGACCTCGGAAGACTCAGCCCTCCCGTACAGAGGTAGTCAAGAAGGAGAATCATTAAACTTAGATATGGGTGCTCATTCTGCTTGTGCTGAGCAGTGAGTGGGTATCCTGACTCAAGTAGTTCCCAAAAGGTGGAATTACTATTGAGGAGAATGAGAAAGGAAGAGATAGCATTGAGGCTGAATTCTTTTGGATCTGAGTATGTATCGATTGCTCAGCTCAATGAGGTCACACCTTAAAGATCATTTCCCCACTTCCGTTCATTGACCCCGGATGCTTGGCGTCTTTGGCGGAGATGCACGCATTCTCTACTGGCTTCTGGATGGATATTAGGATACTTCCAGATACCCATCGATCTGTTACGACCAAGAAGACCACTTTCACTTGCCGCTTACGGGACATTCGCTTCTGAGCCGGATGCCGTTTAGTCTGTAATGCCCGAAGCCACCTTTCAAAGGTGTATGATGCTGGCTTGTCTTTGCGGGCTAGTTGAAAAGTGCATGGAGATTTTATGGATGATTTCTCGGTCTTTGGTCAATCCTTACGATGGTGCCTCAATAATCTTGATCGGTGTTGTCTAGAGATGTGTGGAAAGGACTTAGTGCTTAGTGGAAAAATGCCGCTTCATGGTAGATGAAGGCATAGTCCTCGACCTGAGAAGTGTCGGCCAAAGGTATAAGTAGATAGAGCCAAAGGTTGAAGCTATTGAGAAGATGGGTTATCCTAAGAATCATTCGGGAGGTCGAGGGTTTTCTCCGAGGCATGTCGGTTTTCTATGGGAAGTTCATCCCGAGGACTTTCAAAGATTGCCAAACGCATCTACCTTTTACTAAAGGGAAGAGCGTTGAGTTTAATTTTGATGAGCGCAAAGCGGCGTTTGAGGAGCTCAAGGATCCGTTAATATCTCCTCCAATTCTTATATAACTTTATTTGGAACCCTGCCATTTGGAGAGCTTGTAATGCAAAGTAGCATCAAGCTATGATATTGGAGTAACATGTTACTGGGCAAAGATCAGGGAGGATTCGAATTTCTCTGTCCTTGATCCGCGCAAGAACCGCTTTCCAAGTTATCCCATCTACTCTTTGAAGGAACTCAGCGTGATCACGCACCTGGACAAATTCCGATGAATTACTATTGTAGGAGCTCAGAAGTGATGAATTGGGTAGATGATGTTTGCTGCGATATCGATGACTAAGAAGAAAACGATAACGCTCCTACTGCGTGGAATCTTTGACCACCTGCGAGAGTTTGGCATTCAAATTAAGGACAAAAGGGTGGTAGAAATGCTTAGTGGCGGATCACGTTTTCTAGAATGTTAAATGAGGAAAGGTGAACCAGGATGATATGGATCTTTGCTTTCCTCACAGAAAACATTATGTTGATAGGCGGTTGTCCTCCTGATGTTCCGCCATTAACTTCCATTTGTTAGACAGTTACCTTGCATTGCCCACGTTATCACCGATCACGAAATGTCTTGCTAGGAGAAGAGAAAAGTTCTTACCGATTTGAAATATTTAGTTTGGGATGAACCTTGTCTTTTCAGAGATCTGTAAAGATGAGTTGCTTGGAGATGTGTTCCCGAGAATCCGAACAGCGATATTATTCAGCGGTGCCGCAGTGGACCCACAGGAGGTCATTTTAGTCCGTGGAAAACCGTTGCTAAGATCTTTCAAATCTCGGTTTCTATTTGGCCTCGATCTTACAAAGATATGAAGCTTTACGCAAAGCTTGTGATAGGTGCGAACCGGTACTCGACAAGAAGCGTTTTGACATGCCTTTGAAACCCGTCTCGCCGAATGCGAAGTCTTTGATGTATGGTATCGATTTTACGGACCATTCCTATCATTGCGGTAATAAATACATCCTAGTCTCAGACTACGTGTCTAAACGGGTGGAGGCCCAAGCCTCACAATGATCATAAGACGGTGATGAAATTTCTAAAGAAGAATATCTTCGTGAGGTTTGGATGTCCACGTGCCTTGATCTGATGGGGACGATTGCGAACCGAATTTCTAGAGAAAGTACTTGAGAAGTATGGTGTTTATAAACCGCACACCATATCATCCGATGACTAGTGGTCGTGTTGAAAGGAGCAAACAGAGCATTAAGAAAACTCGAGAAACGTAAACAAATATCGGAAAGACTGAGTTTGAAGTTGATGATGTACTTTGGGCATATAATCGCTTATAAAACCCCTATGAGACATCTCCATATCAAATGGTCTACGGAAACCATGTCATCCTGGCCTGTCGAATTAGAGACAGCTTATGGGCTACAAAGTTTCAACTTTGATTCCCAATTGTGGACAACATCGACTACAGTTAGCTATGAGCTAGACGATCTCAGACTCCAGCCTATGAAAGTGCCGGATTAGTAAAGATAAGATGAACCCACGATGCTAAGATTAAGAAAAGAGAATTCCATGTCGCAACAAGTTCTTCTATATAATTCTAGGTTACATCTGCTTCGAGTTAAGGACACGTTGGTCCGGCCCTTCGAGATTCTCCAAATCATCCCTCGAGGCATTCGAACTTCGTGGTTATAGTGGTGACCCGTTTCAGTAAATGGCCAGGTGTAAGCACTATAGTGAACCTAAAGACAGACCTTTAAATGTCCGCTGCCTCGACATCCTAGGTGTGGTGCTACGGAAGTCGAAGAATTCGCGTAGTCTTCACTAACCTCGCTTTCGAGGATTGTCGAGTAATCCTTCAAGAGGTTCTAGCCGGGTAGGGATATGGAAGAATTGAGAGGAGCCGCTGAAGCGCCATCAGAATGAAGAGGTCACCTGCTGGAAGTTCAAGCGATGTGGAAAGCTATTAAAGATTTCACCCCATGTGAGGAAGTTCAGCAGCCACACCATGAACGTAGCTACATGAGGTAGTGGCCTGCAGCAAAGTCAAATGGCCTCGATCCAGCCGAGCTTACACTGTGTCGAGCTAACGACATAAACCAAAAGCGCTACTAGGAGGCATCCTAGATATCCCTTATTATATTAGTTAGGTTCTGTTCACGCTGTTAGTGTTTTATTTATTTCGGTTTTAGTTTAATTAAGTTTTAGCTGATTAAGTTTTTGTATTTATATCTGTCAGTTAGTGTGCTTTTTAGATATGGATTACGGAGTTCTTCCCCGAGGAGTTCCTCATCATTAGTCGGATCCCATCGACATGTAGAATAGATGGACCGTGAGGCACTATAGTCTTGACGATTTTGAGCTTAGTACCCGGTACAGCATCACCTATGTTCTCATTGTACCCGCATTGTCGAGGTAGTGACTTCACCACCGAGGAGCTACAGAAGCTATGGCATATCCACGATCCTAAATGACCCTGCTGTCACATCTAGCGCGGGTACTCCAAGATTCACATTTAGAGGTTTGTAGGTAGCGGAGATGACCTGCATGCACAAGACGACTATGATTTCCTCCTGCTATTGATATGCTTCGCTGCCTCATCCGCTTGTGGATTGGGACGAGATTTATGCGTACTCAGCGTTGTTAGGTTTGTTCGTCGAGAAAACGACGAAACAAAGCGCTTCAGGGGAGGCAACCAACGCTTTCTATTTGTTTTTATTTATGTTCTAGAATTTTATGTACTTTATTTGATTTAAGGTTGTATTTAAATTTTAATTAAGTTTAATAAGAGATGTGCTTTTGAATTTGGGTTGTATGGAATTTTATGATTTTTGCATTTTTACTCGTGACGCCATTCGCAAAATCGACGCCTATCCTCGCTATGACAAACTTTAGACAACGCCCACTGCGCTCGACGTCGTCGATATTTTCCTCCAACTCAGATGATTTATTTCGATTTAGCTTCATCGAACCGTGTTTCGCCCGCTTCATTCATTTCCCAGTTGAACGCCGCCCATCGAGTTGGACGAAGGCCCAACATCCGCTTATATATACCGCCGATGAACTCACTTTTCACTTTTTCAAATCGCAAAACCGCCTCTTGGCCTCAAACCATTTCTAAACCATTTTGAGCTTATCTATGTAGACCGCTTGATACCCTCTTTTCGATTTTCAACCAAAACGCCTAACACGCTTTATTTTTGAGAATCAAGACTTCTTTGGTCCGATTTGTAAGAAAATGATTTTTGAGTCAAATTTGTGTTGTTTGACTAATCTTCACATCAATCGCATCTACTCATCCTACTCGGTAAGTTAGTAACAACTTTTCCACTTTTCTTCACGATTTTGTGAGTCGATCTTTGGGTCGGCTCGCCCTTGAATGTCATCTTAATTCGCTTCCGTTTTTGTGTTTCTTCCTCATATGGTGATTGGGGCTTGATGGATGAATGGCTGGTGGTGTTAATTGTGGTTGTGGTTTGGTTGTTTTTGAAACCCGCTGATGTTAAACGGGTATCTTTGTTGTGAATCGATTGTTTTCGTGTAGTTTCAGTTTCAATATGGTTCATATAGTGGAGTAAGAGGCATGGTAGCGAGGTGGCTGGCCGGAAAGAGACGCAAGGAGTTTGATCCTACTTTAGCCGATCCTAACCGGTGTGAGTATACGAGAACAACCTCCTGTAGCCACCCAAACTAGGGCTACTTTGAGAGATGAGCCAATTCTCCGACTCGGACCGATGACGATGTGCCTTGGCACGGATGCCTGAGTTCAGGGGAGCCTCGTCTGAAGAGGGAGTTATGGACACTACCGGAAGAGGAACCGGTTGTACACAGAGGCTGCCCCTCAGAAAGAAATCCAAAACCGTACCTCACATGTCCTTACCTCGTCGATTCATAAACCACAGGGCTCCACGATGTGTATAAGCAGTATTATTTCTAGGGGCGATGT